>ML779025.1:360365-469010 GCA_009831015.1 Picea engelmannii
TGAAGAATGCGTGTTTACCCTTGTTCAGAGCTATGGAGTCTGTCTGTGAGAGAAAACTAGTGTGTGCATTCCCTGAACGAAATGTCCATGTCAATTTCGGGGAAGAGTCTTTGTTTGCCCAGGAAAAGCTGAGTGAACTTGTGCGTGGAGCCCTATTCTGAAATCTTGACGGTGAGAACATCCTGTGACTGCTGAACCAGTTCTTGGGAAGCGTATGTCCATTTTCCCTATGTTTTTTGTGGCCTGCATTTCTGGACTGCGTGAGGCTTGTTGGCCTGTGAGCGACTCCCTCCAGGTGAGAGAGTGTGCAGAGGAAGGAGAGAGCTCTTGGAAGGAACCCTGTAGCTGCCACAAAACCTGGAGACTTCCGTTCCGGTCTATTCCTGTAACCCAAGGTAAGGGAGACTGGCAGCCGAAGGATTGTCCAGGTGATAGAGAAGCTGCACTCTCCTGGGGTGGAACAGGCATGTGGGGAATGAGGGTCTGTGGGTAGTGAGTGTGGGAGATTCCTGGGAGAGCATTCTTCCTGGTGGTTGTGTGTGACTGAATTCCCTGTAACCTCAGCCTGAGTCTGGATTCCTTGCCTTGGGGTGGAGCTCAGTCCTAGCTCGTGGGTGACCCACTATTGAGTTGAGGAGCAGTGCAGTCTACGACTGGGAGGTTCGTGGAAGGCCTACATTTGGTTGGTGGATTTCTCCACTGTCACAAGATAAGTGTTTAATTATATTTTTACCACATTTTATCATGACTGTACTGGATCTGTTATCATGTTTTCCGTTGTGTAAATGAATTACTGTTGAAAGCTATGGATTGTCTAATTATAACAGTAACTATATGTTTATTTTGAGAATTAAAATGTATCTCTTTGATGTTACGCATGTGATTATACAATTTTGTATGTTTTATGTAAAAGTCCATGTACAGATTGGTTAGCGAGAGGTTTGAAAGCCTCGGTAGTGAAAAGTGACACTACACAAATGTACCCCTTCTTTATAAGCTCTTCAAGTTGCAATTGCAACTCTTTCAGCTCTGGTGTACTCATTCTATAAGGAGATTTTGACACTGGAGCTACTCCAAGCATCAAATTTATAGAGAAATCAATATCTCTCTTTGGAGGTAGTCTAGGTACCTCATGAAATATGTCTTCAAACTCTGTTAGTACCGCATGGTCTCCAATCTTTGAGACTTCATCTCTGGATGCTTCCTCCACACGGGCTGCAAACAATTGACAGCCTCTCATGTAGCACTTTTTCAACTACATTGCTGAGATTTCTCTAACAACCATATCTCTAGGAATTCCTTGGACTGTTTTTCGATTCCCCTCCTCATCTAGGCATGTGAATTCCTTATTACGACAGTCCAGGAGGGCATGGTGCTGGTCCAACTAGTCCATCGCAATTAAACAGTCATAAGAGCCTAAAGGCATAATATTCAATTCAACCTTCGTTCTCAATCCCTTCATGTCCACCGGACAAGACTTAACCAACTCAGTGGCTTTCCTCTTGGTTCCTGTAGCCAACTACACTAACCAAGACTTTTCATGTTTGCTTCTTGATAAATGAAAACTTTCCACCACCCTAGGATCTACATAACTATAGCTAGCCCCTGAATCAATTAAAATAATAAATGGTTGGTTGTTAATCATACCTTCCACTTCAATCATGTATGACTGAAATTTAGCTTGCTTGTTGTCCAGGGCCCCATAGATCCTTGGCATTCTACTACCCATGTCCTCCACTGTTTCATATTGTTTAACATTATGGACAACTCTTGCTTTGCCATTTTTATGGCGATAATCCCTGTCAAGGATGATTTTAGGGGCTAAATTTCGCTCATGGGCTAGTTTTCCATGGTTTTTCCAAAAACGAGATTCGTTATTTTAAAAATGATTCGCCCAAATTCTATAGGATAAAATTATTTTACCTTAAAAGTTTCCAAAATTTTATAAAAACTATATAAAATAATTATAAATTTGAATATTTTTACAAAGCTATCGCCAAACATTTATAGTTGACATATGAAGGATTAGTAATATTCACCAAGGTTTCTACATTTTAAAATAAATTTCCATCCTTAAAATCATCCCTAATCTCGATACTTGTGGTTCTCTTTACAACCCCAACACTGAATGGGAGTCTATCTTGGCCTTTGTTCCCCCACTACATCCATTCTCGGCTCTCTAAACGATGGATGTTCTTGAGGACTATTTCTAAAAAAGGGAGGTTTGTTTCCCTTTGGCCTCTCTTCTTTCTTAAACTTCTTCTAGTCAACCCAAGCCTTCTGAAAGGTAGGCTTTTCTCTTTGTTGTTCATATAAGCATTTTTCTCTTCTTATGTTCTCCATCGAACATTGGAGGCTTGATATTGTTCATTTCCCCTTTCAATTCATCCATCCCAGATCTCCTGTGCTTTCTGGTAGGAGATGGGCTTGAACTACTGTGTGCTTCCCTACTAGAATGCTTTGGGGAGTGACGATGATGTCTGCTGACACTCCTTGATCTTCTTTTCCACTTAGGGGTCCTGCGACTCTCTGTATTGCTTGAGTCACTCTCCTTTTTCAATTTCTTTTCTATTCTTTCTAGACTCTTCAACATCCTTAAGTTGAATTGACCCTGCCTATCCCTGACTTTCATGAGCTTTCGGCTATCATCTCGGTGAGCCTGGGCATATTTCTGCAATATTTCAATGATTTTCATCACATGCCCTTCCTTATCCAATTCTCTTCCATGCCCATTGGAATTTGATCCTTCGACTCCCAAGTTGACATCCCTTTCTTCTCTTCCATTCTCTAAATTGGAGGCAATCAACACCTCTTCCATTTCTATACTCGACGTCGATTCGTAGTTTTCCTAACACTCATTGAACTCTGCACACACAACGTCCAGTCAACTAAAGTTTGTCAGGCCTTAAACCCTTATTAAAACTACAACATTCATAAACTAACGTGAATAAGAAAACATTTTGATTCCACGAATTTTTTGAGCTCTGTTTGGCTCTGCAATTTCTGGCGATAGCCTCCATTTTCTTAGACCCCAAACCATGCGTCCATGGGTTGTGATCAAATGCTAAACTGCTAGATCATACAAGGCTCTCCAAACGAAACTTTGGGTTTCAGGATTTCAGGGCTTCAGGGATTTAGGTTTCAGGGTTTTGGTCCTGGAGGTTCTCACACTCTCTTCCCTCTCCAACTCCCGGCTTCAGAAAATTCGATTTCCTTACCCTCTGGGCCCATAGCACAACTGTTGCCCATGAAGGTAGTGACACATGGTGTCCTTAAGAAGGTCCACCTTACTCCCAGTGATGTCAAGGGGCCCCACTACTTTCACTTTTCATTTTAGAGTTTTGAGCATCAGGAGTTCGTGCATCTACACATCTCAAACTTTCGTTTGCCGAAATTCTAAAATTACAATCTATTCATCTACTTGATCCAATGGTCAAGTTCCTCTCCTATGATCTACGATGTAGATCATTTCGGGATTTTAGGGTTTCGGGTTTTCGGTAACCGGGAGTTCACAATGCAGCGACTCCAAATCTCTTGTCACTTCAATCCCCAAATTTCGATATAGGAGTTATTGTACGAGATCCAATGATCCTCGATGATTTGGATCTAAGGGTCAAGATATTTTTGGAGTTTCGTGAACACGGAGTTCACGATGCAGCAACTCCAAATCTCTTGTCGCATCAATCCTTGAATTCCGATATGGAGATTCATGTATGAGATCAACGGCTGTGAGCTTCCCCTAATCCAACGGTCCAAATCTCTCCTATTCTTACACCTATCAAATCTCTTTAGCCCTAACTTCCTAGCTAGGTGGTTGGATCCGATGGCTCATGGGATTTCAACACTTCTTCCTGGAAGCGCTCCATTGTCCGATTCTACCCTTGTTAATCTCTTTCGTGATTCAAGACTTGGAGGGACCAAGAATTTAGCCTACGCTCCAAGTTCACGATCCCTGAATTCATGAAATGATCCAACGGTTCAAACCAACCATGATCAATGACCCACGTTTATTCTGGATCCTAGGGTGTCGAGTTTCTCCATCCATTAACCACCTTGCAACTTTTGGTTATCTTATGGCCCTCGTGATTTCGCGAGTTCTCCACAGAGAATTTCGACCGTCCAACTCTGCTTCTCAAGGACTTCTAGCCAATGACTAGGTACCCTCCTTCTAAACCTTCATCTACTTGATCCAACACTTTTGGTGTGGATTTCTCTCTCTCCCTGTGGCCATATACCACACTGGCTACAGTTTTATAACACCGCTACACCTCCTAAGCTTTGTAACATGGTCAGTAGTCCGTTGACACTCAGAAACATTCTAAGGTCTAAAATTAGTCCTCCAAACACAATTTATTCTCAAAACGTCGGTCCAAATACCACTTATCTAGCCCATATAAGCTCGACATTGAAACTATGCTCTGATACGATATTATAACGTCCCCTGACCGTCATCCCACTGGTCGGGCAAACACTACTGTGTGGAACAACATCATTCTCATACTTAATTAATAACATGCATTTAAATCAAATTAAACACATTTAACTCAGAGTAATCATAAGATTACTGCTAACATAAATAATCCCTGCCATTAACAATAATTCATATGCACAACAAAATACATGATACATATAAGCATCACAGGCATGCAATACATAATATTAAGCATAAGTTGATACTTATCTTTGAAACCGTGGTAATTCCACCAACTACGTGCAGGCCTTCCATGAACCTCCCATCCTTAGACCACGATGCTCATCATGCTCAGCAGTGGGTCAACCCCGAGCTGGGACTAAGCTCCACCCAAGGCAAGGAATCCTAGTCTAGGCTGAGGTTATAGGGAAAACTGCACAGAATAACTAGAAGGATTCTTCCCATGATGCCTTATTATGCCCACTACTCATGGACTCTCATTCCCCACATGCTTGTTCCATCTGGGAGTATACACCTTCACAAGCATGGTCTATTAGTGCTTCACCTCCCTCTCTGAGTCTCGGCAATAGGTCAAATCAGGAAGTCTTAGAGCTCTGTAGCTGGTGTTGGACTCTCTCTAGAAGAATACCACTTCCTAGTAGACTCCTTCACCTGGAAATAGCTTCTCATAGGCCTGACAGACTGCCTCTTCAAATAAGGGCCTTAAAACCCAGTTCTGCAGACCCTTCTGACTCAATTCCCGCATGGTGAGGATAACCACAACAACAATAACAATTCGATTAACTCATAGTGACAATAGTAATAAGAATTTGGGTATGGACATCCAAAAATGACAATAGTCCACACTAAGACACAGCATGGTTCAGACATTTACAAGGTGCTCGGACTTGACAAGAGACACGGCTCGGTTCACGAGTTTTCCACTAGTTTCAGGGTGCGTGACAAGGAATCAACGCAGAGGTTGATCGCAGAGCTAAACATAATTCATGAAGGATGGGGAATGGCAAAGTGACTCAGGTGGAGAATGGAAAAATGCAAGAGCAGACAATTTTCCTGTGAGGGTTTCCTTAATGGTGCACAGGTAAGAAAATGCAGACGTAGAGGCAAAACGGGTTCAGACAGGCATCATGGTGAACTTAGGCGGAGGATGACAGAATGACCGAACCCCCCCCACGGCTGACTTATGCAGTTTTTTAACTGCATGTGCCTGGGTCGATAGATGACACCCGTGAAGCTGTATGCACTCCATCAGCATGCGTTCCTCTCCAGGAACTTAGGAAAAAACATATATTTCACATGGATTTTGGAATAATATTAATATTATTCCCAAGGACTTAAGCCCCTAGGCTCAACACTTATCCTCCCTTTCCAACCTTCCAGCCCCCAATCCCTTACCTACTCCGTGGAAGATTATTCCCCCATCACTCGTTCATCGTGGTCAGTCTGCACGTAGCGGTGTTTATATTTTTTATTAATTTTCTGCATGATTACATATTAAAAAGTAGGGTCCTGACCTTAACACTTAGGCTCTCAGACCTAATAACACATAAGCCCACCAGCTTATACAAACTTGGCTCACCAGCCTATAAAACATAATTGCAACTCATAATGAAAGATTTATACTTCATAGACATGATTTACAATAGGGCTCATCCTTGGGGACATTACATCGCCCGATCCTGTAATTGCACCAGAAAATTGATTTTATTAATTAATTAAATATTCCTATTTCCCTCACCCACCTAAAAGCGTTCCTAAAAACGCTCCTCAGTGTCCCAATATTCCTTTAGAATTCTTAAATGACTTACGCCTTACTTATTCTAGTTGATTTCATAAATAGAGAGTCCCAAAGGCTATATTCCTTACTAAGTTGGGTGTAACATCCACAAAAATAAAGTATTTCTGAAATTTAAATTTGTTCGAAAATTATTCCATTTTTAGTAAATTCGAGATTGGAAATTTTTTTCCATTTATGGCAATTTTGAATTTCGAATTTGATAATTGTAATTAATTATTATGATTGTTGGGCAGAGATCTAATTTGACCCAATTAAATTTTTTACAATGACACTTGTATGAAAATAGAATATTTTATATTGATTGTAGGAGGACAAATGGAACAACCATGTTAAAATTAGCTGACCATGACTCCATGAGTGGGGAACATGTTGGAACTACCTCTGGGTTGATTGTTACAAGTGGAAAATCAGAGATTTGGCCATTGGCAGCCCCTGAAAATTAGGGATTTAGAAAGCTTTGAAAATTCCCAAGAGAGGGAAAAGGACCTAGGAAAATGGTCTGGATAAATAGCATATGTGAGGAGGTAGGAAACTGCTAAGTATGCTGGGGAAAAGTAATTATCACTTGCTGTTATGAACACTACTTGTTGAGTGTGAGAAAAGGAGAAGGTTACTGACAGAGGAAGACATTGTTGAAGAGGAAATTCCAAGTTTGCCCTCATGGATTCATGGTCAGGCTAGGGGGTGAATAGGGCAAGAGATTTGGTTGCCCTATTCTACGGTTGGGAGGAACGTGGTTGTTCCCTTTGTCTTCACGTGAATTGATTCAGATAAGTTATTCTACTCTGTCTTTGGTTAAATATTATGATCACTGATATATCTGCATTTTATTTATGAATGAATCTTGGTCGAACATTGTTGTGATTAGAAACTGACCAAATACCTCCTATTCATCAATTAGGAATGGATTATTTCTACTGGAACATAATGCTGGGTAAATACTAATGTAATTGGATGTATTAATGAAAGAACTATTCCTGTAGAGTTTCATTACTCCTGTAATAGGATAACCTCTAGGCTAAATCACACTTTTAACTCTGTTGAGTAAACTAATACTGTGTATGATGCGATTGGGATCATCTATGAATAATTATATTTCTGTAGGTAGTTATAGTATACCTAGGAGTCTCAACTCATGTACTAGTAAATTCAAAAGTAAAATATATACCCCTGTATCATAGGATTTTCATAAAGATGCATACAGGAAAATATGCCATATATGCTACATGTATATATATTTATATATCTATATAAAGTACACTATTTTTAGGAATCGGTACAACAAAACTGAAGCAACAAGAATGGTAAATATTATATATTTCTTTCCATATATGATATACAGTATGCATCACCAACATGCAAACAAAATACCAGATGCGTAAAGTTTGGGAAATAAAAAATTTAAGCAAATCTGGAACCCTATTAACAAATAACGACTATATCTAACATCTCTATTGCTCTGAAGGAAAAATCTAACGACTCATACTGTCAGGCCATTCTTATAGAGAACACACGGAAATTCAAAGTAAATTTTCCATAGTCTGAAATGTAATAATGATCATAGCATATATATATATCAGGACAGAACTGTAATAATACTGTAACACACCCACTACCATAACTCAAAATTTTTGGTTGAATTATCAATAATGAGACTCCCTGGAGCTTGTAGCTGCAAAATGCCAATCCCTGAATCACAGGTCTTCTATTTACCTACCCGATTCTCTGTACATAATCGTGGTCTTACATCCCACCTGACACAGGTGTGCTAACCACGAGTACGTCCGCTCACAGGGTCTTCTTCTTCTCGCCCGAAGAACTCCAAGGTTCTTCTCTTTCCCTATCGAGACATTTGCTCCCACAGTTCTCTTTGCATGATCCCCTTTCCTTGATTTATCGGGGAATCGAAACTCGTGACTTTGCGAGTTCAAAGGTTGAACACTGGATTCTCGAATCCCCGAGATCCGATGATCAGTCAACTCACTGACTTTTCCCCGAGGGATTTCGCTACTCGCAACCTTGTGACTTTCAATGCCCAATACTTGGGATCTCACCCTGCGAACTCCTGAGTTCATGAGATGTTCTCGATCTCTGCCACCTGTCCTCCCCAGATGGATGACTCACAACCTCTCACCACTTCACCGCTTGATGAATTAGAACATCCAAACTTTGGGCTCTTACCTCGCAAACCTCCGAGTTCACGAGATCCTTGGATCTCTGCCACTTGTCCTCCTCGGATGTATGGCTCAGATCCTCTCGTAGCCTCGCCACT
Source organism: Picea engelmannii (assembly GCA_009831015.1). NCBI lineage: Eukaryota > Viridiplantae > Streptophyta > Pinopsida > Pinales > Pinaceae > Picea > Picea engelmannii. The sequence goes on from ML779025.1 coordinate 368,868, forward strand.
CGCGACTTAAAGCGTCCAGCTTTTGGACTTCTACCCCACGAGCCCCGAGCTCACGAGATCTCTGGATCTCTGCCACCTATCCTCCTTGGATGGATGACTCAGATCCTCTCATAGCCTCGCCACTCGCGACTTAAAGCGTCCATCTTTTGGAATTCTACCCTGCGAGCCCCGAGCTCATGATATCTCTGGATTTCTGCCACCTGTCCTCCTCAGATGGATGGCTCAGATCCTCTCGTAGCCTCGCCACTCGCAACTTAAAGCATCCAGCTTTTGGACTTCTACCCCGCAAGCCCCGAGCTCATGAGATCTCTGGATCTCTGCCACCTGTCCTCTTCGGATGGACGACTCTGATCCTCTCGTGGCTTCACCACTCGCGACTTGGAGCGTCCAACTTTTGGAATTCTTCACGAGGCTTAACACTTGTCTACCTCCCTATATATCTAACAACTGTCGGGTTTCCTAGCTAAGATCTGACGGTTCAGATCGGTCCCGATGCCGCGCCCCTTTCCTACTGCCCTTTGGACGTGGAAAAGCCAATGGTCCAGATATTCTCATGGAGCCTGGGGGTCTATGACTCAGATCTCCTCACTTATTCATGAAGATAGAGGAGAAAGGGTTAAGGCAATTAACACCCTTGTTCATTCCTTCGGTTTAATCGATCGTGAATGACCGTAGATTCTCCGACAAGATCTCGTCTGTTGATCAGTACTTTTCCTTACTGGACTACTTCAGGATTTCAAGAGGGTCATTCCTCTTCACATAGGGTTGCTAAGACTTTCACATTCACGCCCTTTTTCCAGGTTCTTGGTAAACCTTTCTGAGAAGGGAAATTTCCATGAAGAGGTCTATTTCGGGCCATTCTTGGATACAGATAAGGGAAAAAAGATTCCGGAGAATGGACTGGATACCTGACTTAGTTCAACCTGGACATGATTAGATTCATTTTTATCGACATGAGTTGTGCATGGTTTCCTTTATTACAAGCACAGGTCCCTTAGTTATTATCAAAACATTCACAGACATTCTTACACTAAAATCGTTCACAATCTCACAGTGTTGTGAGTATATATATGTATATCAGTATATGAATTTCGAGATGCAATACATAGAAATACTTATCAGAAATAACACCCGAAGTGGGTACGACTACTAAGAGGGGTGATCGTTTCCACCAAAATGTAGGCTCAGTGACTCCCAAAGGATTTACCACTAGCCACCCTCGAGCTAAGACCACGATGCTCTAAGACTGCATCTCTCTGTCTGCCAGTGACCAGGAGCGAAGGTTGCAATCTTTCCTCTCTGCTATCACTCACTCTATGTAATCACTGCCAGAGTTCCCCTCGTGTCTTCCCTTTCAATCGTCTCTGCCATACGCCTTATCCTCTCGCGAGGTTGTGTGTGGCATGATTACCCTCGCGTCAATCAGGACTGACGGCACTACGGATGGGCGGTTCACCATCCCATCCCTCATCAAGCCACCCGCCTACCAGCCTGCGAGGCATTGAATTTCAGGGCCAGCGAGCCGCTTTTGGTTCTCCAGGCTAGTGGAGTGAAAATATAGTATTTAATTCTCGGTGGAAGTTAACGCCACCTTTTCAGGTGCCTCCCACCGCCATCGTGGTCTCTTTTTCTGCACATCCCCTCTCAGCAGTTTGCAATAAATTCAAAATATTATTCACATTCATCGACCTCCTCCTGCAGGTCCATTTACATCACATATTCATACTTATGATTTTTGCCATAGTCCTTGGCCAGTCTAGTTATATTTACAATCTAGGGGAAACATGGTGTTACAATTCCCTCCCCCTTAAGGGAACATCGTCCTCAATGTTCTTAGCTACTAACATGAATTACATGTACAGAAGTAACCAAAATCGAATATTCCTGTCTTATGGCATCCTCCATTTCCCATGTAGCCTCATCTGGGCCAAAATGTTTCCACTGCACCTTGACCTGTGAAATGGTTCTGTTTCAGAGTCGGATTTCCCTTTTGTCCAATATGCATTGGGGTTCTGGTAGGAATTCTCTCTCTGGTTCCACCTGGATCACAGACCAGTCAATTATATGATTAGTATCATGTACATATTTCTTTAATAATGAAACATGGAAAACATTATGTGCTTTTACTGTGGGAGGAAGTGCTAGCCGATAAGCTACATGTCCCACTCTGTCTAGAACCTCAAAGGGTCCACAATACCGGGGTGCCAATTTGGTACAAGCTCCCATTTTTAGGGAACTCCTTCTAGGTTTAATTCTGAGATATACATGATCTCCTGTGTTGAACTCTCTTGGAGTTCTCTTTTGATCAGCATAACTTTTCTATCTGTTCTGAGCGATCTTCAGATTTTGTTTTATCTGAGCTACTTGTTTTTCCATTTCTTTCAACATATCAGGTCCAAAAGAAATCCTATTTATAGGATTACTCCAGCTGACCGGAGTATTACACTGTCTACCATAGAGGACCTTGAATGGACTCATCTTTAAGGATGCTTGATAGCCGTTGTTGTAGGCGAATTCTACCAATGGCAGGTAGTCTTCCCATTTCCTAGGTTGATGCATCACATGCATCCTTAACATATCTTCTCATATCTGATTTACTCTTTCTGTCTGTCCATCAGTCTGCGGGTGATAGGCGGTTCTAAACAACAACTTGGTCTCCAAACCCACCATCAGTGATTTCCAGAATTTGGAAGTAAATTTTGTGTCTCTGTCAGATATTATCTATTTCGGCATACCGTGCTTTCATGAATACCTGTGCGATATCTATCACCTTGCAGGTCGATTTGACGGGGATGAAATGAGCAGACTTGCTCAGTTTATCCACCACCACCATAATGGCATCATTCTGTTTGTTCGAAGTTGGTAATCCAGTGATAAAATCCATGGAGACAGTTTCCCATTTCCATTCTGGGATGGGTAAAGGGTGTAATAGTCCTGCTGGGTGTCGATATTCTGCTTTAACTTGTTGGCATTCTATGCATTGGGACAAATATTTGGCCACATCCTTCTTCAATCCCGGCCAATTAAATTGTTTTCGGGTGGCAGTAATCATTTTCTGGTATCCTGGGTGACCGGTGTAGGGTCTTTTATGTAGTTCATTCATGATGAACCTCTTCAAGTCGTCACAATTGGGAATGTACAATCTATCTCTGTAGGTGAGTAGACCTCCTTCGGTCATCTGATAGTCTTCATATTTTACCCCAGCGGGTTCTTGTTGTAGGTACAAGGTCACATTTCGGATGAAGGGATCTATTTCTTGTGCCTCCTTGACTCTGTGCTTGCCATYTGTCTCGCAGGTACTCACTGCTGCCAGGTGAATTGTTCTCATGCTTCTGCTAAGGGCATCGGCCACCCTATTCTCCTTCCCTTTAATGTGTTTGATTTCAAAGTCAAATTCGCTAAGGAGGGCCATCCATCTAGCTTGTCTAGCATTGAGCTTGGGTTGATCAAACAAATACCACAATCCACAGTGATCTGTCATAAGCACAAATTTCCTTCCCAGGAGGTAATGACTCCACATTTTTAAGGCATGCACTATGGCAGCTAATTCTAGATCACGAGTCACATAGTTGACCTCATGTTCATTCAATTTTTGGGATTCATAGCAGATTACCTTTCCTTTCTGCATAAGGACTCCTCTGAGCCCTTCTTTACAGGCATCTATGCACACAAGGAAGTCAGCTTCTGGGTCAGTGATTTTCAATATGGGTGCATGGGTTAGTAGGTGTTTCAAGGTTTGAAATATTTCTTCACATTGTTGTGTCCACATAAATTTTGTTCCCTTCTTCTAGAGGGCAGTGATTGGACAACCAATCTTGGACAAATCTTTTATAAATCTCCTATAGTATCCCGCCAATCCCATAAAGGATCTAATGTCTGAGACATCCTTTGGGGTAGGCCATTCCATGATAGACTTGATCTTGTCAGGGTCTACTGCTACCCCTTCCTTGGACAAAACATGTCCTAAGTAGTGTATTTGTTTCTGAAAGAAGTCACACTTGTTGAATTTAGCATAGATCTGATGCTCTCTTAGCACTTGCAACACAAGTCTAAGATGCTCTTCATGTTCTTCTCTACTCTTAGAGTAGATTAAGATATCATCAATAAAAACTAGTACAAATTTATCTAGAAATTTACTGAGTACATTGTTCATTAAGCACATGAAAGTAGCAGGGGCATTGGTTAGCCCAAATGGTACTACCACAAACTCATAGTGACCATACCATGTCCGGAAAGCGGTTTTATGGATGTCTTCACCCTTAATTCGGACTTGATGGTATCCCAACCTCAAGTCAATATTTGAGAAAACAGACGCGCCTCCCAACTGATCGAATAGATCATCGATCCTGGGCAAGGGGTATTTGTTCTTTATAGTTACTTTATTAAGTTGTCGGTAATCTATGCATAATCTAAAGGTGCCATCCTTCTTTTTCACAAACAGGACTAGTGCTCCCCAGGGGGACACGCTGGGTCGAATATAACCCTTATCCATCATTTCTTTCAATTGCAATTTGAGTTCGACTAACTCAGGCATGCTCATCCGGTAGGGTGTTCTAGACACTAGCACCGCTCTCGGTGCAAGTTCTATTGAGAAGTCAATGTCTCTTCTCGGAGGTATACCTAGCATTTCCTCGGGAAACACATCTCGGTATTCTCTCAGGATAGGGTGATATTCAGGGCTTGGATCTTCACCTTTGGTTGTTTTCAACACCTGTACTGCATATAGGGGACATCCCTTTCGGCAATACTTCCTCATTTGCAAATCTGATACTCGTCTCACCGAGACCGATTTTTGGATCCCTTGAAGGGTTATCCTTTTCCCTTCTTCACTCACACACTCTAAGGTTTTATAGTAACAATCCAGTTTGGCTTTATGGGAAGCCAGCCAGTCCATACCAATTAAGAAATCATATGATCCCAGGGGTAGTACATTAAGGGTTACTTGGGTGGGGGATTCACCCAACATTAATTGGCAGGCTGGTATGGCCTCTACCACCTTTCTTTTGGTGCCAGTGGCTAACTATACCAACCATGGTTTTGTTTGCTTTTGTGGTTGTAGCTTACACTTATCAACAGTTTTAGGGGCTATATAACTCAAATTTGAACCAGGGTCAATCAAAACAGATACTAGATGGTTGAAGATCATACCTTCTATTTCCACCACTGAAGCTTGGTGGTCAGCTTGGTTATTATCCAAGGCTGCATAGATCTGTGGCACACTCCTTGCCACATCATTGACCGTGGTAGCTTCCTGCATGTTATAAATTTTCTGACTATTCTGTTGTCGGAGTGGACAGTCTCTCCGAAGATGATCTCCTCTGCAATCCCAACGCTCCAAAGGTTTTCTCTTTGGATTATCAGTCTTTACCGATATAGGTCCAGAAATTTTATTTTTGTCTATCGAGGGAAAGTTCTGTTGGAGTACACTCTGGGTTGGAAAGTTCATTCTATGGTTCTTCTTGTAGTTTTTAAATCCCGAGGATTTTCTCTCTTTCTTCTGAAATTTGGAACCATTCTTTTGTTTCCAGTCTCCACAAGATTCTGCTCGATGTCCATATTGTTCATGACAATATGTTTCCTTTCTTATAGTGTCTTATAAGGTCTTTGGCTCATCAAATTCAATTCGGTTCCGGTATTCTTTGGGTAGCCCACTGATGAAGCACTGTGCCTTCGCCTTCTTTTCTTTGATGTAGGGTAAATATCTCAATAAGTCGAGGAATTTGTTGACATACTCCTCCATAGTAAGTTGTCCCAGTTTGAGTTCATAAAACTCTTTAGCCTTCTCGTCGAAATACCTTTCCGACAAGTACTTCTTCCGGAAGTGCTTCTCAAACTGTCTCTAGGACAGGTCCTCCTCACGGACCCCTTTCATATTCTTAAGGTCTTCCCACCAGATGGAAGCCTTTCCATTCAGATTGAAAGTGGCCACTCGGGCCTTCAAATTCTCTGAAAAGTCATGGACTCTGAAATATTTCTTTAGTCCGAGTAGCCAAGACTCTTCTTTTTCTCCCTTCTTTATCTCACCATCGAAGGAGTGAGGTTTGGCCTTTTTGAATTCCTCAAATTTATGACTCTTGGAAGTCTTTTGCTTCTTCTGTTTCTTTCGAGAATAGGAACTGGTCCTACTGCTAGAAGAGCCTTCTGAATCACCAGCTTCTTTCTCAGTGGAATCATCTGGTACGGGTCCTTTACCTCTAGGGTGGACCTTTCTATATGTGCTCCTCTCAATGTGGCCACTGACACGACCACAATTTTGCATCTCAGGTTCATGCTGCATTTGTCACTGTAGGTCGGATAAGCTCTGCAGTAGAACTGCATTAATTTCGGTTTGCTTTTCTTGTTCTTTCATCATAATTTCATTATCGGCCTTGTAGCTTTGCAATTCGACCATGAGACTCCTCACAGTCTCAACTAGGCCTGGAGGGGTTCCTATCGCTCTTCTTTCGTTTGACTCTTCCTCTCTATTGTGGGAGACTTCTCCCACCTCTTGGTGAGTCACCATTCTTCTGTGTTTGTAGATTCTCGTGGTTGATCGTCCGCTTGAGTGAAAAGACAAACGTTGACTATTAGTTAAGAGTTAAATTCATGTTTACAAAGGGCGCATAAATTCATAACTCTTTCACATGCACACACAGTCGGGTTTTCATTTTCCAGGTTCTTAATCCTGGGTAAGATAGTTAAGTCAGGGGTTTACTCCTCATAGGAGTGTTTTGAACGAGGTTTATGCGCGAATCGTGCATGAGCCCAGTCATGCCGAGTGTTGTAACCATGCTCTGATACCAATTTGTAACACACCCACTACCATAACTCAAAATTTTTGGTTAAATTCTCAATAATGAGACTCCCCGGAGCTTGTAGCTACAAAATGCCAATCCCCGAATCACAGGTCTTCTATTTACCTACCCGATTCTCTGTACATAACCTTGGTCTTACGTCCCACCTGACGCAGGTGCACTAACCACAGGTACGTCCGCTCACAGGGTCTTCTTCTTCTTGCTCGAAGAACTCCAAGGTTCTTCTCTTTCCCTATCGGGACATCTTCTCCCACAGTTCTCTTCGCGCGATCCCCTTTCCTTGATTTATCGGGGAATCGGAACTCGTGACTTTGTGAGTTCAAAGGTTGAACACTGGGTTCTCGGATCCCCGAGATCCGATGATCAGTCAACTTGCTGACTTTTCCCCGAGGGATTTCGCTACTCGCAACCTAGTGACTTTGAATGCCCAATACTTGGGCTCTCACCCTACGAACTCCCGAGTTTGCGAGATGTTCTCGATCTCTGCCACCTGTCCTCCCCAGATGGACGACTCATAGCCTCTCACCACTTCACCGCTTCATGACTTAGAACATCCAAACGTTGGGCTCTTACCTCGTGAACCTCCGAGTTCACGAGATCCCTGGATCTCCGCCACCTGTCCTCCTCGGATGGATGGCTCAGATCCTGTCGTCGCCTCGCCACTCATGACTTAAAGCATCCATATTTTGGACTTCTACCCCGCGAGCCCTGAGCTCATGATATCTTTGGATCTCTGCCACCTGCCCTCCTCAGATGGACGGCTCAGATCCTCTCGTAGCCTCGCCACTCACGACTTAAAGCATCCAGCTTTTGGACTTCTACCCCGCAAGCCCCAAGCTCACGAGATCTCTGGATCTTTTCCACCTTTCCTCCTCGAATGTATGGCTCAGATCCTCTCGTAGCCTCGCCACTCGCGACTTAAAGCGTCTAGCTTTTGGACTTCTACCTCACGAGCCTCGAGCTCAAGAGATCTCTGGATCTCTTCCACCTGTCCTCTTCAGATGGATGGCTCTGATCCTCTCGTGGCTTTGACCCTCATGACTTGGAGCGTCCAACTTTTGGACTAATTCACGAGGCTTAACCCTCATCTACCTCCCTATATATCTAACGACTGTCGGGTTTCCTAGCTAAGATCTGACGGTTCAGATCGGTCCCGATGCCGCGTCCCTTTCCTACTACCCTTTGGACGTGGAAAAACCAACAGTCCAAATATTCTCATGGAGCCTGGGGGTCTACGACTCATATCTCCTCACTTATTCACGAAGATAGAGGAGAAAGGGTTAAGGCAATTAACGCCCTCGTTCATTCCTTCGGTTTAATCGATCGTGAATGACCGCAGATTCTCCAACAAGATCTCGTTCATTGATCAGTACTTGTCCTTATGCAGCTACTTCGGGATTTCAAGAGGGACATTCCTCTTCGCATATAGTTGCTAAGACTTGCACATTCACGCCCTTTTTCCAGGTACTTGGTAAACCTTTCTAAGAAGGGAAATTTCCATGAAGACATCTATTTTGGGCCATTCTTGGATACAGATAAGGGAAAACAGATTCCCGTGAATGGACTGGATACCTGACTTAGTTCAACATGGACATGATTAGATTCATTTTTATCGACGTGAGTCATGCATGGTTTCCTTTATTACAAGCACAAGTCCCTTAGTTATTATCAAAACATTCACAAACATTCTTACACTAAAATCGTTCACAATCTCACAGTGTTGTGAGTATATATATGTATATCAGTATATGAATTTCAAGATGCAATACATAGAAATACTTATCAGAAATAACACCCGAAGTGGGTATGACTACTGAGAGGGGTGCTCGTTTCCACCCAACCGTAGGCTCAGTGACTCCCAAAGGATTTACCACTAGCCACCCCCGAGCTAAGACCACGATGCTCTGAGACTGCGTCTCTCTGTCTGCCAGTGACCAGGAGCGAAGGTTGCAATCCTTCCTCTCTTCTATCACTCACTCTGTGTAATCACCACCAGAGTTCCCCTCGCGTCTGCCCTTTCAATCGTCTCTACCATACGCCTTATCCTCTTGCGAGGTTGTGTGTGGCACGATTACCCTCGCGCCGATCAGTCTTGACAGCTCTACGGATGGGCGGTTCACCATCCCATCCCTCATCAAGCCACCCACCTACCAGCCTGCGAGGCATTGAATTTCAGGGCCAGTGAGCTGCTTTTGGTTCTCTGGGCCAGTGGATTCCAAATACGGTATTTAATTCTCGGTGGAAGTTAACGCCACCTTTTCAGGTGCCTCCCACCACCATCGTGGTCTCTTTTTTTGCACATCCCCTCTCAACAGTATGAAATAAATTCAAAATATCATTCAGATTCATCGACCTCCTCCTGCAGGTCTATTTCATCACATATTCATACTTATGATTTTTTCCATAGTCCTTCGCCAGTCTAGTTATATTTACAATCTGGGGGAAACAGGGTATTACAAATACCCAAAGTATATATATACGGTTGAGCACTTCGTCGAACCAAGAATTATTATTTGGTGCTATACAAGTAAGAGGAATCCCCCATGGAGAGATACGTATATAATCATGCTTGACCTCTCTAAAGTTCCAAAATCAAAACAACAGGAAATATTCTACACCCAACCACGATAGGTAGCATTCTTATCAGGTGTTGAATAATGGAAGATCCTCCTCTTTATTCTGACAAACCAATTACAGAGGTTAAGTCATTCGTCTGACTTTAAGATTCGAAAAATGTAATAATAAGATAGACACTATTGTTGCCTGATCTTAACAAATACCTATCTTGGAAACCGAATACCTTTTATGGGATCCAAAGCCCTCGTAAAGTTGGGAATCTCGGAGACGAAGAGACCTTGCAAGAAAACGTAAAAATTAAAATTAATAGTTGCATAAAAATTTGTAATAAAGAAGATCATTGTTAAAACGCACAACAGAGTCCATAATAGAGGAAAGAGAAACAGATATATTTAAGAGTTTGTACTTAACTCGAGGGATGGAGGTTTCCTTTCCTTTTGCGACATGGTTGAAGTTCTGTCTGATGCCTCGAAAGGGGGAGATGTGATGATAGCATCCCGATGGGTACCCTTGCATACAATAGGACCCCAACCTTAGATAATAATCCAAATCTTTCTCTCAAAGATACACTATTTATAAACTAATTCAAAGACTTATACACCCAGATCCTAAAAGCATTGTGGTACAACATGCAATCTTACTGATATAAAGAATATTACTATTTGAATGTCTTTTGGCAAAAGAAAACACTTTATCAAAACTAAAACAGAGCTATTTCTCTCTAAAAATTTATTCCCTCAGATAGAATCAATATGCTAGAAAGGAAATGAATGCTATCAATTTAACCATAGACCTTAAATTCATCACACACAGAAAACCTCTCTCCTTCCCCTTTCGAAAACTTATACAGCAGATAGAATCCACCTTGTATGGAGGCCAATGAATTTTGTTTACGCTAATGAAAAAAAAAGGGGTATAAAATCTAGAAATAGAATAATAGACATAGGATCGTGACAAGACCCCAGAGTGATGGGTTTTTGAGGAAAACCTTGTCCCGCGAATAAAATACTCAACACAGTATAGGAAAAGAATTCGAAACTACTAACCAAGAGGACATTCGCAATCCCGGGATCTCCTAAGTAAGATCTAGGTATTGAGATGGACATGTCTGAAGCCTTTCCCTTCCAAATGATAGAACCCCGAATAATTTTTTTTTTTTACCACTGACTGATGTAAGAAGAACTGGCCGAGACCTCTTTCGTCTGTAATACCTCCACTATTCCAAGCTAATAAGATAGAATTGGTAACTAGTGAACAATTTAGAGGAATTTGGAGAACAACAAGAGAGATTTCCACAGGGAATCGTACCCTAAATAATCCAAGAAAAAAACATAGGGAAAACTATTCCAAGTTTGACAAATCTTAGATGGGAATCTCATAGAACAACGAAGACCGCCAAAAGAAAAACTTCATTAAATTTTTAGCCAGTAGTTACCTAAACATTCTTAATACAAAGGCGTTATAATAGGGTCCAAATAAACTTACCAGGTTAAGAGCGGGGTGGATAAATGATTCCCTCCCACACAGACGAAGTAATTCCATCGATGCCTGAGTCTAACACCAGAGACGATAACAGTAACATTGGCAATAAGGGATTACCACCAAATCATACAACCCAAGAGAGCGTTGAATTCCATCCATGCGAGTACTTGTCCCAGAAACAGTGTAAAGTACCATAACCATGTGTTTAGGGCAAGGTGGCAAAGAACTGATGGGCACACAAGTCGAACAAGAGGTCGAGGAAAGGCATTCCAGAGAGATTTTAATGTAACAGTCAGAACTCTATTTAGTACACAACTCTTGTTCCTATATTTCCCATCACTAATTAATGAATGAGGAAGACAACCAGTTGAGACTTTGATTTAATCCTTGCATGCGTTCTTTCCATTTAATATTTATTTGACGGACTAGAAAGTTGCATCCAAAAACTAGTCACTCCAACTTCGTTTCCAGATTTAGGAAGAATCGTGTGTACCTTTTCCAAAACCCTAACTACCTAATGCCAGTCTATGTGTATATCACAATGACTCTGCGTATACAAAGAGACTCGACACTTATATAACTAGAGTGGCCACTCTAATTCCTATTCATTATATTTTACACTCAAGAAGGAATAGAGATTTTTATCAAACCCGCTCGGAATAGGAATCGGACCTAAAGATGTCACGAAGTAACCACTAAAGTTTTGTGTAAGTAACCCAACAGACTTGTACAAATCCTGTAGTCACACTAAGAAAAGGTTAAATGATACCCTTTGAAGTACGATTATGGTACACAACAGGAATATTATTTATGCAGGTATGTCAATTAATTCTGACAACCTTAAGTCCAAACCCCTCTTTCAATGATGTAGTAAGGAGATTTTTGCATCATATTATGTCTAAGGGTGAGATAATAAACAACTAGACTTTTATCAAAGCACTATACAATTGTGATATGACTATGTTATTGGCATGGTAAAACTAATAAGATAAATAATAATACTTAAAAAAAAAAAAAGTTTGTGAATTCTGGGAAATATTACATATGGTATTAGTGAAAAAAGGTTACAACAATGGACCTAAACAAGGCCGCATTAGTTGCTTAGCACATATTTTGATCTATGAAAAACTAATAAAACTTTTTGTTACAAACATAAAACATTTATGTTTTGTGTGAATTATGGCAGCTCAGGATGATGCAGAAATAAAAATGGAAGGAAATCCAAAATAGGGACCTCATGGAGATCCCAGACAGAATAGTGATGGAAGCTCTCCTACGGAAGTACTGGAAACAATGAGGAATCTTATTGTTGAGCTGCAAGTTTTCAAAGCATACAATGACAAATTGAAGAAAGAACAATAGGAACAACAGGAGATAAATGAAGTCTCGCTACGCAGTATAGTGACCAAGAAAATCCCAAAGGATGAAGACCATGACGAAGAGGTTAGAAAAAGGGCCTCCAAGAACTCTGGGTTGGAAACAGAAAAAGGAGACAGTTCATCTGAAGGAACACCTCCAGCTGAAGAAAAAACTAAAATAGACAAAAAAAAAAGAAAACAAGTAGACCACCTTGAAGGAAAATTTAAAAAGATTAAACCAGCTACCTTCGATGGAGAATCTAGGACAGAAGAAGAATTCGAGGCATGGTTGTTGGACATCAAAAAATAATTCCAGATCTACAACTATTCCAACAATATGAAGGTCAGAATGGCCATCTACAATCTAAAAGGGAAGGCCAACATTTGGTGGCAAGACTTGAAATCGACCAAGGGCCTAAAGGAGAAACAGTTGGAATGGACAGACTTTAAAAAGTATTTCAAGAAACAATACCTTTCTAAAAGCTATTATGAAAGGAAAATGAAAGAATTCTACGAGTTATGACTTTGACATATGACGATGGAGGACCTTATAATTTTTTTTATGGAACTACTAAGGTTTGTACCGTACATCCGAGAGGATAAGGTAAAAATCCAGTGGTTCTTAAGTTGTTTACCACAGTCCTATAGGGACAGAATTGAGTTTGACAACCCCAAATCCTTGGGTGAAGTATTCAGGAAAGCACGAATGTCCTATGACCAGTATAAACAGTGGGCAGAGTTTCCCAAAGCCTGGAAGGATAATAAACAAGATTGAACGAACCAACAGAAGAAGAGATACCATCCAGCTCCTTATCGGAATGCAGCAAAAAGATTTCCGAGAAAGTATTTTCACTCTAATCATTCGAATATGCAAGGCAGTGGTAAACTAGTAAATCTAGCAATGAAGAAGTTGGGGATAGCACCTGCAAGCCATTAAAGTGTTGGGAATGTGGAGAACCTCATCTAAGGAGGAACTGTCCACGTTTAATTTCAGCAAACAGAACTGGTGTTCATAATTTGCAGGAAGCCTCGATGGTGGGTGACATGGGCAGAAGCCTGCATCGGATAAATGCAGCCATAGATGGCTAACAAGCCGACCACTAGTCCTCTGTGGTAGAGATCGAAGGTAAAATCAAAAACTCTCGAATTTTTATTTTAATTGATCCTGGAGATACATTAAGTTATATTACTCCTGATGTAGTAGAGTCAAACAAACTTAAGAAATTGAAGCACGCAAAATCATGGCTAGTACAACTAGCAACAGGAACTAAAAGGAAAGTAGTTGAATTTATTTCTGATTTTGAGTTCATCTTAGATGGTCAAATTATAAGGATAAATCCGAACATCCTACCACTAGGATCTTACAATATGATTATCGAGATGGATTGGTTGGAGCAGCACAAAGCAGTACTAGATTGTTATACAAAGTTCCTTAACTATAAGGATGATTTTGGCATTACTAGAATAGCCCAAGGCATACCAAAACCTGTATCAGTCAGACAAGTTTCAACGATGCAACTCAAGAAATGTATGAGAAAGGGATGTCAAGTTTATGCCATCCAAGTAACAAATCTGTTAGAAAAAGAAGATAAGCCAAAGTTAGAAGACTTTGTTGTCATACGTGATTTTATAGATATTCTTGTGGATGAGATACCAGAATTACCTCCTAGAAGGGAAATATACTTCTCCATAGACCTACTACCTGCTTCAACCCCTATCTCAAAAGCACCTTACCGAATGAGTCTACCCGAACTAATAGAATTAAAAATACAATTACAATAATTGTTGGACAAAGAGTATATCAGACCGAGTGTTTCACCATGGGGGGCACCCATCCTCGTGAAAAATAAAGACAGTACTCTAAGACTATGTATCGATTATAGACAACTAAACAAAATGAATATTAAGAACAAATACCCCTTACGAAGGATAAATTATTTGTTCGATCAAGTAGGTGGGGCCAAGGTCTTTTCAAAGTTGGACTTACGATCCGGTTATCACCAAGTTAGGATAAAAGATGAGGACATAAACAAAACATCTTTTTGAACAAGATATGGACACTACGAATTCGTAGTCATACCTTTCAGACTCACTAACACACCAACCACATTTATGTGCCTGATGAACAGTATTTTCAGTCAATACTTAGACAAGTTTGTAGTAGTGCTTATCGATAATATTCTTGTCTATTCTAAAACAAAGGAAGAACATGATGACACTTAAGAATAGTTCTGCAAATGTTGAGGAAACACAATCTGTACACCAAATTTTACAAGTGTGACTTTTATCAAAAGGAAATACAATATGTAGGACATGTAATTTTAGCAGAAGGCATTGTTGTAGACCTAGAGAAGATAAAATCCATTATGGAAAGGCCAGTACCTAAGGATGTGGTGGATATCTGGTCATTCATGGGAATCACCAGATATTATAGCAGATTTATAGAAGGGTTTTCCAAGATAGCCTACCCTATCACGTCATTACAAAAGAAAGGGACTAAGTTTAACTGGTTAGAGAAATGTCAAGATAGTTTTAACAAGCTGAAGGAATTATTGACAATTGCACCCATATTGAAGATACCAGACCCCGATAAGGACTTCACCGTATGTGTTGATGCAAGTAAAGAAGGACTCGGTGGTGTCCTAACTCAGGAAGGACACATTATTTGTTATGAGTCCCAGAAATTAAAAAAACATGAGCGGAATTATGTCACTCATGACTTAGAATTGGCAGCAGTAATACACGCCTTAAAAATGTAGCGACACTACATAATGGGCAGAATTTTTTTATTATTGATGGATAATAGTGGGGTGAAATATATGTTTAGCCAACCAGATCTTAATGCAAAACAAGCAAGATGGCTAGCCTTCTTGAGAGAATTTGACTTTGAGGTCAGACATATCAAGGGTAAGGAAAATAAGGTAGCAGATGCTTTAAGAAGAAGAGTCCATGGGTTATTTGACATAAATATCAGTAGGGAAGAAAGTGATTTGGAACAAAGAATAAGGACGGCAGGTATTAACGACAAAAATTACACTAAAATAATGGTAGAATTAGAACACAGTACCAGAAACTCAGATAAGCCAGATCTAAGTATCGACAAGAAGGGACTATTACAATTTAAAAACAGACTTTACATACCAGATTCAACAAAGTTAAAATTAATAGTCTTGGACGAAGTGCATAAGAAACCATATTCTGGCCATCCAGGATACCAAAAAACAATAACAACACTTAGAAAACTATTTTACTAGCCAATATGAAGGGAGAAACAACAGAATACTTGGCTAGGTGCCAATATTGTCAGCAGGTCAGGGCCGAGCACCAGCATCCAGCCGACCTATTACAACCATTATTAGTACCAAAATGGAAATGGGAGACCATATCGCTGGACTTTATAACATGTTTGCCTAAAACTCAGAAACATAATGATTCTATCATGGTTGTAATCGATAAACTCAATAAGTCTGCACACTTTATTCCTGTAAAGTATACTTTTAAATCTATAAACATTGTTGAAATATTCATGAAAGATATTTTTAGACTGTATGGTATTCCTAAAATGGTGATTTCAGATAGAGACGTAAAATTCACATTCGCTTTTTGGAAGGAATTGTTTACAGGGCTAAATACTAATTTGAATTTCAGCACGAGTTATCATCCACAAACGGATGGACAGACCAAAAGGACAAACCAAATTGTACAGGATATGCTCTACATGTACATAAGAACCAAACCGAACAAGTGGGAAGACTGCCTGCACTTGGTAGAATTTGCATATAACAATGGGTACCAAACTTCAGCCAAGTTAAGCCCTTTCGAATTACTGTACGGTAGAAAGTGTATGAATCCTATTAGCTGGGATAACTCAGCTGAAAGACTCATGGTTGGACCAGATATGCTCCAAGAAATGGAGAACATGGTAAGGAAGGTACAACAGAACTTGAAAGAAGCCGAGGATAGACAGAAGAGCTATGCAGATTAGAAAAGAAGATGCTTGGAATTTCAAGTGGGAGACAATGTTTATTTGAAGGTCAAAGCCCAAAAAATTTTGTTGAAGTTAGGAAACTATGCCAAGATGGCACCCAGGTTTTGTGGGCCCTTCGAGATACTAGCTCAAATTGGACATGTAGCATACCAACTTGCACTTCCAGCTAATTTAAGAATTCATAATGTATTTCATGTTTCATTGTTGAAAAAGTATGTTCATGACCCTACTCATATGATTGATTGGAACTTGGTGTAGGTGGAACCCGAAGGCGATTTCCAAGTTGAACCACTGTGTATTCTGGACCAAAGAGAAATATCACTTTGGAACAGAATCATCGCCCAAGTAAAGGTGCAATGGAAGCACTTTAGTCCTGAGGAGGCCACTTGGGAGTTGGAGGGAGATTTGTGGAAATCTCATCCAATCCTGTTCCAAGAAAGGAATGAACATTGAGGACAATGTTTTATTGAAGGGGGAAAGGATATAACATCCCCAAAAATAAAGTATTTTTGAAATTTAAATTTGTTGGAAAATTATTCCGTTTTTAGTAAATTCAAAATCGGAATTTTTTTTACCATTTATGGAAATTCCGAATTTGATAATTGTAATTAATTATTATGAGTGTTGGGCAGAGATCTGATTTGAGCCAACTAACTTTTTTACAATGACACTTGTATGAAAACAGAATATTTTATATTGATTGCAGGAGGATAAATGGAACAACCATGTTAAAATCAGCTGACCATGACTCCATGAGTGGGGAACATGTTGGAACTACCTCTGGGCTGATTGTTACAAGTGGCAAATCAGATATTTGGCCATTGGAAGCCCCTAAAAATCAAGGATTTAGAAAGATGTGAAAATTCCCAAGTGAGGGAAAAGGACCTAGGCAAATGGTCTGGATAAATAGCATATGTGAGGAGGCAGGACACTGTTAAGTATGTTGGGGAAAAGGAATTATCACTTGCTGTTATGAACACTACTTGCTGAGTGTGAGGCAAGGAGAAGGTTAATGACAAAGGAAGACATTGTTGAAGAGGAAATCCCAAGTTTGCCCTCATGGATTCATGGCTAGGCTAGGGAGTGAATAGGACAATAGATTTGGCTACCCTATTCTACGGTTGGGAGGAACGTGGTTGTTCCCTTTGTCTTCACGTGAATTGATTCAGATAATTTATTATACTCTGTCTTTAGTTAAATATTATGATCACTGATAGATCTACGTTCTATTTATGAATGAATCTTGGTCGAACATTGTTGTGATTAGAAACTGACCAAATACCTCCTATTCATCTATTAGGAATGGATTATTTCTACTCGAACATAATGCTGAGTAAATACTAATGTAATTGGAAGTATTAACAGAAGAACTATTCCTGCAAAATTTCATTACTCTTGTAATAGGATAACCTCTAGGCTAAATCACACTTTTAAATCTGTTGAATAAACTAATACTGTGCATGATGCAATTGGGATCATCTATGAATAATTGTATTTTTGTAGGTAGTTATAGTATACCTAGGAGTCTCAACTCATGTACTAGTAAATTCAGAAGTAAAATATATACCCCTGTATGACAGGATTTTCATAAAGATGCATGCAGGAAAATATGCCATATATGCTACATGTATATATATTTATATACATATATAAAGTACACTATTTTTAGGAATCGGTACAACAAAACTGAACCAACAAGAATGGTAAATATTATATATGTATGTCCATATATGAGATGCAATATGGATCACCAACATGCAAACGAAATACCAGATGTGTAAAGTTTGGCAAATTGGAAATTTAAGCAAATCTGGAACCCTATTAACAAATAATGACTGTATCTAACATCTCTATTGCTCTAAAGGAAAAATCTAACGACTCATACTGTTGGGCCATTCTTATAGAGAACACATAGAAATTCAAAGTAAATCTTCCATAGTTTGAATTGTAATAATGATCATAGCATATATATATATATATATATATATATATATATATATATATATATATATATATATATATATATATCAGGTCGGAACTGTAATAATACCCAAAGTATATATATACAATCGAGCACTTCGCCGAACCAAGGATTATTATTTGGTGCTATACAAGTAAGAGGAATCCCCCATGGAGAGATATGTATATAATCATGCTTGACCTGTCTAAAGTTCTCAAATCAAAACAACAGGAAATATTTTGCACCCAGCCATAATAGGTAGCATTCTTATTAGGTGTTGAATAATGGAAGTTCCTCCCCTTTATTTTGACAAACCAATTACAGAGATTAAGTCATTCGTTTGACTTTAAGATTCAGAAAATGTAATACTAAGATAGACACTGTTGTTTCCTAATCTTAACAAAGCCCTATCTTGGAAACTGAATACCTTTTATGGGATCCGAAGCCCTTGTAAAGCTAGGAATCTCCGAGAGGAAGAGACCCTGCAAGAAAACATAGAGATTGAAATTAATAACTGCATAAAAATTTGTAATCAAGAAGATCATTGCGAAAATGCACAACAGAGTCCATAATAGAGGAAAGAGAAATAAAGTTGCCATAGATATATTTAAGAGTCTGTACTTAACTCGAGGGATGGAGGTCACCTTTCCTTTTGCGCCATGGTTGAAGCTCCGTTTGGTGGCTCAAAAGGGGGAGATGGGATGATAGCATCCTGATGGGTACCCTTTCATACAACAGGGCCCCACCCTTAGATAATAATCCAAATCTTGCTCTCAAAGATACGTTATTTATAAACTAATTCAGAGACTTATACAACCAGATCTTGAAAGCATCATGGTACAGCATGCAATCTTACTGATATAAAGAATATTACTGTTCGAATGTCTTTTGGAGAAAGAAAACACTTTCTCAAAACTAAAACATAACTATTTCTCTCTGAAAATTTATGCCCTCAGATAGAATCAATATGCTGGAAAGGAAATGAATGTTGTCAATTTAACCATGGACCTTAAACTCATTACACACAGAAAACCTCTTTCCTGCCCCTTTCGAAAACTTATACGGTAGATAGAATCCACCTTGTATGGAGGCCGCTGAATTTTGATTACGCTAAAGAAACAAAAAGGGTATAAAATCTAGAAATTGAATAATAGACATAGGATCGTGACAGGACTCCAGAGTGATGGGTTTTCAAGGAAAACCTTGTCCTGCGAATAAAATACCTAACACAGTATAGGAAAAGAATTTGGAACTACCAACCGAGAGGACATTCGTAGTCCCGGGTTCTCCTAAGTAAGATCTAGGTATTGAGATGGACATTTCTGAAGCCTTTCCCTTCCAAATGATAGAACCCCGAAGAAAAACTTTTTTTTTCCACTGACTGATGTAAGAAGAACTGGCTGAGACCCCTTTCGTATATAATACCTCCACTATTCCAATCTAATAAGACAGACTTGGTACCTAGTGAACAATTTAGAGAAATTTGGAGAACAATAGGAGATATTTCCATAGGGAATTGTACCCTAACTAATCCAACTGAAAAACATAGGGAAAACTATTCCAAGTTTGAGAAATCTTAGATGGGAATCTCACAGAACAGTGAAGACCACCAAAAGAAAAACTTCATTAAATTTTTAGCCAGTAGTTACCTAAACATTCTTAATACACATGCGTTATAACAGGGTCCAAATAAAATTAACCTCCCACACAGAGCAAGTAATTCCATCGATGCCTGAGTCTAACACCAGAGGTGGTAACAATAACATTGGAAATAAGGTATTACCACCAAATCATACAACCCAAGAGAGCGTTGAATGCCAACGATGCGAGTACTTATCCCAGAAACAGTGTAAAGTACCATAACCATGTGTTTAGGGCAACGTGGAAAGGAATTGATGGGCACGCAAGTCGAACAGGAGGCCGAGGAAAGGCACTGCAGAGAGATTTTAATGTAACAGACAAAACTCTATTTAATACACAATTCTTGTTCTTGTATTTCCCATCACTAATTAATGAATGAGGATGAGAGCCAGTTGAGACTTTGATTTAATCCTTGCATGTGTTCTTTCCATTTAATATTTATTTGACGGACTAGAAAGTTGCATTCGAAAACTAGTCACTCCAACTTTGTTTCCAGTTTTAGGAAGAACCATGTGTGCCTTGGCAAAAACCCTAACTACCTAATTCCAGTTCTATGTGTATATCACAATGACTCCGCGTATACAAAGACACTCTGCACTTACAGAACTAGAGTGGCCACTCTAATTCCTATTCATTATACTTTACACTCAAGAAAGAATAGAGATTGTTATCAAACCCTCTCGGAATAGGAATCATACCTAAAGATGTCATGAAATAGCCACTAAAGTTTTGTGTAAGTAACCCAATAGACTTGTACAAATCCTGTAGTTATGCTAAGCAAAGGTTAAATGATACCCTTCGAAGTACGATTATGGTACACAACAAGAATATTATTTATGCAGGTATGTGAATTAATTATGATAGCCTTAAGTCCAAACCCGTCTTTCAATGATGTAGTAAGGACATCTCTGCATCATATTATGTCTAAGGGTGAGATAATAAACAACTAGACTTTTATCAGAGAACTATACAATTGTGATATGAGTATGTTATAAGCATGGTAAAACTAATAAGATAAATAATAATTCTTAAAAAAAAAATTAAGTTTGGGAATTCTGGGAAATATTACATTGGGCATTCCCCTTTTTCTTTAAGTTTCCCCCTTTTTTTTAAGTTTCCTTTTCTTTTAAGTTTCCCCCTTTTCCCTTTCTAACTAAAGATCAATTTAGCAAGTGTAGACAAAAAAAACCATTTACCCTTTTAATAAATTTAATCCTCCATTATAATTTTTACTTTAATAATTAAAGTTTGAATTTCTTACCCCCCCTTATTGTTACATGTTTATTTAGTTTTTCTTTATCCACATGTTCTACTTAGACCTAAGTTTTAATTTCACTAGGTTGGGTGACAATTTTTAAGGGAAATTTTAGTTATTAATCTTTACTCATACCATCATCTATTTTAAGGTCGACCAGGTCCTAAGGAGGCATAGTTTTCTAGGAACTAGGTTTATTGACTTATCATAGTTGAAATCACTATGTTCCCTTTAGGACGCACTACGTTCTCTAAGGGTGCCACTCGCCTCCTTTTGTTTTCTTTGTGTGACGTTCCCTTCAAGACGCACTACATTCTCCAAGGGTGCCACTGCCCTCTTGATTAAATTTGGTAGACGTCAAACCCATGGAGTCAATACTCTATCAGGTGATCTTGTGGGAGACTAAGGGACTCTAAGGAATAAGTAACCTTCCTTATTGTGCACCCTTTAGAATCATTGTGAGCGATTGTCACAGTATTCGCTCACGACATCATGGGTCTTATCTAACTAGGTAATCTTTAACCTACAGTTTGAGCCATGGTGAGAGTGTTAGTAGGTTGTGGCAGGGATTCTGCCACACCTCTCCCTCAATGTCACCGGTTGTTGTGCATGACTCCTTTACTCCAAATGTGATTCTAGTCGAAAATATATCATCAACCTGCATCCATCAATGAATCTTGTCATCAATAACAATCAACATCATAATATCTAATCATATGTACATATGCCATATCAACAATAGTCAAACCCTAATAGTCCACTCCCTGACTCGATCCAGAGTCCAAGGGGTTTCATCGATGCCTCAGCATGTTCAATGTCTAGAGTCCTACACACTTAGGATAACCTTGTCAATATCACATGTCGATGTAAATATTGAAAAATAACATATCATCATATCCACAATATTTCATAGTCATAATCAAAACAACCAATAATATAATGACTCGGATCACTTGCATGCAAGTGTGCTCAAAGAATAAGTCCACTCAGTGTGTGCAATAGAGGGATGTTATAGGAGAGAAAGACAAACACACTTAAGGTTGATTCCAGGCTTACTAGTGTCAGTTATTTTTTCTTTACCTTTCACCCACTATTGGTGGTGTTGATTCCAACTGAAGACCAAAAAATGCAAAATTGTTTTATTGCGTTAAGCTGATAACTTGTCCTCACTATTTTTCATGGACAATTCGCTCGCTATAGGAGAAAAGATAAATTCTTCCTAACTCTTATTTATTTGTGTAAATACCCATCTAGAGATCTAAATGAATTATTGTGCACCTCCTCACTATTTTGCATGAAAAGTTACCTAAATAAGCGAAACACAAACTATCAATTGTTGAATCATCTCGCAATTATACAAGTATTGTTTGATTCTATTCATCTTTTTGCCCAGAGTTTTCAATCACATGTTCTTGGGTTGAACGTCAAAATATTATTTTTGGGGCTCCACAACAATGATTACACCAACTTCTAGAACATACAACAGGCCACAAAACGGACCATTGATTTATATATTTGTAGTAGACACTGGAGCAGCCAAAAGGCACATATATTCAACTACTACAATATTGGATTTGCAGGGTGTGGGCATGGAGAATTTTAGCAAGGCAAACGCATTTAAAATAGGTTGCTGCCATTTTTTTTTCAAAATTTGGTGCATGCTAAGAAGCTAATGTTTGAATGTGGACAAATTCTTTGAAATGCCTGCTGATATTTTTAGAAGAGTCTATACTACTCGATCTAAAGATTCAAATCATTAATTGAAATTGATAAACAATTTTTTCTCATGCGCACCAAAATATAGAAAACCACAAACTCATAGAACATAATGGAGTTTCTGATATTTTTTGAACTAATTTGGAATGCAAATTTGTCGGTGATGATTTTGAGTTTGTGAATTTTTTATATATAATAAAGATTTGTTTTCCATTTTTCTTTTAGGCATAGTTTTTTATTAATAGAAATAAATAAAACAACATAGTCTCTTTTCATTTTTTGGGTGTGTAACATAAACGATGAAATACAAAACAATAGAAATCGTCTCATGTATTTTGTTTTTAAATAATAAACAAAAATAATAAAATAATAAAAATAAAAATATAGAAAAACACACATAAAAAAAATGAAAATGAACAACTTCAAAATAACAACAACAACAAAAAAAAAAACATAAAAAAAAATGAACTTGCAAATGGACATTCTCTAATTCCTAAAAACAACCTCAAAACATGTTTTTGTGCTTACGACTAATCAGTTTTTTTAAGTCACTTTATGTTGCGATCAATGATGAAACAAACGCGCAATGACAATAGGTACAAAAACACATTTTATTTCTTTCATTTGCCGCATTGGGACTTCTTTCTCTATGCAATTTTTTTCGAACTTCTCACAAGTTTTCATGCAGGAATTTATACTAATTTTTTTCAGGTTTTGGACACACTCACGTTTCATCCTGAAGTGATTTTAAGAAATCACCAATATTTTCATGAAAAACATTCTTTAAGGAACTTCTTTTCACCATACACATCGTGACGTGTTCTGTTACACCAAACCCATATCATAAACACGATTTTGCATTATGAATTCTTTCCTCGCATTTCTCCTTTAAATCATATTAGTCATCCCTATGTTGAAGCCCATCTTCCATTGCCTTATCCATCATGAGTTCACACAGGCCTATCTTTCTCAGTTGCATACATTTCTTTATCTTTTTCAGTTCATCTTTTTCCTTATGAATAAAACCATTCAGTTCCTTTCCATGACTACATTGCATTATTTTCCTAGCCACACAAACGTATTTTTGTAAAAACTCGCGTTGACTGATGTTTGATTCCTTGAGGAAAAAATTTCAACAGGTTTTGCCCCATCAACCTCAACACCTTATCTTGGATATAGACTAGAGTTCCTTTTGAGTACCTGGAGGCTTTCATGCTTTAATGGAAATTTCTCTCATTGATAATCATGGGAATACATCACTCTCCCTTGATTTTTAGATCTTTCAAGTGGCTCAACTTCGGAAAATATATTTGCACTTCGCAAGATGTAATCGGGTACCTTGGAACTCATTGACATAAATGGTGACTTTTCCTCACATTCGTTAACAACATTCATCAATGGCGGATAATCCAATGACTTCTCTTCATGATTGACATCGACACATTCATTCGCATGAGTAGAATTGTAGCATCAGGGTTGTAGCAGGTGAAGACTATGCATGTAATGTCCCCAAGGCTGAGCCCTATTGTAAATCATGTCTATGAAGTATAAATCTTGCATTATGAATTGTAATTATGTTTTATAGGCTGATGAGCCAAGTTTATATAAGCTGGTGGGCTTATGTGTTATTAGGCCGGAGAGCCTAAGTGTTAAGGTTGGGAGCCTGCTTTTTTATATGTAATCATGCAGAACATTAATAAAAAAATATAAACATTGTAGCGTGCAGACCAACCACGATGAATGAGTGATGGGGGACTAAGCTTCCATAGAGTAGGTAAGGGATGGGGGGCTAGAAGGTTGGAAAGAGAAGCTAAGTGTTGAGCCTAGGGGCTTAGGTCCTTGGGAATAATATTTTAATATTATTCCAAAAGCCATGTGAAATATATGTTGTGTCCTAAGTTCCTATAAAGGAACGCATGACGATGGAGTGCATGCAGCTTCATGGGTGACATGTGTTGACCTAGGCACATGCACTTAAAAAATTGCAGAAGTTAGTTGTGGAGGGGGTCGCTCCTCATTCCATCATCCTTTGCGTCTGATTTCAGATACCCTCACACGGCTCTGAGAACCAGAAAACCGAAACATCTTCCTGAAGACCAAAACATCATCCGTCTGATTCCATTATTGGTCTGCGTCTGCCCTTGACATACCTATGCACCATTGAGAGAACTGGTCAGGAGGGGAAAGTCGACTTGTGAGTTCCAGAAGCCAGTCTATCTACCATTGCAGAGATGAATCTGTACCCGATCTATCTGTAGGTTGTTGTTTTTTGTTTTCCTGAGTGGGGTTGTGTTGTGGTTATCCTCAAAGTGTGGGGATTGAGTCAAAAGGGGCCAAAGAACTAGGTTTTAAGGCCCTTAGTTGAAGACACAGTCTGTCAGGCCTGTGAGAAGTTATTTCCAGTTGAAGGAGTCTGCTGGGAAGTGGTATTCTTCCAAAGAGAGTCTAGCACCAGCTATAAAGCTCTAAGAATTCCTAATCTGGCCTATTGCCGAGACCCAGAGAGGGAGGTGAAGCACTAATGGACTGTGCTTGTGAAGGTGTATACTCCCGGGTGAAACAGGCATGTGGGGAATGAGAGTCTGTGAGTAGTTGGTGTAAGAAGGCATCCTGGGAAGAATCCTTCCAGTTATTCTGTGTAGTTTTCCCTGTAACCTCAGCCTAGACTAGGATTCCTTGCCTTGGGTGGAGATTAGTCCCAGCTCAGGGGTGACCCACTACTGAGCATGATGAGTAGTGTGGTCTAAGGCTGAGAGGTTCGTGGAAGGCCTACACGTGGTTGGTGGAATTGCCATGGTTTCAAAGATAATTATCATCTTATGCTAAATATTATGTTTTACATGTTTGTGATGCTTATATGTATCATGTATTTTGTTGTGCATATGAATTATTTTTAATGACAGGGATTATTTATGTTAGCAGTAATTTTGTGCTTACTCTGAGTTAAATGTGTTTAATATGACTTAAATGCATGTTATTAATTAAGTATGGGAATGATGTTGTTCCGCACAGTAGCATTTGCTCGGCTAGTGGGATGATGATCAGGGGACGTTATAGTGTGGTATCAGAGCATATTTTCAATGCTGAGCCTAGATGGGTCGGATAAGTGGTCTTTGGACCAAGATTTTGAGAAGAAATTATGTCTGGAGGACTAATTTCAAGCCTTAGAATGTTTCTGAGTGTCAACGGACTACTTGACCATGTTATAAAGCTCAGGAGGTGTAGAGGTATTATAAAACTGCAACCGGTGTGGTAAATGGCCACAGGGAGAGACAGAAATCCACACCAAAAGTGTTGGATCAAGTAGATGAAGGTTTAGAAGGAGGGTACCAAGTCATTGGCCAGAAGTCCTTGAGAAGCAAAGTTGGACGATCATAATTCTCTGTGGAGAACTCGTGAAATCGCGATAGCCGTAAGATAGCCAAAAGTTGCAAGGTGGTTAGTGGATGGAGAACTCAACACCCTAGGATCTAGAATAAACATGGGTCGTTGATCGTGGTTGGTTTGAACCATTGGATCATTTCGTGAATTTAGGGATCATGAACTTGGAGCGCAGGCCAAATTCTTGGTCACTCCAAGTCCTAAATCGTGAAAGAGATTAACAAGGGTAGAATCCGACGGTGGAGCGCTTCCAGGAAGAAGTGTCGAAATCCCATGATTCGTCAGATCTAGCCAACTAGCGAGGAAGTTAGGGCTGAAGAGCTTTGATAGGTGTAAGTGTAGGAGAGATCTGGACCGTCTGATCAGGGGAGGCTCACAGTCATTGATAACATACATGAATCTCCATATTGTAATTCGGGGATTGAAGAGACAAGAGATTTGGAGTCACTACATCATGAACTCCCGGTTCACAAAACTTTGAAAAGATCTTGACCGTTAGATCCAAATCATCAAGGATCATTGGATCTTGTACAAGAACTTGTGTATCGAAATTTAGGGATTGAAGTGACAAGAGATTTGGAGTCGCCCCATCGTGAACTCCCAATTATTGAAAACCTAAAACCCTGAAATCACGATACGATCTACACCGTAGATCATAGGAGAGGAACTTGACCATTGGATCAAGTAGATGAATAGACCGTAATTTCAAAATTTTGGAAAATGGAAGTTCAAGATGTGTGGATGCATGAACTCTTGATGCTCGAAACTCTGAAATGAAAAGTGAAAGTAGTGGGGCCCCCTGACATTGCTGGGAGTGAGGTGGACCTTCTTAAGGAAACCATGTGTCACTACCTTGGTGGGTGAAAACTGTGTTGTGGGCCCGGAGGGTAAGGAAATCAAATTTTCAGAAGTCAAGAGTTGGAGAGGGAAGCGAGTGAGAGAACATCCGGGACAAAAACCCCGAAACCCGAAACCCCAAAGCCCTGAAATCCCAAAACCCGAAGTTTCATTTGGAGAGCCTTGTAGAACCTAGCAGTTTAGTGTTTGATCATGGCCCGTGGACGCATGGGTTGGGGACTAAGAAAATGGGGGCTATCGCCGAAAATTGCAGAGCCAAATAGAGCTCAGAAAATTTGTGGAATCGAAATGTTTCCTTATTCATGTTGGTTTATGAATGTTGTAGTTTTATTAAGGGTTTAAGGACTGCCAAACTTCAGTTGACTGCACGTTGTGTGTGTAGAGTTCAACAAGTGTCTGGACAACCATGAATCGGCACCGAGTATAGAAATGGAAGAGGTGCAGATTGCCTCTAATTCAGAGAACGAAAGAGAAGGAAGGGATGTCAACTTGGGAGTCGAAGGATCAAACTCCTATGGGCATGGAAGAGAATTGGATAAGGAAGGGCATGTGATGAAAATCATTGAAAGATTGTATAAAGATGCCTAGACTCGCTTAGCCGATAGCTGAAAGCTCATGAGGGCCAGGGATCGGTAGGGTGAATTCAACTTAAAGATGCTGAAGAACATGGAAAGAATAGAAAGGAAATTGGAAAAGTAGAGTGACACAAGAAAAACAGGGAGTCACAGGACCCCTGAGAAAAAAAGAATATCAAGGAGTGGTAGCAGACATCGTCATCGCTCCCCAAAGAATTTTGATAAGGAAGAACACAGTAGTTCAAGCCCATCCCCTACCAGAAAACACCGAAGATCTAGAGTGGATGAATTGAAAGGGGAGATGAACAAGATTAAGCCTCCTACGTTTGATGGAGAACATAAGAAGGAGGAAGATGCATAAACATGGTTGCTTGGCATGAGGAAATATTTCCAACTGTAGAATTATTCCTCTCATGTAGAAGGAAGAATTGTGATGTATCAACTAAAAGGAAAAGCATCCATGTGGTGGGTTCAACTTGTGCAACTGAAGCATGTTAGAGAGAAAGATATCACATGGAAGGAATTCAAGAGGTATTTTGAGAGGAAATACCTGAGTAAAAGATACTATGACATAAAGATGAACGAGTTCTTCAAACTCAAGTTGGGCAGCATGACCATTGATGAATATGAACGAAGGTTTTTGGAATTACTGAAGTATGTTATGTTCATCAAAGATGATTCTTTCAAGGTTCATAGGTACCTGAGTGGATTATCACCTCCTATTGGGGATAAGATTCAGTATGATGATCCTAATACTATGGAAGAAACAATAAGAAGAGTGAAATGCTTATATGAACAACAAAGAGAAAAGCCTACCTTTCGGAAGGCTTGGGTTGACCAGAAGAATTTTAAGAAAGAAGAGAGGCAGGAGGGAAAAAAACCTCCCTTTTTTAGGAACAGTCCTCAAGGACATCCATCATTTAGAGAGCCGAGAATGGTTGAAGTGGGGGAATAAAGGCTGAGACAGATGCCCATTCAGTGTTGGGGCTGTAAAGAGAACCACAAGTACAGAGATTGTCCCCATGAAAATGGCAAAGCAAGAGTTGACCATAATGTTCAACAAGCTGAAACAATGGAGGACATGGGCAATAGAATGCCAAGGATATATGTGGCCCTGGACAACAAGCAAGATGAATTTTAGTCGCACATGATTGAAGTGGAAGGTATGATGAACAACCAACCATTTATTATTTTAATTGATTCAGGGGCTAGCCATAGTTATGTAGATCCTAGGGTGGTGGAAAGTTTTCATTTATCAAGAAGCAAACATGAAAAGTCTTGGTTAGTGCAGTTGGCTATAGGAACCAAGAAGAAAGTCACTGAGTTGGTTAAGTCCTATCCGGTGGACATGAAGGGATTGAGCACGAAGGATGAATTGAATATTATGCCTTTAGGCTCTTATGACTGTTTAATTGGGACGGACTGGTTGGACCAGCACCATGCCCTCCTGGGCTGTCGTAACAAGGAATTTACATGCCTAGATGAGGAGGGGAATCGAAAAACAGTCTAAGGAATTCCCAGAGCTATTGTTGTTAGATAAATATCAGCAATGTAGCTGAACAAAGTAACTATCAATAACAAGTATCCTCTACCAAGGATTGACGATATTTTCGATCAATTGAAAGGTGTGAAAATATTTTCGAAGATAGATCTCAGATCGGGATATCACCAGGTAAGAATAAAGGATGAAGACATCAGCAAGACCACCTTTATAACAAGGCATGATCATTACAATTTCACAGTGGTGTCGTTTGAACTGTCAAATGCACCCGATGTTTTTATGAGCTTGATGAATGGAGTATTCAAGGACTATCTAGACAAGTTTGTCATCATCTTCCTGGATGACATTTTGGTGTATTCCAAGTTAGAGGAAGAGCATGAACAATACCTGAGGATGGTTCTACAAGTGTTGAGAGAACACCAGTTGTATGCCAAGTTGAGCAAATGCTCATTTTATCAAAGGTGGATCCATTACTTGGGGCACATTATTTTAGAAGAAGGGATTGTCGTGGATCCTGAGAAGTTTGGGGCCATCAGAGAATGGTCAGTTCCATGGAATGTGGCGGAAGTTAGATCCTTTATGGTTCTAGTGGGCTATTACAGAAGGTTTATCGTGGGGTTCTCAAATATAGCTCACCCTATCACTTCCTTCCAAAGGAAGGAGGAAACGTTTCAGTGGACTAAAGAGTGTGAGAAAAGTTTCCAGCAATTGAAGCAGTTGTTAACCAACGCTCCAATATTGAGGATTGCAGATCCAAATGTGGATTTCGTGGTGTGCAGAGATGCATGTAAAGAAGGGTTGGGAGGATTTCTCAGTCATAATGGATTTGTGATTTTTTATGAGTCGAGGAAGCTGAAAGAGCATGAAAAGAATTATGCCACTCACGATTTGGAGTTTGCACCAATTGTTCATGCTCTAAGGAAATGGAGGCATTACCTCATGGGAAGGAGGTTTGAACTCAGAACAGACCATAATGGTCTGAAATATTTGTTTGATCTGCCAACCTTAAATGCTAGACAAAGTAGGTGGCTGGAATTTCTATGTGAGTACGACTTTGAGATCAAGCATATCAAAGGAAAGGAGAATAAAGTAGCCGATGCACTCAGTAGGAGGGTGCATGAATTACATGCTACATCCATTAGCATGTATCGAACTGATATTAAAAGAAGAATTTTGGAGGCTGCAAATGTAGATCTGCAGTATGGAGAATTGGTAGCCAAGCTACAGTAGGGTAAGATGCCACATAAGATGGAAATTTATAAATTCGAAACTGATGGAATACTGTTGTACAAGAACAAAATTTGTGTACCCAATGTCTAGTGCTTGAAACAGGTGATTTTGCAGGAGATGCATAATGTGCCTTATGTAGTGCACCCTGGATATCAGAAAATAGTAGCAGCAGTCAAGAGCCATTACTTTTGGCTAGGTATGAAGAGAGAGATCATTGAATACATTTCCAAATGTATGGAGTGCCAGAAAGTTAAAGCTGAGCATAAGCACCCAGCAGGGTTGCTGCAACCTTTACCCATTCCTAAGTGGAAGTGGGAAGTAGTGACAGTGGATTTTATTACAAGATTGCCCATAACAAGCAAGTTGCATGATTCGATCATGGTGGTGGTGGACAAGCTTACAAAAGATGCCCATTTTATTCCACTGAAAACTACTCACAAGGCAGCAGATGTTGCTGATATTTTGATAAAGGAAGTACACGATTGCACGAAATTCCTAAAATGATTGTGTCTGACAGAGACCCAAAATTCACCTCAAATTTATGGAAAGGATTGTTCAAAGGATTAAGAACGAATCTGAACTTTATTACATCTTATCATCCTGAGTCTGATGGATAGACAAAGAGGGTGAACAAAGTAATAGAAGACATACTGAGAATGTATGTGATGGACAAACCATCAAGATAGGAAGACTACCTGCACTTGGTAGAATTCACCTACAACAATGGGTATCATGCATCGTTGAAGATGAGCCCATTTGAAGCAATTTATGGAATAAAGTTTGATACTCTAGTGAGCTGGGATAATCCAGCTGATAGAACAGTAGTTGGGCTAGAGTTGCTCAGGGAGATGGAGGACCAAGTGATAAAATGTAAACAGAATTTGAAAGTTGCCCAGGACAAGCAGAAAAGTTATGCTGATAAGAATAGAACCCACAGAGAGTTCAAAGTGGGTGATCATGTTTTCCTGAAAGTGAAAGCTAACAGGAGTTCCCTGAAGCTGGGAAGTTGCGCCAAGTTGGAAGCCATATTTTGTGGACCATTTGAAATCCTAGAAAGGATTGGGCCAATTGCATATATGCTTGCACTACCTGCATCCATGACTATACATAATTTGTTTCATGTTTCATTTCTTAAGAAATATATACCATATGCTAATCATGTTATCGATTGGAATGTGATTCAGGTGGAACAAGAAGGTGTCCTACAAGTGCATCATGTGCGCATATTGGACAAGAAAAACAAACAACTCCAGAATCGAGCTATAGGGCTTGTAAAGGTCCAGTGAACCTGATACGGTCCTGAGGACGCGACATGGGAGCATGAAGTTGTTATGCTGGCAGAGTACCCATATATTTTTGAAAATTTTGAAAAGCTTGCAGATGCAGTGTAAAGTTGCACTGAGGACAGTGCAAAAATAAGGGGAGGGGATTGTAATGCCCCCAAGGCCGAGCCCTATTGTAAATCATGTCTATGAAGTATAAAGCTTCCATTATGAATTTTAATTATGTTTTATAGGCTGGTGAGCCAAGTTTATATAAGCTGGTGGGCTTATGTGTTATTAGGGAGGAGAGCCTAAGTGTTAAGGCCAGGAGCCTGCTTTTGTATATGTCATCATGCAGAACATTAATAAAAAAATATAAACATTGTTGTGTGCAGACCGACCACGATGAATGAGTGATGGGGGACTAAGCTTCCACAGAGCAGGTAAGGGATGGGGGGCTGGAAGGTTGGAAAGAGAGGCTAAGTGTTGAGCCTAGGGGCTTAGGTCCTTGGGAATAATATTATTCCAAAAGCCATGTGTAATGAACCTCAAATTCACCAATAAAAAAAACTTTTTTTGACCATCTTTATGACATAAATCAATTTTTTTTAAGCTTTAGAATTTAAGAGAAGGTAAGATACATTTCTTTCCATAATGACTTTATTACACCAGTCTAGTTTATTTTGAATAGAAAAGCTTATGTGGATAAATTCTTCCATAATGCTATCACTTTCCTTAATTTTCAAACTACTCCAACATACTTATAGGCAATATCTAAACTTAGGTCTCATTCTTACACACCAGTAGCTTACACATCAAGCATAGTTAACTCGAAGGATCCCATCTTGTTCTCTACGGTTTATGCCATTAAACAATAGTCTAATTATGAAAATTTTGAATACTTAAAGGTGTATGACCTCATGGCCAGAAGAACTCTTTGGAAAAATTGAGCTAAAAATCTACTTAATTAGTTTGATACTTTCATATACAATAATTTATGTACTTGTCATGCCCTGTACACAGTGACCTATAATATGATCTTTTATTTATATTCTACCTCTATCCCGGATGAAGATCCTCCATCGTTTCTACCAGTCCATTCATTACAGTAAAAAAAAATTCCTACTATGTTCCTATAGTTTTGTGAAAAAAAATAAAATAGAGGTCAATCAGGTTTTGGTGATTACAAAATGCCGAATACAAAAGAAACAAAAGACCACGCTATTTGCCAAATCGCGAAATGCGGAAATACTATGGGCCCAACACTTTGGGGTCTCGGTGTTCAGGATTTTGCGATCTCAAATGCCAAACACCAACACACAACAACTCCCAAATTGTGAAAAAGTGAAAGGAAAGTGGGACCAACACTTTGGGGTTTCGAGGTTCGGGATTTTGCGAATTCAAATGTCAAACGCCAACATATAGCAACTCCCAAATTGCGAAAAGTGAAAGGAAAGTGGGACAAACACTTCGGGGTTTGGGATTTCGCGAATTCAAATGTCAAATGCCAACATATAGAAACTCTCGAATTATGAAAAGTGAAAGGAAGGTGGGACCAACACTTTGGGAGTTCGGGGTTCGGGATTTCAGGGTTTACGAACACATGATGCACAAACAAAATGAAACAAGAAAAACTGAAATGTGAAATGCTATTAGGGTGTGGGCCCAACAATTTTGGGTTTCGGGGTTTACTAACTCCCGATGAAAAAACACTACACAACGTCAATGCCAAATCACGAAAACATGAAAAGGTATGGGGCCCAACCAATATCGGGTTTCGGCATTTGGTAATGCTTGATGCATGAACAACACACAATGGTAATCGCCGAATCACAAAATTCGATCAGGCTGTGGGGCCACTTCGGGTTTTGGCGTTTGCAAGAACAAAAGAACTCCACGCAACTTGAACCAATAAACTACAAAATGCCGAAAAATGAAAATATGAACAGAGTTTACAAACTCAGTAAAAAAAAAGACACTGAGTGACAAAATCAATTCAAAAATTGTTTCGGATCTTCTTAAGGTTTTCGCAAATTTCTAAATTCGTTATAGACTTTGACTATGGAAAGGGTAGACCGCTCTTTAAATAAAACAAGGAAAGCATAAAATCTTCTGTTAGGCATCAATTCCCATGATTGTTTTAGCATCTGATAAACAAAAGGGGTTTTCTAGATTTCCTTAACTTTCTGATGTATATGGATTACTTCTAGTTTTTTTTTTATTTTCCAATACATATATATGTGTATAATATATGAGTGCCCAGGTGATCCATAAGGTTCTTGCTATTTCGTATTCCTCTTCAATTCTTAAATATAAAAAAAAAAATAGGAAGTCTCTTTTAAGATGCATGATTGTTTGGAATTAGTGATACATTTAAATGTTTCCTTTCGGCACAAATTGACTCAACTCCAATTGCTCAAATCGTATTTAAATAAGTTTTCCTAGTATTCCAGATTTTCGGGAGAGACCACTCCAGAATTTATATTGTGATTGTAAATTTAATACCACGATAGATATCATCCATTGAAAGAATTATTTCGAATTAGAACAAGTAGATGCATAATATCAGTTACACACAAAACATCCAAGGACAGAGTAAGGAAAAGATTACATATCTGAACTAGCTTTCAGAAAAACAAAGGGAACAACCACGTTCCTCCCAACCATAGAACATGGCAGCCAAATGATGCAGGAGCATCATGCAAATCCCAGAACACGCGACTAAGCCAAAGAAATAGCTGGAAGCATGGAGAAAGAAAAAGAGCACATTTTCATAAGGACCATTTTGAATTTTGAACTTAAAAGGCATTAATGTAGTAGTTAGGAAGATGGCATACTTTGCATTTATATCTTGGAGGTTGTAAACAGATCTTGATTGATTGCTCTCATCTATAAAACATTAAGGAATTTAAGTCTGTTAAATGTAAGAGTAGGTAGATATGAATGTTAGATTAGACAGTTTTAGGAGCAGGAGGGAAAACGGATATAGACACCCTCACCTTTGTATCATTAGTTAATTATTAGCATAGAGGAGAAGCAAAAAGCTGTAGCAGAGAAATGTAGAGAAGAACCCATGTACAGAAGCTTGAATTAATATATGAATCTTTGACTAAACTTTCATGGTGTTGTGAAGCTTATTGTTTACATTTACTGAATGGTATGCTTACAGTTCTTTTATTCTCTATATTATACATTAGTTATGATGTTATGTTGTGTATGTAGGATTTCATATTAAATGTTTGAAGTCTGAGAGAGAGAGAGAGAGAATGAGTTTCAATTGTTTCTCTTCCTAAGTGAGAGAGTTCCTGCAAGGAGTGTTGTGAAAACGTCCGCAAGGAGTACGTTGACAAAGGTTCAGATTTTATCTCTGAAAGCTCAGGAGGGATACTGTTGTTCTCATTCCATCAGAAGTGCAAGTGAAGCACAGAAGTCGTGCAAGGTGTGCGCGGGATGGCTGAAATCTTAGAACTTATCAACCAAGGGGAGAGTTTAAGTATTGTTGTTGCTAAAGGGTGCATAGAGTCGAGAAATCAAATACTTAGAAGTATTTGAAAGTCTTTCGCAAGGAGTGCGTGCAGGGGTCCTTTTGAGACTTGAGTTGTAAGAGAAAGCTCAGAAGGGATAGCACCTTTGAACACTTCAAAGGAGGATGGAGTTCAAACTACTTCAAAGGGAGACGAGGGTCGAAGTCATCCAGCAGAAGTAAAATTCAAAAGGGAGAACATTGGCTCATTTCACAGGAGCAACGAGTGGTCAAAATTCTCTGTGGAGAATTCAGGAAACCATGAGGACTGTAGGATCCAGAGAAGTTGCAAGGTGGTTAGAGGCAGGTGAACTCATCACTCTAGGATCTAGAATCAATGTGGACCATTGATCGTGCTTTATACAAGCCGTCATATCATTTTGGCATTTCAGGGATCCCGATGACAAGGAGTTGAGCACAGTGGAATGAAAGTCCCGAAGTCGCGAGCTGCGATAAGAATTGGCGTGGAATTTTGAGATTTCGGTACTTCGAGTGTCGAGAAATGGAGGAGGCAATGCTTTGGGATCGAGAGTCCCAAAATCTGAGAAGAGTGATAGGTGGCAGGAGTCCATGTCAGAGATAGAAATCGTTTGAGTGGACAGGTGGTGTGTCCTCGTCAAAAAGGCGGAGTCAACCCTTGTTGATTGTTTCGGGGTTCGGAGGTCGACGGACTGGGAGCCTTGCATCAGGATTCGCGAAATTGCAAAGTCCAAAATTTTGAATCGGTAGAAGGTTCTGTGAGAATCCAACCTTTGCTGAATACATTTCGGAGAATTGGCATTTCGGGTTTCGATAGGTTCAGGAGCCGGAAACTCGACAACGGAAATCACGATATTGTGAAACCTGAAAGCCCCAATTAGGAAGGGTGTGACTTTGTTGTAGTCGAGGAGGCTTGGGTGGCGCCTGGTGTTTGATCACGTGGGCACACTCATAAGGACCTGTGGAGGAATACTACTGTATGTGTGTGTGTGTCCCTGTGGGGAACACAAAGAGTCAATCTGACTCAGGAGGGCATATTTATAACGATCCTACGCAGACCTCGACCTGAGGGTTTGGGGGTCTGTATCACCAAACAACTTGTCCAATTCACCCCCTTGCCTGACCATGAATCCATGAGGGAGAACTTGGAAAAGTTTCTCTTCAACAATGTCCTACAACTCCAATAGTTTTTCCTTGCCTCACACTCAAGCAGTGTTCATAACAACAACTAAATCAAAAGTCTCCTTTCCCAACATACTTGGCAGCATCCTGCCTCCTCACATATGCTATTTATCCATTTTGCCCATGTCTTTTTCCCTCCCTTGGGAATTTTTACAGCTTTCTAAATCCCTGATTTTTAGGGGCTGCCAATGGCCAAATAACTGATTTGCCACTTGTAATAATCATCCCATAGGTAGTTCCAACATGTTCCCCACTCATGGAGTCATGGTCAACTAAATTTAACATTGTTGTTCCATTTGTCCTCCTGTAATCAACATAAAATATTATGTTTCCATACAAGTTTCATAGTCAAATAGTTAGTTGGGTCAAATCAGGTCTCTCCCCAATAGTCAAAATAATGAATTACAATTACCAAATTTGAAATTCGAAATTGCCATAAATGGAAAAAAATTTCCAAATTCAAATTTACTAAAAAGGGAAACAAATTTCCAACAATTTTAAATTTCAAATATATATATATATATATATATATATATATATATATATATATTGGAGGGGGGGGGATATCACATCCTTTCCCCCTTCAGTAAAGCACTGTGCTCAGTGTTCGTTCCCTTCTTGGAACAAGGTTGGATGACATTTTCACAAATCTCCCTCCAACTCCCAAGTGGCCTCCTCAGGACTAAAGTGCTTCCATTGCACCTTTACCTGAGCGACGAATCTGTTCCAAAGTGTTATTTCTCTCCGGTCCAGAATGCGCAAGGGTTCCACCTGGAACTCGCCTTCAGGTTCCACCTACACCAAATTCCAATCAATCATATGAGTAGGGTCATGAATATACTTTTTCAACAAAGAAACATGAAATATATTATGAATTCTTGGATTAGCTGGAAGTGCAAGTTGGTATGCTACGGGTCCAATTCAAGCTAGTATCTCGAAGGGCCCACAAAACTTCGGTTCCATCTTGGCACAATTCCCTAACTTCAACGAGCTCTTTCGAGCTTTGACCTTCAAATACACATGATCTCCTACTTGAAATTCCAAGTGTCTTCTTTTCTAATCTGCATAGCTCTTCTATCTGTCCTGTGCTTCTTTCAAGTTCTGTTGTACCTTTTTTACCATGTTCTCCATTTCTTAGAGCATCTCTGGTCCAACCATTAGTCTGTTAGCTGGGTTATCCCAAATAATTGGATTCGTACACTTTCTTCCATACAGTATTTCGAAAGAGCTCAACTTAGCCGAAGTTTGGTATCGATTGTTGTATGCAAATTCTACCAAGTGAAGGTAGTCTTCCCACTTTCTTGGTTATGTTCTTACATGCATGCAAAGCATATCCTCTATGATTTGGTTTTTCCTTTCAGTCTGTCCATCCGTTTGTGGATGATAGCTTGTACTGAAATTAAAGTTAGTGTTTAGCCCTGCAAACAATTCCAAAAAGAAGATGTAAATTTTACGTCTCTATCTGAAATCACCATTTTAGGAATACCATGCAGTCTAAAAATTTCTTTCATGAATATTTCAGCAATGTTTATAGCTTTAAAAGTAGACTTTATAGGAACAAAGTGTGCAAACTTACTGATTTTATCGATTAAAACCATGATAGAATCATTTTGTTTCTTATTTTTAGGCAAACATGTTATAAAGTCCAGTGATATAGTCTCCCATTTCCATTCTGGTATTGGTAATGGTAATAGGCTGGCTGGATACTGGTGTTCGACCTTAACCCGCTGACAATATTGGCACCTCGCCAAGTATTTTGTTGTTTTACCCTTCATACTAGGCTAGAAAAATAGTTTTCTAAGTGCTGTTATTGTTTTCTGGTAACTTGGATGACCAGAATATAGTTTATTATGCACTTCATCCAAAATTGTTGATTTCAATTCTGCTGAATCTGGTATGTAAAGCTTGTTTTTAAGTCATAATAGTCCTTTCTTGTCGATGCTTAGATCTGGTTTGTCAGAGATGGTGGTCCTGTTTTGTAATTCTGTCATTATCTTGGTGTAATTTCTGTCGTTGATACCTACCATCCTTATTCTTTGTTCCATATAACTTTCTACCCTACTGATGTTTATCTCAAATAACCCATGGACTCTTCTGCTTAAAG
The DNA here is from genome assembly GCA_009831015.1 of Picea engelmannii. Classification (NCBI taxonomy): domain Eukaryota; kingdom Viridiplantae; phylum Streptophyta; class Pinopsida; order Pinales; family Pinaceae; genus Picea; species Picea engelmannii. Next base: position 407,234 of record ML779025.1, read on the forward strand.
CGTCTGCTACTTTATTTTCCTTACCCTTGATATGTCTGACCTCAAATTCGAATTCACTCAAGAAGGCTAGCCACCTTGCTTGTCTTGCATTAATATCTAGTTGGTTAAACAAATATTTCACCCCACTGTTATCCGTCAATAGTAGGAATTTTCTGTCCATTATATAGTGTCGCCACATTTTTAAGGCATGTATTACTGCTGCCAATTCTAAGTCATGAGTGAAATAATTTCACTCATGTTCTTTTAATTTTAGGGACTCTGATCCAGGTGGATATCGATGTCCACCCACCTTTTCCAAATGGCTCAAAACGACTTTCTGACAATTTTGGCAATTTACTATTTTTAGCAGGTTTTAACTTCCGGGGCCATTTTGAGGGACCAAATGAAGGTTTTTCGAGATCAAGGTTCTCAATGATCTCCAAAGTCATAATTGAGCCCCCAAAATGAATCTCCTCAACGATACCTTTCCAACAAGCTATCGCATGCCTAAAACGAAGATCGTATGCAAAAGTTACGACCCCGGGAAGTTGATGTACTCACTTACCCAAATAGGGCCCACATGACTTTTGGCGATTCATCTCCCAGGGTTAGGTTTTTGGATGTTTAGGACTTTTGGCATTCCCATTTATTGTAAAAGGGCCTTCAGATCCTCATTGTAATCATCTTCTTGTGAATGCGAGTAGCCATCACATCTCTTCTCAGAGATAAGCTGCCACCATTCTAGCGAGTCTTTCACTCTGTATTTTTATAGTCTCTATACATTTCTCTGATTAATAGAAATTGTGTATTATTGTATATCTGTGTTTATGGTTGCATCTCTGATACATTTCTATTATATTATTGAATATATGCAATATCTCTGTGCATTTCCTTATTATATCTCCACTCTCATTTCGTGCCGAAAATAATCTGGATCAGTGGTATCAGAGCAGGTTGCTCTTGATCGTTTTTTTAGTGCATGTCACTGACGAGGTCCGAGTATAGAAAGTTGGGTCTCGATCTTGTCTCTCTTGAAGACAATTGCTCTCGCACACCCAAGAAACCCTCAATGTCGAAAAAAAAGAAAAACAACGGAGCAGATGATCCTATCAATCTGTTGTTTGAGCAAACTCTCACACGACAGAGGGACAAAATGATGGAGAATTTTGCCCACATCCTTCAACACCTGCCGATAGCATCAGGCGCATCTTCATCAAGAAGCCACTTTGGAGGCACCTCGCCTTTCAAGGTACAATTTAATTTTAATATTCATGTATTTGAAGGACAAATAGATGCAGAAGCCCTAGAAAAATGGTTAACTCTGCTGGAAGGTTATTTCTTTGTTCACAATTTTTCCGACAAAGAAAAGATCACCTTTGCACTCCTTAAATCTCTCCCTCATGTCAAACATTGGTGGGAAACTTATTGGGAGCAAATTTCCACAGAGGAGTCTAGAATATATGGGGCCGATCCCACTTGGGATTTTTTTGTGGATGTGGTAAAAGAACAGTATTACCCTATTGGCAACTATGAGGACCAATACATGAGATGGACCACACTGTGGCAAGAGAGGGGCCAAGCAGTTTCGGAGTTCACCAATACCTTCCATACCTTGTGCACCAAGCTGGGTATCAAAGACTCTGAGCGACATTTGGTTCTGAAATACTGTGGGGCTCTACACAGATACATCCAAACTGAAATGGATTTTCTGGACATCTCATCACTCGGTGCTGCTTATCAATATGTTGTTAAAATTGAGTAAAAATTTAAGCACCAGAACAAATGAGAATTTGGGTTTGCAAATCCGCAACAACCAAAGTATGACAAAGATGGCCCGAACAAACAGTCTCCTGAAAACTAGTCCAAGACACAGGAAAAGAAGGGTCACGGGAAGACAAAGAAGGACACCAGAAAATGGTGCGAGTTCCACAAAATCCCTTGGCACAACACCGATGAATGTCTCTCAAAATAGTCATTGGTGGATGAGATCAAAGACAAGGATCCAAACCTTGATTTAGAATCTGATTCTGAAAATAATGGTAAAAGACAAATCATTGATGCAGACCCCACTGCTATTGTCGTGATCGCAATAATTCAACCAGAAGAACCAACAGATCCTGAAGAAGGGGAGCACCTTTTTCATTCACAGATGTGGGTGAAGGGAAACCCGCTGCATTTTATTGTTGATACAGGAAGCCAGAAGAAGCTCATCTCAACAGAGGTCATCAAATAGTTGGGATTGTCGACAACACCACACCCGCAGCCATACAACATTGGGTGGCTTCGCCAAGGACGAGATCTCCATGTCAGCCAATGGTGTCGATTATCATATGGCATCCAACCCTTCAAGGATGAGGTATTATGCGATGTTTCCCCACTCGATGTTTGTGATGTGCTCTTGGGCCAACCATATATGTGGAGACGTCATGTTGTTTATGAGTCTCGACCCCGTAGTGTAATTGTTACTTTGGGGGGTCATCTCTATAGAATACAAAAGGTAGTTCCGACTACTGTTCAACCTAAAAAGTGTTGCAAGGTAGTATCTCATACTGTAAAATTCAGCTTCTTCACAATCTGTTCAAAAGGAGAACAAAAGGACACTGCAACCACTACAACCTTGCCCCAAGCACGTTCTATCCAACAGAAGCAGGTCGACAAGGCTACAACAAAGTGCAAAGATTGCTTCTACACATCGTCCTCTCATGTATCTTGACTTTTTGAGCAGCCTCAACCGCAACAGGTTTGTGACAGATTTCCACAAACTGAGCAACGCGATGTCTCCAGTAAGACAAGCAGCTCACCAAGATGCAGATTCAACAAATGCTTTTCCCTCTCCCCCAAGAACTCAACGCAATGGAGACCATTGCTTCCTAAGGAGGGAGGATTGATCTAGGTGGATATCAGTGGCCACCCACCTTTTCCAAATGGCTCAAAACGGCTTTCTGGCAATTTTGGCAATTTACTATTTTTAGCAGGTTTTAACTTCCGAGACCATTTTGAGGGCCCAAATGAATATTTTTCGAGATCGAGGTTCTCAACGATAGCCAAAGGCATAATTGAGCCCCAAAAATGAATATGCTCAATGATACCTTTCCAACGAGCTATCACACACCTAAAATGGAGATCGTATGCAAAAGTTACGACCCTGGGAAGTTGATGTACTCACTTACCCAAACGGGGCCCACATGACTTTTGGCGCTTCATCTCCTAGGGTTAGGTTTTTGGATGTTTAGGACTTTTGGCATTCCCATTTATTGTAAAAGGGCCTTCAGAGCCTCATTGTAATCATCTTCTTGCGAATGCGAGTAGTCGTCACATCTCTTCTCAGAGATAAGCTGCCACCATTCTAGTGAGTCTTTCACTCTGTATTTTTACAGTCTCTGTACATTTCTCTGATTAATAGAAATTGTGTATTACTGTACATCTGTGTTTATGGTTACATCTCTCATACATTTATTTTATATTATTGAATATCTACAATATCTCTGTGCATTTCTTTATTATATCTCTGCTCTCATTTCGTGCTGAAAATAATCTGGATCAGACTCATAACAAATCACGTGCTCTTCCTGAATTAGGACACCACCTAGTCCCTTTTTACTTGCATCAACACAAACTCTGAAGTCTTTATCTAGGTCTTCTACCTTCAAAATGGGTGCCGATGTCAATAATTCTTTCAGCTTGTTAAAGTTGTCTTGACACTTTTGTGACCAGTTAAACTTGGTTCCTTTCTTTTGTAGTGACGTGATAGGGTAGGCTATCTTGGAAAACCCTTCTATAAATCTGCAATAATATCTGGTGATTCCCATGAATAAACGGATATCTTCCACATCCTTAGGTACTGGCCATTCCATAATGGCTTTTATCTTTGTCGGGCCTACGACAATACCTTCTGAGGAAATGACATGTCCTAAATATTGTATTTATTTTTTATAAAAGTCACATTTGTCGAATTTTGCGTATAGTTTGTGTTTCCTTAAAGTTTGCAGAACTATTCTTAAGTGTTCATCATGTTCCTCCTCCATTTTAGAATAGACCATAATATCGTCGATAAATACTACTATGAACTTGTCTAAGTACTGACTGAAAATGTTGTTCATCAAGCACATAAATGTGGTTGGTGCGTTAGTGAGTCTGAAAGGTATGACTACAAACTCCTAGTGTCCATATCTTATCTGAACAGTTGTTTTGTTTATGTCCTCGTCCTTTATCCTAACTTGATGATAACCTGATCGTAAATCCAATTTTGAAAAGATCTTGTCCCCACCAACTTGATCGAACAGATCATTTATCCTTGGTAAGGGTATTTGTTCTTAATGGTCATTTTGTTCAGTTGTCTATAATTGATACATAGTCTTAGAGTACCATCTTTCTTTTTCACAAAGAGGACTGGCTCTCCCCATGGCGAGACACTCGGTCTGATATACTCTTTTTCAAACAATTCTTGTAATTGTATTTTCAATTCTGTCAGTTTTGGTAGACTCATTCAGTAGGGTGCTTTTGAGATAGGAGTTGATCTGGGTAGTAAGTCTATGGAGAAATCTATTTCCCTTCTAGGAGGTAATTCTGGTATCTCATCCACAAACATGTCTCTAAATTCACGTAGGACAGCAAAGTCTTCTAACTTTGGCTTATATTCTTTTTCTAATAGATTCATTACTTGGATGGCATAAACTTGACATCCCTTTCTAATACATTTATTGAGTTGCATTGTTGAAACTTGTCTGACTGATATAGGTTTTGGTATGCCTTGGGTTGTTCTAACAGTGTCAAAATCATCTTTATAGCTAAGTATCTTTGTATAATAGTCTAGTACTACTTTGTGTTGTTCCAACCAATCCATCTCGATAATCATATCATAAGATCCTAGGGGTAAGATGTTCAGATTGGTCCTTATCTTTTGACCACCTAAGTTGAACTCAAAATCAGAAATAAAGTCAACTACTTTCCTTTTAGTACCTGTTGCTAGTTGTACAAGCCATGATTTTGTGTTCTTCAGTCTCTTAAGTTTATTTGACTCTACTACATCAGGAGTAATATAACTTAATGTAGCTCCAGGGTCAATTAAAATAGAAATTCGAGTGTCATTGATTTTACCTTCGATTTCTACCACCGAGGACTGGTGGTCAACTTTTCGACCATCTATGGCTGCATTTATCTGATGCAGGCTTCTGCCCACGTCTCCCACTATTGAGGCTTCCTACAAATTGTGAACAACAGTCCTATTTGCTGAAATTAAACTTGGATAGTTCCTCCTTAGATGAGGCTCTCTGCATTCCCAACACTTTAATGGCTCACAGGAGTTGTCCCCAAACTTCTTTATTTCCAGGTTTACCGGTTTACTGCTACCTTGCACACTCGGGTGATTAGAGTGAAAATCCTTCATTGGGTAACTTTTTGCTACATTCTGATAAGGAGCTAGCTGGTATCCCTTCTTCCACTGGTTCATTCGATCTTACTTCTTATCCTTCCAGGCCTTGGGAAACTCTACCCATTGTTTATAATGGTCATAGCACATTCGTGCTTTCTTGAATACCTCACTCAATGATTTGGGGTTACCAAACTCAATTTTGTCCCTGTAGGATTGTGGTAAACAACTTAAGAATCACTGGATTTTTACCTTATCCTCTTGGATGTATGGTACGAACCTTAGTAGTTCCAGAAATTTATTTATAAGGTCCTTTATCGTCATCTTTACAAGTCGTAACTCATAAAATTCTTTCGTCTTCCTTTCATAATAGCTTTCAGAAAGGTATTGTTTCTTAAAATACTTCTTAAAGTCAGACCATTCCAACTATTCCTCCTTTAGGCCCTTGGCCAATTTCAGGTTTTGCCACCAAATGATGGCTTTCCCCTTCAGATTGTAGATGGCCATTTTGACCTTCATGTTGCTGGAATAGTTATAGATCTGGAAGTATTTTTTTATGTCTAACAACCATGCCTTAGCTTCTTCTCCTGTCCTAGATTCTCCATCAAAGGTAGATGGTTTAATCTTTTTATATTCTCCTTCAAGGTGGTCTACTTATTTTCTTTTTCTGTCTGGTATAGTTTTGTCCTCAGCTGAAGGTGTCCCTTCAGACGAACTGTCTCCTTTTTCTGTTTCTAGTCTAGAATTCTTAGAGTCCCTTTTTCTAACTTCTTCGTCATGGTTATCGTGTTTTGGGCTTTTCTTGGGATTTTCTTGGTTTCTATACTTGGTTGTAGATTTTTCTCTGATACCATATGTAATGAACCTCAAATTCACCAATAAAAAAAAACTTCTTTTGACCATCTTTATGACATGAATCAATTATGTTTAAGCTTTAGAATTTAAGAGAAGGTAAGATACACTTCTGTCCATAATGAATTTATTACACCAGTCTAGTTTATTTTGAACAAAAAAGCTTATGTGGATAAATTCTTCCATAATTCTATCACTTTCCTTAATTTTCAAACTACTCCAACATACTTATAGGCAGTATCTAAAATTAGGTCTCATTCCTACACACCAGTAGCTTACACATCAAGCATAGTTAACTTGAAGGATCCCATCTTGTTCTCTATGTTTATGCCATTAAACAATAGTCTAATTATGAAAATTTTGAATACTTAAAGGTGTCTGACCTCATGGCAAGCAGAACTCTTAGGAAAAATTGAGCTAAATATCTGCTTAATTAGTTTGATACTTTCATATACAATAATTTGTGTACTTGTCATGCCCTGTACATAGTGACCTATAATATGATATGTTATTTCTATTCTACGTCTATCTCGGATGAATATCATCCATCATTTCTACCAGTCCATTCATTACAGTAAAAAAAAAAATCCTACTATGTTCCTACAGTTTTGTGAAAAAAAAAACACAGAGGTCAATCGGATTTCGGCAATTACAAAATGTTGAATACAAAAGAAACAAAATACCACACTGTTTGCCAAATCATGAAATGCAGAAAGACTGTGGGCCCAACACTTTGGGGTCTCGAGGTTTGGGATTTTGGGATCTCAAATGCCAAACACCAACACACAACAACTCCAGAATTGCGAAAAAGTAAAAGGAAAGTGGGACCATCACTTCGGGGTTTCGGGGTTCAGGATTTCATGAATTCAAATGTCAAATGCCAACATATAGCAACTCCTGAATTGCGAAAAGTGAAAGGAAAGTGGGACCAACACTTCGGGGTTTCGGGGTTCAGGATTTAATGAATTCAAATGTCAAATGCCAACATATAGCAACTCCCGAATTGCGAAAAGTGAAAGGAAAGTGGGACGAGCACTTTGGGGTTTCGGGGTTAGGGATTTTGGGGTTTACAAACACACGACACACAAACAAAATGAAACAAGAAAAGATGAAATGTGAAATGCTATTAGGGTGTGGGCCCGACAATTTCGGGTTTCGGGGTTTACTAACTCTTGATGCAAAAACACTGCACAATGTCAATGCCAAATCGTAAAAACATGAAAAGGTATGGGGCCCAGCCAATATCGAGTTTCAATGTTTGGTAATGCTTGATGCATGAACATCATGCAACGATAATCGCCGAATCACGAAATTTGATCAGCGTGTGGGGCCACTTTGGGTTTCGTCATTTGCAAGAACAAAAGAACTCCATGCAACTTGAACCAATGAACTCTGAAATGCCGAAAAATGAAAATATAAATAGAGTTTACAAACTGAGTAAAAAAAAAGACAAAGAGTGACAAAATCAATTCAAAAATTGTTCCGGATCTTCTTAAGGTTTTCACAAATTTCTAAATTCATTACAGACTTTGATTGTGGAAAGGGTAGATCGCTCTTGAAATAAAACAAGGGAAGCATAAAATCTTTTGTTAGGTGCCAATTCCCATGATTGTTTTAGCATCTAATAAACAAAAGGGGTTTTCTAGATTTCCTTAACTTTCAAATGTATATGGATTACTTACAGTTTGCATTTTATTTTCCAATACGTATATAAGTGTATAATATATGAGTGCCCAGGTGATCCATAAGGTTTTTGCTATTTCGTATTCCTCTTCAATTATTAAATATAAGAAAAAACAGGAAGTCTCTTTTAAGATGCATGATTGTTTGGAATTAGTGATACATTTAAATGTTTCCATTCAGTGCAAATTGACTCAACTCCGATTGCTCAAATCATATTTAAATAAATTTTCCTAGTATTCCAGATTTTTGGGAGGGACCACTCCAGAATTTAGACTGTGATTGTAAATTTAATACCATCATAGATATCATCCATTGAAAGAATTATTTTGAATTAGAACAAGTAGATGCATAATATCAATTACACACAAAACATCCAAGGACATAGTAAGGAAAAGATTACATATCTGAACCAACTTGCGGAAAAATAAAGGGAACAACCACGTTCCTCCCAACTGTAGAACAGGGCAGCCAAACAACTTGCCCGATTCACCCACTAGCCTGACCATGAATCCATGAGAGAGAACTTCGAAAATTTTCTCTTAAATAATGTCTTACGGCTCCAGTAGTTTTTCCTTACCTCACACTCAAGCAATGTTCATAACAGCAAGTACATCAAAAGTCTCCTTTCCCAGCATACTTGGCAGCGTCCTGCCTCCTCACATATGCTATTTATCCATTTTGCCCAGGTCCTTTTCCCTCCCTTGGGAATTTTCGCAGCTTTCTAAATCCCTCATTTTCAGGGGCTTCCAATGGCCAAATCACTGATTTGCCACTTGTAATAATCAACCCAGAGGTAGTTCCAATATGTTCCCCACTTATGGAGTCATGGTCAGCTAAATTTAACATGGCTATTCCATTTGTCCTCCTGCAATCAACATAAAATATTATGTTTCCATACAAGTGGAATAGTCATATAGTTAGTTGGGTCAAATCATGTCTCTCCCGAACAGTCAAAATAATTAATTACAATTACCAAATTCGAAATTCGAAATTTCCATAAATGGCAAAAATTTTCCAAATTCAAATTTACTAAAAACAGAAATAAATTTCCAGCAATTTTAAATTTCAAAAATATTTTTTATTTTTATTTTATTTTTTAATTTTTTTTATTGGGGGGGGGGATATCACACCATGTGAAATTTATGTTATATCCTAAGTTCCTGGTTAGGAACACATGCATATGGAATGCATGCAACTTCATGGGGGACATGTGTCAACCCACACACATGTAGTTAAAAAACTGCAGAAGTCAGTCGTGGAGGGGGTCACTCCTCATTCCATCATCATTTGCGTCTGAGTTTGGATACCCTCACACGGATTTGAGAACCATAGAACCAAGACGTAAGACCAAAACATCATCAGTTTGATTTCGTTATTGGTATGCGTCTGCCCTTGACATACATATGCACCATTGAGAGAGTTGGTCAGGAGGGGAAAGTCGACTTGTGAGTTCCAGAACCCAGTCTATCCTCCATTACAGAGATGAATCCATACCCGATATGTTTGTAGGTTTTTGTTTTCTATTTTCCTGAGTGGGGTTGTGTTTTGGTTATCCTCACCATGCGGGAATTGAGTCGAAAGGTGCTAAAGAACTGGATTTAAAGGACCTTAGTTGAAGAGGCAGTCTGTCAGGCCTGTGAGAAGCTATTTCCAGGTGAAGGAGTCTATTGGGAAGTGGTATTCTTCCAGAGAGAGTCCATCACTAGCTACAAAACTCTAAGACTTCATGATTCGGCCTGTTGTCGAGACCTAAAGAGGGAGGTGAAGCACTGATGGACTGTGCTTGTGAAGGTGTATACTCCCGGGTAGAACAAGAAGGTGGGGAATGTGAGTCCATGAGTAGTGGGCGTAAGAAGGCATCCTGGGAAGAATCCTTATGGTTATTCTGTGCAGTTTTCACTGTAACCTCAGCCTAGACTAGGATTCCTTGCCTTGGGTGGAGCTTAGTCCTAGCTCAGGGGTGACCCACTACTAAGCATGATGAGTAACATGGTCTAAGGCTAGGAGGTTCATGGAAGGCCTGCACGTGGTTGGTGGAATTACCATGGTTTCAAAGATAAGTATCAGCTTATGCTTACTATTATGTTTTGCATGCCTGTGATGCTTATATGTATCATGTATTTTGTTTTGCATATGAATTATTGTTAATGACAGGGATTATTTATGTTAGCAGTAATCTTGTTCTTACTCTGAGTTAAATGTGTTTAATATGACTTAAATGCATGTTATTAATTAAGTATGGGAATGATGTTGTTCCGCACAGTAGCGTTTTCCGGGCCAGTGGGATGATGGATGGGGGACGTTACAATGCACTTTTCCATGAATCCCTCAACAACTCCAACTATATGAGAGTACCACAGTTCCACCTTCATACTTCCTCTTTTCCATGATTCATCAGCAAAGGTTCAGATTCCTCCACTTCAGATTCTCTGATCCAACAGTTACAACAATTGCAACTACAACATTCGCAGGTACATTTTCATGATCCTGCAGCAGTGACACCTTCCATGCTCCAACAGTCACATCAACCATATTCCTATTGCATAGTTAATCCACCTTTTGGGTAAGTTGAGGAATGTTATTTTCTAAACTTTAATCATGTAATTCATCAACTGGTAGAAATGAATAATTTGGAAAATTCCCTCACCAAGATCCATTTCCTTTTCACTTCTATGACCCATGCCAAGTTTCATGCAGACATGCAACCAAATCAGTTGGAGGGGGGAGGGGGGGATTTTATTAACTATAATCACTCCATTTTTCCACTACCATCATTCCATTTTTCATCTCATTTACCATTTACCAAAAAATATTTTTTTAACGATACTTTGTTGCACATTGTGTCATAAGCATTAATATACATATTGGAATGATTCAAAAATATGAAAAAGGTATTTCTTATGCACAGTGATGTTTTCCTATGCAGATTGATAGATTATCTTTTCAAGTGAGTATATGGGTAAATTATTATTACAACAAGAGAACAAATAATCAAATAAATGTTGTTAACAAAAGAGCCAACATTCTTTATATTCATGGTCGTCACACAAGAACCAACCATAAGAAAATGTCAGTCATTTCTCATGTAAATCCCATCCTGGAAACATTCACTATCATCAATCAAAGACAAAGTTCAGTTGATAAAAATAGAGAAGAATTTTTTTTATGCAAGGTTGCATGAGGACATGCAACAAGTTTAGTTGGGGGGGAAATGTTGGGCCTCATAAATGTCACATTTTCATCTTATTTTACTTTCACTATTCCTCTCATTTATCCATATTACATTATTCCATTATACCGTTTTCATAAATACATTTGGGTTTCACCTTAGTATTTTCCACTTTATTCATCTTAGTATTAAAATAGAATTTGTGATTAAATATTAGAAAATCGACATGTTTTCATATATATCTCAAAAATGTGTGAGCTTTGTAATGTGTAGGAATATGTGAAGGATTAATTCAAAAAGACTTCTCAAATACTTCCTCCACCATTTCCATATTTGAGGAGATAATTCAAGCCTATTTCAAGGAGAAGATCATGCGGACTGGATAACATATTTTATCCAAGATATATGAGAGATATGTATGAGGATTTGAAGGGATCATATTTTGTAATAATGGGAAATCGGTTGAGAGAAAAGTGAATCTATAATTATGAGATGCTTATATTTTTTTCAAAGCTCTCATGTATAAAAGAGAGTGCTCTCTCTTCATGAGGGAGTATTCATTAGGATGAGAAAGTAATTATTCATTATGGGATTAGAAGGAGAATAGATTTAGATTGGAAAAGGATTAGAAATCAATGATAGGAGTTAGTCATTTGGTTCATAGTCATTTCTTTGATTAGTTTCATGACTTCATTATTTTTTCATTTGATCGTGGTGATGTAATTGGGATTGATTAATTGTTAGTGTGAGCTCAAATGTGTTGTCTTGTTTCTCTTCACAGGTTGTTTTCCTTTGATTCAATTTTCCATTTCCAAGTTAATTTCATTTACACAATTTCATTTCAATCGTGTGTTTCAACAATTCAATTCCAAGTCGTTTGTTTCATCTTCTTGCATTAGATTAATGATTCAATTTCAGTTGTAAATTTAACATTAGATTATGTTAAATTGGCTTCAATCGTACATATACTATGTATGTGATTCATAAGTTTATGAACTCCTCAAGTTGAGAATTAAATGATTGGGCACTTATTAAACAACAATATTTACCATTAACATGTATCGTACCAAGTTTGGAATAAAAGGGTTACAAGGACAATGATAACAGATGAGGAAAAAGAGGGGAAAAAATACAAATATCATATGGAATTTAAACCTCCATCTATAATAAGGGTACTCGTATGGGGTATGAAAATTATTGTGCATTTAAAAATCTCATAGATTGTTATTTCAAAAAACACCAGAGAAACCACAGTAACAATAATAGTGTTGAGGTGGGTATTCCCTAAATCATGATATATTCTAATGGAAGCACAATGTGTTAAATGAATCCTGGAAACCGATTTAATGTCGAGAACTTACATAACCCTTCAACTCATCAATGGAGAACTAACACTAAAATTGAAGAGAACATAGGATTTCTTTCAAGAAGAAGAAAATAAAAGAATAATGGTGACTGGCCATAAACATTTACAGAATAAACAACCATTTCTTAGGAGAAATCTAAACTCAGTTATTATGGTAATGGAGGATTTGTTCTTACCCATAAATTTAATCTGAACACATATATGTAACAAGATCAGAACCAATTTAACCATAAACATTTCCTGTGATAGAGCAATGAGGTCAACATACTCATATAAGTTTTTATTTATGTCATTATTAGATTTGAACCTGCATGTGGAGGATAACAATCATTTCTCACAACCATCCAAGCTACACTCAATTGACTCAATAATTCTATCTAGTGTAGCAATAGTGTACAAATAATGATCAATTATATAACACCTAAGGTTGCACAAATTGCGCAAATGTTATCTATGTCGAAGCGTAGATTGAAGTTTAATTTAAGAATATTTAATAAATTCATTAATATTCCAAATTATAAATCATAAATTATTTATAACAATTTTTATGATTTGTTTATTAAATCTATTAATGTCAATCAATATCATGTAAGCACTTTTTAGAATTCATTTAATGCAACTAGCCAAATTCTCACGCTTAATATATAATTATTAGTACAAGTCACTAATGTAAATTCAAAACCCATTTCGATTTTGATTTATGTTGTTATTGATATTAAATAATAACATATTCAATAATTTCGAGAAATCATTGATAACATTTATTAATACACAAACTTTATTAATAAATCATTAATATAAATTATCCTTGAAATCAGCTAATTAGGCTAATAAGGTTCCATTTAGCGACCCACCTTGTCATAAGGAAATAAGGTTCAATTAAACCATAACTTTAACATGATTTTAATATCTGAAGGCAGCCCAATGGTTAACAGTTTCGAATACCACCACTCCAAGATTAATTGTCATATCCTTAATTAAATGATCATTCTATCCAAAACGGATGTGTACCCAAAATGTACGCAATGCACTTAGTGTCACGTAGAAATGTAATTAACATAAATTAAATGGAAAAACAATCGAAACCTTAATCACTATCATTGGAAATCATGCCACGATTCCCACGTACACAATGGTCGGATACTCCATATACTTCGTTACCATATCTAGCTGGGTAGACAAATCCCCTTATCTTCTTGAATCAAAGATCCAAGGAGACTGATGATTCATTGAATCATGCAATCTCTACAATGGGTGAAAATAAAAATTTCCATCCGGGACCTGACTACTGGTTATTTAATTTTAAGGGTAAAGCCTCTGCTTCTGAAATGCATCTAACAGGTTTCTGATTAATTTCTTTACAACCGTAAAACTACTTCCAATTGGAGACACCAGAACGGGTTTGTCACCTAGCCTTCAGTCAACTTGAAAAACCTAAACTTAAGGTCAAACAGGATAATGCATTTTGTAAACCCTCCAACTATCTCTTTTCATCAATGTTGTTGATGTAAATTCAACACGTCCATATCCTTACAGAGTTACCAATGGGTAATCCATGCTAGTAGAATCACACAGGAGTGAGTTTCGAACACCAAGTCCTCTCTTTTACCGGCCATTTCAACACTACGTCAGAAAATACTGCTTCCTAAATCAGAGAGTGATACAAAACATACAACTAATAGTGGATTGGAACAACAAGAAAATAATCTATGATTCTAAAGGAGAGCATAGTCTCTTCTGTAACATACCGCGCTGTTGACCACACTTATATTGACTTATTCTTTAAGGACACTTGCATGCAAGTGATATGGTTATGGTACAATATGATTTCGTTTCAATTATAAGCTATATATATGATGTTGATGTATTGTGATTCATTGTTACTTTCAGATATATATGTATTGGCAAATATTACTGACGAGTTATCTCGAGTGTTAAAGACACATGATAGCGTATGGATGTTGATGGCATCAATGGACTTCCTTGGACTCCAGAGTGCGTCAGGAAGTGGATTGTATTTGTTTAAGTATTTCATTTATGCACATGTGATATATGATTGATTACAATATGATTTATGTATATGTTTTATTCATAATGTTTTTCTCGGTGGATGTAGATTTGATGATGCTTACTAATATGTAACATCCTGATGTTGCGAGCACATGTTATTGACTTATTCTTTGAGGACATATGCATGCAAGTGATCTAGTTATAGTACACGGTTGTTTGTTTCTCTTATGTATTCTTATGATGATGTTTATGGATTATGATTTTATGTTATTGATATATGCGTATTGACAGATGTTATTGACGAGTTTCGTAAGTGTGCAACACAGTTGACAGATTGTGGATGTCGATGGCATCAATGGACCTCCTTCAACTCTGGATTGAGTCAGAGAGTGGATTGTATTGGTTTGAGTATTTCATTTATGCATATGTGGCATATGATCGATTATAGTGTGATTTTATATATGGATCAATGACAGTGTTTCATTTATGCATGTAGGCTGACAAATGCTTGCTAATATGACTCACATAAGGAGTAAAGGGGTCATGCACATAAGCCAGATATTGAGGGAGAGGTGTAGCATAGTCTCTATCACAACCTACTAGCAATAAAGATGTGGATCGAATTGCAGGTTAAAGATTACCTAGTTCGAGAGGTCCATGATGTCTTGAGGGAAGACCGAAACACTCACTCACGAAGATTTCTAATGGGCATGAAATAAGGTAGGGTCCTTATTCCGTAGAATCTTTTAGTATCTCAGAAGGTCTCCTGAATGGAGCATTGACTCCAGGGGTTGGACAACTATTAATACCGGTCAAAAGGTGAGCGGCACCCTTGGATGCAAGGGAGTGTGTCTATAAGGGAACATTGCGTGAATTAAAAAGAAACTTGAGTCAACAAATCTAGGTGGCCTGGAAAATAATAAATTAATTTGACATTGTCGTATTTAAAATAATTAATTAATGAGTAAATTATTAATTATAAATCTCTATAAGATTCTAATCCTTTTAAAATAAAATTTAATTAAGCCAGTCTAAGTTTTGTAAAGAGGCTAAAGTAAAATTAATAATTAAATCAAAAGGGGAATGAGGTAAATAAATACAAGAAATAAGTAAAATGAAGTAATACTAATAATTTTATTTAAGGAAAATATGTGTAAGAAAATATTAAAATGGATCTTTTAAAATAATAAAGAAACAAAGATGAGAGAATGTGTATGTATAGAAAGGAGCCTAGAGTCTAGTTAACACTAATCCAACTAGAAGAAGATTCATTAGTATTAGTCATTAAATGGGAATAAGGGGAATAAAGAGACAAATAAGAGTGATTTAAGGAGAACTTTTAGGATGTGTGAGGGAAATTGAATTTAATTAAATAAAATGTGGAATTACTTGTGCAACTTAGGGAATTGGTGAAAAGTGTAAGGGGGAAATAATTAAAATATATATAATTAATAATTGAATTAAATGTGCAAGTGGGAATGTGTCATTAAGGAAACTCATATAACGAAAATGGTTTAAAGGGAAAAATGATTACACTGGTTATGGGTAAAGTTATACGACATATTTTTTTTCTAGTTTTACTTGTGAGAGTTAGGATATCAAGCTTGAAAGAGAGAGTAGTGGCTCTATCTTCCGAGGCAAGTTGGGAGCTAGAGGATTTCTGGTGGTGTGTGTCCATGGCCCATTTGCGGCTTGGGGGGCTAAGGGGGAAGAAGAATACCCCTAGATTTGGTTGGGAGGTACCGATGAAGTGTTAACAATTATCAAGCAGGAGATCAGAAGGAGCACTAGTTGTGAAGATCATCTCTGGGTCCATCTTCATCGTCGGTTACAGTATTCTTTTTTCATATTGAAATTATATTAATATTTAATTGGTGTAGCGATTCCTTATAAATTCATCATAAACTGATTGTAATTGTAAACTTGAATTTGACCAGTCCTTCATAGCTTTTAATGGAACCTAGAAGACAGATTTATGATAATTGTTGTTATCTTGATTTCTCAAAATGATTTAATGGCTTCCAGTGATTTCTTATGAGAGTTTTAATTAGATTATTATTTTATATGGATTCCATTAACACAGAAATGTATCATTTGCATATCAAAATAAATTATTTATTATATTTAGTGGTGCGTAGGAAATTTCCTAGAGGAATGATTAACCTGTGAGACTATTATTTTGAACTTTAAATTTATGAGATTTAGAATTATGTACGGTGCTGTCAAATTTAACTTTTGGTTTCTTTCCTTAGGCATTTGTTGCGTCAAGGGGATATTTGCATAATGCATTGGTCTTGTGCCCCTCATGGTCACTGTCTTGGTGGTTGATACTTGGTGTAGTCTCGATCCTTGGTATTCCTAGCTCTTGGTTATTTTCTTGAGAACCTTTCCTTGCTCTTTTCCTTGATGTATTTCGATTTTCTTAGAGCGCCAATATTTTCCCTTCTTCCTGGACATAATCTGATTTGATTGAGTAACTTTCCTTTCTCTTTTCCTTGATAGATTTCGAGTTTCTTAGAGAGCCAATCTTTTCCCTTCTTCCTGAACAAAATCTGATTTTCTTGAGCACCTTTCCTTGCTCTTTTCCTTGGCATATTTCAAGTTGCTTAGATTGTCAATCTTTGCCCTTATTCCTAGACATAATCTGATTTTTTTGAGCGCCTTTCCTTGATCTTTTCATTGACAGATTTTGATTTTTTTAGAGAACCAATATTTTCCCTTCTTCCTAGAAATAATCCAATTTTCTTGAGAGTCTTTCCTTTCTCTTTTCCTTGACGGATTTTGAGTTTCTTAGAGCACCAATCTTTTCGCTTCTTCCTAGACATAATCCAATTTGCTTGAGCACCTTTTGTTGTTCTTTTCCTTCATGGATTTCAGGTTTCTTAAAGAACCATTCTTTTCTCTTTTTCCTTAACATAATTCATATGATTAGTTCCCCATCCTTTCTCTCCTCAACCACATATGACTGGAGTCTCCCTGGTGATTTTCCTACAGTTTTTTGGCCAGTGATTGTTCCTTCAACTCTGGCATGGAAGTAACTCAATGACTTGTATGAAACTTACCTTGTGTTTTTACCTGGACTTTACCTTGCAATTTTCAGCAAGACTTGACTATCCCCATGAGTTTTATGATGACCTTTGGGTGTATATTATTTTAGATCAAAATTCCTATTATTGATTCTTCTTGTTTCCTTGAATATAACCTTGGATTCCATTATTTTGTTGTGCTTATGTTTTCAATGATTAACCGTAATGAATTAACTAGAAGTCACCACTGAATGGTAGTCTTTGGATTCAATTACTGACTTTTCATAAGTCTATTTAGTTCTCGCATTCACCTATTGAAGCCATGTCTTGGGCATCCCTTGCATTATTCCACCTTAAATTTTTAAAGGGTTTTTCAATCAATTGTGTGACCATTTTTCCATAACATAATTGCTTCCCTATCCTTATCCTTCCTAGAAGGAGGTAATTGCTTTGGAATCTTAAACTTGTGTCGAATAAGTTTGGGTCTTTTCCATTTTTTGAGTTGAAAGGTAACATTGAGTTCTTATACTTTTAATCACATAAGGTGGTGGTCTTCCATAAATTCCTCATAATGTATGTATAGACTGTTATGCAAATCTGACCCTAAGTTAATTTTTGATCTTATTTATTTTACCACCTCGATATGTTTGTTAGTTGGAATCAATATCCTTTTGCATAATATGACTGACTAGTTTCTTTATGTAAGAACTTATAATATATCTTATGAACTTATGTTGCGTGAGCATGATTGATCTTCTTATAAGATCCTTGAAGTTGTATCTTGAGATCCTTTTTTGTCGCTTGATATCATCGATGTTACTTTCATTTTAGAAAAATGAATATGAAAAGTTAGCCTTGAATCCTTATTACACTATTTAATAAGATGTGTTATCTTATTAAGAAACATGATGAGCTTCTTAAGGGCCTTACCTCGATGTAAATATGAAGCATTGGATAATTGAAGATTTACTGAATGAACCTGACCTGACCAGTTACTATTGATGATTACTCTTGTGACATGAAATTAATGTGATGTATGATTGGTTATATGATTAGATTACTTCTATGTCGTGAAACAAAATTGATCATTACTCTTGCGCCATGAAATTAATGCGATGTATGATTGGTTATGTAGTTTTCTTACTCTTGCACCATGAAAATAAAGTTGATAATTACTATAGCGCCATGGAAATAAAACTGATGAGTACTCTTGCACCTTGAAGCTAAAGTTGATGTATGATTGATTGAGTAAATAGATTCTCTTGTGCCATTAAAATGACGTCGATGTATGATTGATTGAGTAAGTAAATTCTCTTGTGCCATTAAAATGATGTTGATGTAAGGTTGATTGAGTAATTAGATTCTCTTGTGCCAAGAAATAATGTTGATGTATGACTGATAAATCTAGAATGGAGTTATGATTTGTGATTGATTAATGGAATTAGACACATCCTTGTTCCTTAGAACAATCGCCATCTCTGAGACCTTAAGTGGTCAAAATAAATTGGATGAATCCTAGTCTTGAGAGTTTCTTATGTGTCCTAGAGCTCCTAACCATGTAGGATAGGTTGGGAGATAGTTATTTTAGTATTCAGGACATGGTTGATAATTATTTGTAATTTTCTTCAATTGATTGTGACATTTTAAATGACATCGTTATTTATGTTTATGTGTTGATCATGTGTCGCTTTTAATTATGATGTCGTATGATTATGCATTGCTATGAATTATGTGATAACATTAATTTCCCAATGCTAAAAAGAAAAAAAAATGTTTACTTGTTGTACATCACTATTCATTATTGTAACGGAGGGGTCGTTACATGTGGTATCAGAGCAGGATCAACCCCGTGACCTGGGATCATTACGCCTTCCACTATATTAAACACTTGATTAATAACTTATCACTAAGTAAAATTGAAATGTGTCCATGCAGGTAATCATGGTTAGAGGATGTCGTGGAGGTAGACGATGTGGTGCTAAGGGAGGAGGTGCAACGCTTGCAGTGACATCCACACCAGAGGGGTCTAGCCCCCAAGGAGAAGAACAAGTCATTGGACAAGAGCAGATTTTTGTGGGGGATGTGGTTGGTTTTATGAGGTCCCTTCAAAGGATGTCAGAGGCCTTGATTAACCAACTAGATAGAGATGATTCTAGGGCACCTGTACCCAATGAGGTTTCACAACGCACTCTAGCTGACAGTGGTAGCATTCATAGAGAACTCGAGAAGGTGAAGTTTCTCGAGTTCATAGGTGCCCCAAATGGCTCAGTCGCCCGGGCATGGTTGGAGAACATGGCAATGTGTGTTTCACTTCGCAACTACACCTCCAACATGAAGGTATGCATGGCAGTATTTCAGCTGAAAGGGAGTGCTCTTCTATGGTGGAAGATGCTCCTACCTCAACTAAACATTGTCGTCGAAGACGTTTCATTGGAACTATTCGAGGAACGATTCTGGGAGATTTATTTGTTAGAGGAATTAATTGAGCACCATCCCAATGAATTCAACATCTTACGACAGGGTGGTTGTACAATGCCTAAGTATGAGGCCTGAATCATGGAGATTCTTACATATGCTCTGCATATGAACACGAAGAAGCTAAAGTTCAACAAGTTGTGTTCAGACTTAACGTCAACATTCATGCAAAAGTGAGGATCCTAATGCCTCAAACGTTGCATGATGCAGTACAAAAGGCCCTCATAATTGAGGAAGAGCTGACCAATGGGAGTCAGGGGAAGACACCTGCAAGACTGACTGGACAGGCGATGTTAGGAGAATATCAACTTCAGACTCCGGTTAGACAGAAATTAGGGTATCGAGATATGTCCAGAGGACCCATGTTCACAACACCATGATAACAGGTTCCTCAATAGAGGGATCCTTATAGAGGACCACCGTGTTAGCAACAGTTTTGGCCTGTTCAACAGAATACACCGGGATCACAGGTTGTTACGCTGGAGGCTCCTACTTTGGGGACCAGGAGTACTAGACCGAAGACTGGATGTTGGACATGCGGTGAGCCACATTACCAACGATATTTTGTGATTGAGAAGGCCAAAGCAGTCGGTGTTGATATTATGGTAGCTATGGGAGGTATTTACCTCCATGTGTAAACCTGATGAGAACAGAATACTCCAGGAAGCAAGAAGAAACCCTAATGAGTTGGCTAATAACCCTAGAAGACATGTCGGCTCAAGAAGATAACTTGTATTGGGTTATTAGCCTCCAAGAGAAGAATTCTTCCAGAAGAAATAATATATATTGAACAGACAGATACCTAGAATGACAATTCATCCCAGGAAGTTAGCCAGAATTACTATAAATACAGGAGGTCAGTCTTCATTCTGGTAAGCAGTATTAGAATCGCAGAGAAGCACTTGTGCGCACTACAGTGCCCAATTTTGTGCGTAGGTTTGGAGGAGAGTTGTCATTGCAGCTGCTGCATCTAGCAGATCATGTTTGTCTTGGACTATCTGATCAACTCTTGTTGGTGCGTTATCCTTGGGGAAAGGAGTGGTACCCTTTGTTTGGATATCTAGCATAGGGTTTTCTTTCAGAGTAATTCTATGTCAAGGTTAAGGTGCTCGAAGGGTGTCTTCGGCCTATGGTTGGGTGACAATAGTGATATTTTCGATTGTAAAATGAGCACATCCATTCATATTCTAACAGGTTATGGGCCCACAACTCCTTCATTCATTCTAACTACTGGAAGGAAACATAGCTGTAAGGATATTAAGCTCGTTGAAGAACTGCCGCTAGGGTTTCTAGCAGGATCAGTCACCATAGCATTGCCACTAGGGTTACTAGCATGTGCAGTTGAAGAAACCCTGATCCTCTCGTTGAGACACCTTAATTGAAGGGATTGATCTAATTTCTAGATAGATCAGTGTGCCCTAGACTAGTACATATCCTAGTACTCTCAGCAAGCCAATACGTCAAGTTTGAGTTTTTGGTCAGATCTAGGGTTGACCAAGTCAAAGCATCCATGACTTACTCTATGAATTCATAAAACAAGTTAGATGAAGCTTCTAACTTCATAGCATGGAAGACAAGGATTGACCTCATCCTTGCCAAGAATAAAGTGTTGGATATCATGAAAGGAAAGATCGTGGAACCAAGGTTTGAAGAAGGAAAAGAGAAGGAACCACAGAACATTGGAGTTATGGAGAGGTTCAAATACGATGACATCAATGCCATGAGTATCATAGTGGAATCTATAAAATACCACTTGATACCCTACATCTCCCATCTTGACTCATCGAAGAAGATGTATGATGCCCTAACAAACCTCTTCTCAGTCAGAAACATTTGACAAATAATGAGTCTAAAGAATGAGATCCATGACATGAATATGAATGATGATGATAGGATAACATCATACTTTGTGAGGATCTCCCAGTTAAGAGATCAACTACAAGCCATTGAAGATATCATTTCAAGGAAGGAACTGGTAAACATAGTAATCAATGGTCTTCCCAAGATGTGGGATGCATTTTTCGCAAGCATGAACACAAGAAAGGAGTATCCTACATTTGAATAACTTTGGATTTGTTTTTCTCAAGAAGAATCTAGGATCTGTGCAAAAGAGAAACCCTAAAATAAGTACGATGATCAAGCCTTCACAGCAAGATTCAAAAATTTTAGGAACAAAAGGAAGTTTGGTTCAAGGAGAAAGACAAATCAAGAGAAAGATATTTCAGAAGTACAATTCTTCAACTATCCAAATCATGGTCACTACAATAATCATTGTCTTGAGCTAAATAAAAGGAAGGAGAAACATGAAGCATCAGTTGCCGAAGAAAAGGAACATACAAAGAAGAATAAGCAGGATGAAAGAGACTTCTTCTTCTGAAGGTAACAATACTGTTCTTAGTTCTTGTACATATCTTGTATATATATCTCTTAGAAGATAATATGTTCCAAGAAGAACTATACTTATGGAAGAACAACAAGATAAGGATTGCTATCATTATACAAGTCAAATAATGCACATGAAAGGATGAAATACATCAAACAAATCATGTGGAAGCTATTACAAGATAAGTCGAAAACAAAATCAATCCTGAAGAAACTTAGAAGAAGCAAAAGAAGTTAGAAATCAAGAGGAAATTGGAGAAAGACTTATAACACTTTGCATAAGGGAATAAGGATGTAGAAGGAAGCGTGGACTCTCCTAGATGGATGGAGCTGATTATATACTTCTAAACGAAAAACATGCACTCATACATGAAGCAAGGGTTAGGAGGGAGCTAATCCTATGATCCATTGAATATGATGAAGTATATATCCATGGTAGCAGCCATGAAAGGCAATACATGTTCAGTTCGACCTCAAAAGAAGTCTTCTTTGAAGAGAAGACTTAAAGTATCCCTAGTTGTCCATCCACATCCATGATCCTATAATGAAAGGAAGAAGTGAAATATTTAGGGCATGGAATCTATAAGAAACTTCATGGACCCAAGAGATAAGAAAAACATCAAGTGGAACATGAAGATTCCAAGAAAGAAAGAGAAGCCAGAACAACTAGTCATTGTATTAAGAATCACAAGATCACCAACCTGATATTAACTCAATAAAATAAATCAAGTAGAGGAACTGAAAATTGTGATGAAGAACAGTGTATATATATGCAATCATTGCAATATCCAGAACTAGAGGTTCTTCCAGATGGAGGGAGAAGACTATGATGATTACTTGTACCAATAAATCAGACATACCTCTACATGAGTCTTTATATAATCCACAATATCCATGGGTTGGAGTTCTACATCAGATGAATCAAAATAATTTTCTCCATAGAAATTGAACAAAGAGTGTATGAAGAGCAACCTCAAGACTTTGAAGCATACCATAAATAGACCCTTGTATGTAGATAGAAGAAGATAACTTGGTGGAGAACTTCCAGTGCACAATAGAAGCGTGGTGAAGATTTTCTATAATAGAGATACTGTATCAAGATGATTACTTAGAAGATCAGATCTCATGATGATAGAAGAAGTGCCACGTGGATATGTTCCCGTTTTACAACAATTATGTACTTTATTGATCAAAGCTACATGAAGCCTTCAGAGAAAACTAGTGTTCCAGACCGAAGTACATTTGAAATCAAGAATTGCATTATCCTTGATGAAGTTGATAAAGGAGAAAGTGGTTCTCCAATACATATCTCCATAGATGAGCATATAAGTAGACATTTTTGGTAAAGCTTATGTCCAAGATGAAAGAGTTTGCGTACTCAAGCTGAATCTCGTGGAGACGACTTCCTTATTGAAAAAGGAAGAGATGACTCCGAGGTTGGGAGGGAGCATTAATGTATTATTGATTGATGGACAATTATTTTTCAGTTCGAAAAATGGTCCAGGATGAGCAGATACTTTCTAGTTTGGAAAGTGGATTGAGATTTCTGACGGACAAACATTTTCTAGATCAGAAAATGGTCCAAATTGATGACATACCATAGACAATGAATTCCCATTGTGGTTAACATGGGAAGTGGTCTAGGGAAGTCTCTCTTCTTCAAGGTTACTCAAGAAGACTGGCCCGCCTCATAGGACAACAATTTCTCATTGTGGTTAACATGAGGAATGGTCTGTTTTGGAGGTTGGTGCAAGACATTCATTTCCTCTTATGGTTAACATGGGAAATGGTTCAGACAATCATTCCTCAGGGCAGATTCATTCTCTCCGGGATGCACTTTGTTAAGCGCTGAAAGAATGGTCTAGTTTCAGCAATCAGGGACATACATTCCTTAGGGAATACTCATTCTCTCTAGGTTACACTTTTTTTAGTGTCGGAGGAATGGCCCAAGGTGGGGAATGGTCTAGGCTCAGAAAATCAGGAAAGTTATTCTTCCTTGCTTGAGAAGAATAGTCCAGATAACTCATCATTGATGTATTACCTTTTTTAGGGTAGATACTCTTATGAGATCTCATAGATGTGAGTGGAATAATGGCCTAGATGATTCAGTTTATATCATAGCATTGTTTCTGTGCAAGTTGATATCAGATGATTGTTATGAAGGATGTATGTCTCTAGACAATATACTATTTTGGTGGATGTGTTCCATTGTTCGATCAAGTACCTGTGTGCTACTTGGTGTAGTAGTATACCACTAGATTACAGTTGCGTACTACTATGGATAGACACAGTTGTATTCTATTGAATGATATTGTTCCAATTGATTTGAAGACTATCAGCAGTGTTGAAAATGATTATCAACTAGATGGATGATCAATGAACAGAGATTTCCTAGACAGAAATGGTTCAGAACATTTATTCTTATAGATTAGAAGAATGGTTCTTGTGTCACTCTGTGGAGTGAGCATCATGTCTGATTACTTAGATAGAGTATGCTTCCGAAAGATGATGCAGTTGATGACACTGATGGTGATGATGGTGCTCATGATCTAGTCATGAGATAGTCTATACAACTGTGTTGATGCTGCCGGGTGAATGGTATGTTTGTGCACAAGACCATTACCTATAATACCTCCCTAGCTAGGAGGGAGTGTTGATATTATGGTAGATGTGGAATTTATTTACCTCCATGTGTAAACCTAACGAGAATAGAATACTCTAGGAAGCAAGAAGAAAGACTAATGAGTTGGCTAATAACCCTAGAAGACATGTTGACTCAAGAAGATAACTTGTATTAGGCTATTAGCCTCCAAGAGAAGAAGTCAGCTAGAAGAAATAATATATATTGAACAGACAAATACCCAGAATGAGAATTTGGCCCAGGCAGTTAGCCAGAATTACTATAAATACAGGAGGCTAGTCTTCATTCTGTCAGGTAGTCTTAGAATTACAGAGCAGCACTTGTGCGCATTGCAGTACAGTTTTGTGCACACATTTGGAGGAGAGTTGCCATTAAAGATGCTTCATCCAGTAGATCAAGTTTGGCTTGGACTATATCTTGGTTATGGTTTGGACTATATGATCATCTCTTGTTGGTGCGCTATCCTTGGGGAAAGGAGCGCTACCCCTTGTTTGGCTATCTAGCCTAGGGTTTGCTTCCAGAGTGATTCTCTATCAAGGTTAAGGTTCTTGAAGGGTGGCTTCGGCCTATGGTTGGGTGACA
The DNA here is from genome assembly GCA_009831015.1 of Picea engelmannii. NCBI lineage: Eukaryota > Viridiplantae > Streptophyta > Pinopsida > Pinales > Pinaceae > Picea > Picea engelmannii. Next base: position 432,767 of record ML779025.1, read on the forward strand.
ATAGTGATATTTTCGATCGTAAAATGAGAACATACATTCATATTCTAACAGTCGGATCATCAAGACCCACTACTGTGGAAGATTCGGGCAAGGCCCATAGGATACATGCAGTGGTAAACAACCGCTAGGTTGAGCATCAATCCACTGTGCTAGAGTCGTTAGATACAATTGCAGGAGAGTATGCACAAAGGGTGCAATTTATACGCAATATTAGCACTAAATTAAAGAGTTAAGGTGGAAGGATTGGAATACCTTATAGTAGTACGAGCATTGTTGACGTGTTTCTAGAAGAGCTACCTAGATTGTTGCTCAAAAGAGTGTTGGAGTTTACAATCGACTTGAAACCTGGAACTAAACCGATAGCAAGAACACCTTATTGTATTTCCACACCTAAGTTACAAGAGTTGAAAATGAAACGGAATGAGTGGTTGGACCTGGGACTTATACGTCCAAGTGTGTCACGTTAGGGTGTACCTATTATTTTCATAAGAAAGAAGGATGGGTCATGGAGACTTTGTATTGACTATCGTCAAATGAACAAGGAGAAAATCAACAACCAATATATGTTGTCAAGAATAGATGATTTGTTTGATCAAATGAAAGGCATGATGATGTTTTCAAATATAGAATTGAGATTAGGATATCACTAGTTACGAATTAAAGAGGAAGATATTCCTAAGAATGAATTCAAGACGAGACTCAGACACTTTGAGTTTACGATTCTACCATTGGGATTGACAAATGCCCTAGGGGTATACATGAGTTTGATGAATGTGATGTTCCATGAATATTTGGACAAGTTTGTTCAAGTATTCATTAATGACATACTGATATATTCTCGGAAGACAGAAGAACATGACGAACATTTTCGCTTGGTACTAAAGTGTTTACGATAAAACAAATTATATGGGAAACTATCGAAATGCTCTTTTTACCAATCAATGATTCATTACTTAGGTCATGTTATATCCGTTGAAGGCATCACTGTGGAATACTGCAAAGGTAGAGGCTATTATTGAATGTCTTGCACCGACGAACGTACAATAAGTACATAGATTTATGTGTTTAGCAGGATATTACAGATTGTTTATTGAAGGTTTTTCAAGGATAGAAATTATGATCACGAGATTGTAGAAGAAAAACAAGAAGTTTTTATGGAGTGAGAAATGCGTGGAAGCATTTCAAAGGCTCAACGAGTTGTTGACGACAATGATGATATTGAAGGTCTTCGACATGGAAAAGGATTTCTTGGTATACATGGCCACATCCAAGGAAGGTTTAGGCGGAGTACTGATGCAAGACGGTCGAGTGATCACTTACATATCAAGGAAATTTAGAAATCATGAGGATAACTACGCAACGCATGATTTTTATTTATTCTCCATTATGTATGCCTTGAGAGTGTGGAGACACTATCTGATTAGAAGGAAATTCGAACTAAAAAAATATTATTGTGGATTGCAACACATATTTACGCAGAATGACTTGGACACGTGACATAGGCGTTGGTTTAAATTGCTTAGCGAATATGACTTTGAGATTTCTTAGATTGAAGGTATGGTGCATAGAGTGGTTGATGCGTTGAGTCAGAGACCACGCATATTTTCGGTAATACCTGTCCAGACGAATATTCAAGAAAAGATTCTAACTTTACAAATCGACGATGACTAGTATAAGGAGGTAAAGGAAAATATTGGCGGGGACACCATGATGGTGCCGAGGTTTGAAGGATATACACTAAATAGTGACATATTGATGAGGTATAATAATAGGATTTATGTACCTCCTAACAAAAAAATAAGAAGTTTGATCTTAAGCGAAGCTCATAGAGAAGTGTACATGGCTCATCTGGGAGTCACAGAGATGAAGACTAACCTTACACCTTATTCTTATGAAAGGGAAGGAGGGAAGACATAGTTAGCTACATAGATAGATGTACAAAATGTTGGCAAGTGAAATATGAACATAGACATCTGGCAGGATTACTACAGTTGCACGCTATTCTGGAACCGAAATGGGAGGTCATTTAGATGGACTTTATTTTTATATTGTTTTTGATGGAAAGGAGGAATGACTCAAATTTCGTGGTAGTTGACACTCTAACAAAGAGTGCACATTTTATCCCTATGCGTACAACGTATCAGGTGCTAGACATAGCTAGAGTTTTTATCAGTGAGATTCTGAGGCTACATGGTGTGCCAAAAAGTATCATATCCAATAGAGGATAGATGTTTATAGGACATTTTTGGACTAGTTTCGAAGAGGCTTTGGGGACACAAATAAAATTTAGTACATCATATCACCCTGAGAAAGACGGGAAAACAAAAGGAATGAACCAAATTTTGGAAGATATGTTTCATATGTATGTGATGTACCAACAAAAGTGTTGGAAATATTTATTTCCACTGGTAGAGTTTGTGTACAACCACAAATATCAAAGTACCATTAAGATGGCACCATTTGAGTTTATTTATGGGAAACCATGTCAGACATCATTGAGATAGGATCAAATTGAGGATAGGGTCCTGGTAGGACCAAAAGTGATCCAATAAATGGAAGAAAAAATGAAAATGATAAGACAAAAGGATTAGAAGAAGTGCAATATCGACAACACAATTATGCTAATGCACTTTGTGTTGACTGCAATTATGAAGTCGGCGACCAAGTTTTCTTACAGGTGACACTACACAAGAGTTTGATCGAGTTTGTAAAGGATGCTAAACTATCTCCTAAGTTTGTAGGAGCTTTCAAGGTTATGGAAAAGAAAGGACTCATGGCCTATCGACTAGCCTTTCCTGATTCTTTTAGGCATATGCACGACGTTTTTCATGTATCTCTTTTGAGACATTATGTTAGTGATCATACACATGTGACTGACATGATTTATTTTCATGTGTCGGATGAGGGTTCACTCATGGTGGAGCCAATCCGCATTATGGACCATCGCATTCAACAGCTACAGTGTCGAACAATCGATCAGGTCAAAATCCAGTGGGACAATTATAGTCCACACTTTGCTACCTGGGAGGATGCATATGATCTTCACCAATATTTTATGTATTTGTTTGATACACTAGACATATAGATCTTGTCAGATACTTTTATTATTGCATTATATATATATTGTACAACTTTGAGATGAAATTTAAAACAAGAGGGGGTGTGTTTAACATCTCACTCTTGCGAGCACATGTTATTGACTTATTCTTTGAGGACACTTGTGTGCAAGTGATCCAGTTATAGTGTATGGTTGTTTGTTTCACTTATGTTTTCTTATGATGAAGTTGATGGATTATGATTTTATGTTACTGATATATGCATATTGATAGATGTTATTGATGAGTTTCCCGAGTGTGTAGGACGCTTGACGGATTGTGGATCTTCATGGAATCAATGGACCTACTTGGACTCTGGATTGAGTCAAGGAGTGGATTGTATCAGTTTGAGTATTTATTTATTCCTATGTGACATATGATCGATAAAAGTAGGATTTTTTATATGGATCAACGACAATGTTTCATTGATGGATGTAGGTTGACGAATTCTTGCTAATCTAACTCACATAAGGAGTAAAGGGTCCATGCACATAGACCATATATTGAGGGAGAGTTGTGGTAGAGTCCCTGTCAAAACCTACCAACACTCTCATCATGGCTCGAATTGTAGGTTAATGATTACCTAGTTCAAGAGGTCCACAATGTCGTGAGGGAAGACTAAGACAATAGCTCATGAATATTTCTAAGGGACATGCAATAAGGAAGGGTCCTTATTCCTTATAATCCCTTACTCTCTCACAAGGTTGCATGAATGGAGTGTTGACTCCATGGGTTGTACAACTACCAAAACCAGTCAAAAGGCGAGTGGGACCCTTGGATGGAAGGGAGTGCATCTTGAAGGGAACATTGCATGAATTAAAAAGAAACTCGAGTCAACAAATTTAGGTGGCCTAGAAAAACAATAAATTAATTTGACATTGTCATATTTAAAATAATTAATTAATTAGTAAATTATTAATTATAAATCCCTATAACAGTCTAAGACTTTTCAAATAAAATTTAATTAAGCCTAAGCCTAAATTTTGCAAAGAGGCTAAATTGGAATTAATAACTAAATCAAAAGGGGAATGAGGTAAATAAGTACAAGAAATAAGTAAAATGAAGTAATCATAAAGATTTTATTTAAGGAACATATGTGTAAGAATATATTAAAAGGGAGTTTTTAAAATAAGAAAGAAACAAAAATGAGAGAATGTGTATGCATAGAAAGGAATCTAGAGTGTAGTTAACACTAGTTTAACTAGAAGAATATTTTTATTTTAACTCAACTCAGATTTAGTGAGAGGACAGTCATTAGATGGCAATAAGGGGAATAAAGAGACAACTAGGAGTGATTTAAGGAGAGATTTTAGGATGGGTGGGGGAAATTGAATTTAATTAGATAAAATGTGGAATTACTTGTGCAACTTAGGAAAAGGGTGACACATGTAAGGGGGAAATAATTCCAAATTATCTAATTAATAATTGAATTAAATGTGCAAGTGGGAATGTGTCATTAAGGAAACTCCTATAAAGAAAATGGCTTGAAGGGAAAAATGATCACACTGGTTATGGGTAAAATTATACTGTAAAAGTTTTTATTGGTTTTACTTGTGAGAGTTTGGATACCCAGCTTGAGAGAAAGAGAGTGGTGGCACTACCTTGCGAGGAAAGCTCGGAGATAGAGGATTTTTGTTCTTGTATGTGCATGGACCCTTTGCGTCTCAGGGGGCTAATGGGGAAGATGAGTACCACTAGCATTGGATGGGAGGTACCGGTGAAGTCTCAACGATTAACAAGCAAGAGATCGGAAGGAGCGTCAATGCAAAGATCATCTCCAGTTCCATCTTCATTGTCGGTTATGGTATTCTTTTCTGAGATTGAAATTGTATTAAGATTTAATTGGTGTATTGAGTCATTATAAAATTTTTCTAAAATGATTGTATTTGTAAACTTGAATTTGACCAATCCTTGATAGTTTTTAATGGAACCTAGAAGACAAATTTATGACAATTGTTATTATCTTCATTTCTCAAAATGATTTAATGGATGCCAGTGATTACTTACTAGAGTTTTAATTAGATTATTATTTTATATGAAATCCATAAACAGAAAAATGTCTCATTTTCATATGAAAAGAGAATATGTATTATATTTAGTGGTGCGTAGGAAATTTCTCGGAAGAATGAGTAACCCCTATGACTACACTTTCGAACTTTAAATTTTTGAGATTTAGAATTCTATACAGTGCTGTTGAATTTAACCTTGGCTTCCTTTCCTTAGACATTTGTTGAGTCAAGGGGATATTTTCGTAGTGCATTAGTTTTGCACCCCTCATCGTCACTCTCCCGGTGGTTGACACTTGGTGTAGTATCGATACTTCCTATGCCCGACTCTTAGTTATTTTTTTGCGCACCTTTCCTTGCTCTTTTCCTTGACAGGTTTCGAGTTGCTTAGAGCGTCAATATTTTCCATTATTCCTGGAAAGAATCTGATTTTCTTGAGCACCTTTTTTTGCTATTTTACTTACGGATTTCGAGTTTCTTAGAGCGCCAATCTTTTCGCTTCTTCTTGGACATAATCCTATTTACTTGAGCACCTTTCCGTGCTCGTTTCCTTGACATATTTTGAGTTTCTTAGAGCACCAATATTTTCCCTTCTTCCTTGACAGAATTTGATTTTCTTGAGCACATTTCCTTGCTCTTTTCCTTGACGGATTTCGAGTTGCTTAGAGCACCAATATTTTCCCTTCTTCCTGGACAAAATCTGATTTTCTTGAGTGCCTTTCCTTTCCTTTCTCTTTTCCTTGATGCATTTCAATTTTCTTAAAGCGCCAATCTTTTCCCTTCTTCCTGTACAAAATATGATTTGCTTGAACTCCTTTCCTTTCTCTTTTCCTTGACGGATTTTGAATTGCTTAGAGCGCCATTCTTTGCCCTTTTTCCTTGACATAATTTGTATGCTCAGTGCACCATCCTTGCTCTCCTCGGCCATAGATGACTGGAGTCTCCATGGATATTTTCCTGTAGTTTTTCAGCAAAGGATTATTCCTTCAACTATGGCATGGAAGTCACTCAGTGATTTGTATGAAACTTACCATGTGTTTTTACCTGGACTTTACCTTGCGATTAGCAAGACTTGACCATCCCCATGAGTTTTTTTATGACCTTTGGGTGGATATTATTTTAGATCGAAATTCCTATTATTGATTTGTATTGCTTCCTTGAATATAACCTCAGATTCCAATATTTTTTTGTGCTTATGTTTTCAATGATTAACCATACTGAATTATCCGGTAGTCGTCACTCAATGGCAGTCTTTGGATTCAATTACTGATTTTTCCCAAGTGTATTTAGTTCTCGCATTCACCTATTGAATCCATGTCTTCGGAGTCCCTTGCGTTACTCCACCTTAAATTTTTAAAGGGTTTTTCAATCAACTATGCAACCCTTTTTCCATAACATAACTGCTTCCCTATCCTTATCCTTCCTAGAAGGAGGTAATTTCCTTCGAATCTTAAACTTGTGTCGAATAAGTTTGGGTCTCTCCCATTTTTGTAGTTGAAGGGTAACATTGAGTTCTTATAATTTTAATCACATAAGATCGTGGTCTTCCATAAATTCCTCCTAATGCATGTATATACTATTATGAAAATATGACCATAAGTTAATTTGTGATCTTCATTATTTTACCACCTGGATATGTTTAATAGTTGGAATCAATATCCTTATGCATAATATGACTGAATAGTTTCTTTATGTAAGAACTTATAAGATAGCTTATGAACTTATGTTGTGTGAACATGGTTGATCTTCTTATAATATCCTTGAAGTTGTAGCTTGAGATCCTTTCTTACTGCTTGATATGATTAATGTTATTTTTAGTTTAGAAAATGAATATGAAAATTTATCCTTGAATCCTTATTACATTGTTTAATAAGACGTGTTATGTTATTAAGAAACACAGTGAGATGCTTCAGATCCTTCCCTCGATGTAAAGATGAAGCACTGGATAATTGAAGATTGACTGAATGAACTTGACCTCACCATTTACTATTGATGATTACTCTTGCCCCGTGAAATTAATGTGATGTATGATTGGTTATATGATTACATTAATTCTGCACCACGAAAAAAAATTGATGATTAATCTTGCGCCATGAAATTAATGCAATTTATGATTGGTTATGTAGTTTGCTTACTCTTGCACAATGAAAATAAAGTTGATGATTACTATAGCACCATGAAAATAAAATTGATGAGTACTATTGCTCCTTGAAACTAAATTTGATGTATGATTGATTGAGTAAATACATTATCTTGCACCATTAAAATGATGTCGATGTATGATTGATTGAGTAAATAGATTCTCTTGTCCCATTAAAATGATATTGATGTAAGATTTATTGAATAATTAGATTCTCTTGCGGCATGAAATAATGTTGATGTATGACTAATCAATCTAGACTATAATTATGAGTTGTGATTGATTAAGGGAATTAGACACCTCCATGTTCCTCATAACAGTCACCATCCCTGAGACTTTAATTGGTCAAAATCAATCGGATGAATCCTGGGCTTGAGCATTTCTTATGTTTCCTAGAGGTCCTAACCATGCAGGATGGGTTAGGTGGGTAGTTATTTTAGTATTCAGGACATGATTGATCATTATTTGTAATTTTCTTCAATTGGTTGTGACGTGTTGAATGTCATCACTATTTATGTTTATTTGTTGATTATGTGTCAGTTTTAATTATGATGTTGTATTATTATGTGTTGCTATGAATTATGTGATGACGTTAATTTCCTAATGCTAAAAAGAAAAAAAAAATATTTACCTATTGTACATCATTATTTGTTTTCGTAATGGAGAGGTCATTACATAATATGACTCAAATAAGAAGTAAATGGACCATGCGCAAAAACCAGACATGTGAGAGAGAGGTGTTGCAGTGTCCCTGTAACAACCTACTAGAACTCCCTCCATGACCTGAACTGTAGGTTAATGATTACCTAGTTCGAGAGGTACACGGTGCCATGAGAGTAGAGTGAGATAGTTGTTCACGAGGAAATCTAAAGGGCACGCAATAAGGTGGAATTCGTATTCCTTAGAATCCCTTAGTCTCTCACAATGTCGACCGAGTGGAGTGTTGACTTCGAGAGTCGAACAAACTTCCAAAACTAGTCAAAGGCTAGTCGCACCCTTGGAGCATAGAGGTGCGTCTTGAAGGGCGTGTTGCGTAATTAAAATGTGAGTCAATAAATCTATATGGCCTAGTGAACTTAATGAAATATTTAGACCTTGTTAGAACATAGTATTAATTAATCAGTAAATTATAGACTACAAGCCTAACAAGAGTCTAAACTTAAGTTTAATACTAAGTCTAACTCTAAGTTTAAATGAGAGACTAAATAAATATATTAAATAAATTAAAATAAAAGAGATAAAATCAAACTCTATGTAAAAGAGTAATAAAAAAATTAGAGGATGGGTAAAATGCAAATGTGGGCCTGAAAGTAGTAAAAGGATTTTTAAAATAGAAAGAAATTAAAACATGAGATAATAGATGTACACATAGAGTAGCATCTTGAGTTAATCTCCCAGAAATCCTAACTAAAAGAAGACTCTTAATCTAACTCTAACTAAGATCTAGTTAAGGGACACTCATTAAATGAGAATTTGGGGAACAAAGGAACAACTAAGAGAAAAAACATGAACACATTGGGGAGAGTGAAACATGTGTGTGGGTGAATAATCACTAATAAAACAATTAAAAAGGTTGAAATTACTTGTGCATGTGGACAAGTGACAATGAGATTTTATCTATAAAATAAATGGGGTGGAAAGAGAATCGACTTACTTTTCTTGGTATTCTTATGCTGTAAAATTTTTGTTGGACTCTATTTTACTTGTGAGATATGGGATACCAAGTTTGTGGAAAAGAATGGAAGTTCTTCCTTGCGAGTAAATATTGGGAACTATTTTTTTATGGTTTTTTTGAGTGATCCTGGGGATACAGGGGAAGAAGAGTACCCCTAACATTGGCTGAGAGGTACGAGTAAATTTTTGAATTAGAAAGAGGATCAAAGGACATGGCGCAAGTTCCAATTGAAAATCAACTTCCTGGATCAGGACTTGGGTCATGGTATTTTACATTGTTTATATTAGAATACCAGTAGAAGTTATGTAAATTCATATGAAGAATACTTGGTCCTTGTTGAAAGCTTATTCCTTAAAAGATACGTTTAAATTCTGTTGTGAAAAGACATATTATAGATAGATGGAACTGATATATTTTTCTGTATAATATAGAGCCTTAGAATGTTTAGCAACTGTATTATCAGATTTGATCGATAATTTGAATTCGATGATTGTTTAATTTGATGTTTGATTCTTGTTGGTTATACCATTAAAATGATGCGACTGGCCTCATGTTAAAGCATATACAATTTATTTTGCACTGAAATTATGATTCTAGTGACTTCAAATTAATTTCCTCCATAGATGGTTTCCTCTCATAACTCAGAATATAACCTGGGAGAAATTGGTGCCTCCTCCGAATATTTTTTTTTGTTTAATTTTTCTACGTTAGTCTCTTGGATAGCTCAATCATATCGTAACAAATTGTGAAACAATTTTACAACTTACCTTTTTCGTTCCTCCATGTCGTTTGTAAAGTTAACCATTGTTCTTATCATTCTTTATCGATACTCTTACTTGGTGTTTTAGAAATTCCAATCAGTGATCGCTAGACCAGTCGGGTTCAAATTTTAAGAGTGTTGTTGAAGTCCTGAAAGCCTCAATCTTTATTGGTAAATTTGTAATTTATGATTAATCTTTGTACTGTGAATTTCGAACCATTTCGTTCCTTCCCATTTAGGCGTAAATTTCACCATGAGTTACTTGAGACTAGTGGCATTATGTTGGTGGTTTATTGATCCCATTTTTTTGTGTTTTCTTGAAGTAAAATAAATTAACCAACCAACCTTATATCATGCCAAACCTTTATCAAATCGATGAGTAAATTTCCCATGAAAGAAAATTCTTTTGGATTTTCAGACGATAGGAAACTCTTGAATTACTTTACAATTGGAAACTCTGTAAGTAGTCTTATTGATGGAGGATAGATATGATGGTTAGACAGGATTATATCCCGTCAAATTAAGGACTTGGCGTGTGCCCTATGTTTCCAAGTAAAATTTATTCCAGACTATCTAAGAAGAAAGTGACTCGAATAGAGACAAAATATCCTGTAGGAAGTGTCAACTACAAGTAGAACATAATATTGTGTCATATCGGAGTTTACATCAGATAACCGTGTTGGAATATATAATTCCTACTTATCTAATATACTTGCTAATGTATTGAGAGGTAGAGTTAATCTCTACGTGAGTTGTGTGATCCTATTATTAGGAGGTTGTTAGAGAGTTGGATTTGTGAGATCCTTGTTTGGTGTGTGGTTGAGATATTCTCTTAACCTCCCCAGTTATCTTTAGAATAAGTTAGATCTGATAACAACCTATACACTCTATATAATAGAGTCCATTGTATTGATATTGTAAGCAATTGAATATTTGTTCATATCACTCTACTCTCCCATTTTATCATGGTATCAGAGTGTCAGGGTTGGGCATGACTCCCTCACGGGAGTGCCCAGGCACATGAGGAGAGTAGAGGATCAATGATCGGTAGCCTGTGCGATCGGTAGCCTGTGTAGTCTGAGGTGCAGGAGTGACACGTTGCTGTCTCTCTAGAGAACTCTCAACTATATTCTCATCAACTAATAGTTCTCCTCCATAATCATTATATTCTACATCCACATACGAATCTGGCAGAACAAAGACCACTCCAGGAAGCCCCATGAGTTTATTGGAGGTTTCCTCGTCGATATGGCATCCAAACCCAAAGTATTGTTCGCAAGATACATTGTAAATAGATTTTTTTTTTGCTGCTTCCTCGCTTCCCAATACCTTACCGAGGGTTTGGATATAGCAGTTGATCATTTCCTACTTGGTGGCCTTACCCTCATTGGGATGGTCCATGAAAATAAGCCAGTGCTCATATAGTCGCAGCGGGGAAAAAGGGGCGCAGTCTCCACGGGCGGCCAGTCGCTCAAGTTCGGCGACGAATTGTTGAGCAGGGAATACCCTGAATTGTTTGTGACCTTGCAGCGTACTGTGAGCCCGCTCACTGGAACCTTAGGCGCGTGGACGACACCATGGGAGATGGCGATCAAAGGGTTGTTGAACAGCGGAGAATATAGATGGGCAGAAAGGTAGGATAACGGATGTGGGGAATGCGATGAGTCAGGTTCCCCAAATCCCTGTGCAATCGGAAGCTGGTGGGAGCACATTTTTTCAGTGAAGGGACAACGGGTCGAGATTGAAGGGTGTGTGTTCATTGTCCAAAGAAGATTGTTGCCTGCGTGTTGCTGAAGATAATGTTGTAGTTGAGGAAGGTCATTGTTGAAGAAATGTTGTGGATTATTCTCCTTAGATCAAATGGCAAGTTTACAGGAGATCTTTCTGTTCAGGAGAGGACTGATGTTCAAACAAGGATTAAAATGATTTTGAACTTGTGTCTTGCCAATGGCAGCATCACCATTTTGCGTAATAGTGAATGTTGTTGGTGATAATTCAAATGAAATTTTTCTACCTTTGGAGGACGTGCTAAAACCACACGGTGGAAGATGAGCCATTACCAAAGTTACCTGGAGGTTTTAAAGCTAAGTGAGGTGTACGTGCCCATTTCKTCGAACTCACAGAGGGTTGATTGTGAGAAGTGTGATTGAGTTATGATTTTACAAGTATTGTTACTGATATTTTTGGTTTGAAGGTGTGCATAGTTAGGTTATTTGTGAGACATGTAATTGAAAGCAAGACTAGGATATTTTGATGTAGTGGTCCTAGAAAATTCTATGTACCTGAGCCATTGTATACCCCCTAATGTGAAAAGTTCATGGTAATCTAGAAACCACTATGTAAAGCATGGTTACAGGTAATCCGAGAAAACCTGATGCATGGTTGAGGGTAATCCGAGAAAACCCAAAGCATGGTTACAGGTAATCTGAGAAAACTTGATGCATAGTTGAGGGTAATCCGAGAAAACCCAGAGCAAAGTTATGGGTAAGCCGAAATAAAACCTAGGTTGATGATGATGTGATGAAGGGGGAGCTATGAGGAAGAATGGTTGAATGAACCATGTAGTTGAAAAGGATTCCTATAGAACTGGTGGTTACAGTGGCTGATGACCCATGTATTCCGGTAGATGGATTTCTCTTTATATGGACGTCAATAATCATATGCAAGTGCAAGAGGAAGCACACGAAGATATGACCACTAAGATATTTAGATAAGTAGTCATTAAGGGAGAGTGTTGGAATATATAATTCCTACTTATCTAATATACTTGCTAATGTATTGAGAGGTAGAGTTAATCTCTACGTGAGTTGTGTGATCCTATTATTAGGAGGTTGTTAGAGAGTTGGATTTGTGAGATCCTTGTTTGGTGTGTGGTTGAGATATTCTCTTAACCTCCCCAGTTATCTTTAGAATAAGTTAGATCTGATAACAACCTATACACTCTATATAATAGAGTCCATTGTATTGATATTGTAAGCAATTGAATATTTGTTCATATCACTCTACTCTCCCATTTTATCATGGTATCAGAGTGTCAGGGCTAGGCATGACTCCCTCACGGGAGTGCCCAGGCACATGAGGAGAGTAGAGGATCAGTGATCGGTAGCCTGTGTGATCGATAGCCTGTGTAGTCTGAGGTGCAGGAGTGACACGTCGCTGTCTCTCTGGAGAACTCTCAACTATCTTCTCATCAACTAATAGTTCCCCTCCATAATACTTATATTGTACATCCACATATGAATCTGGCAGAACAAAGACCACTCCAGGAAGCCCCATGAGTTTATTGGAGGTTTCCTCATCGATCTGGCATCGAAACCCAAAGTATTGTTCGCAAGATACATTGTAAATAGATTTTTTTTTCGCTGCTTCCTCGCTTCCCAATACCTTACCGAGGGTTTGGATATAGCAGTTGATCATTTCCTGCTTGGTGGCCTTACCCTCATTGGGATGGTCCATGAAAATAAGCCAGTGCTCATATAGTCGCAGCCGGGAAAAAGGGGCGCAGTCTCCACGGGCGGCCGGTCGCTCCAGTTCGGTGACAAATTGTTGAGTGGGGAATACCCTGAATTGTTTTTGACCTTGCAGCGTACTGTGAGCCCGCTCACTGGAACCTTAGGTGCGTGGAAGACACCATGGGAGATGGCGAGCAAAGGGTTGTTGAACAGCGGAGAAGATAGACGGGAAGAAATGTAGGATAACGGATGTGGGGAATGTGATGAGTCAGGTTCCCCAAATCCATGTGCAATCAGAAGCTGGTGGGAGCACGTTTTTTCAGTGAAGGGACAACGGGTCGAGATTGAAGGGTGTGTGTTCATTGTCCAAAGAAGATTGTTGCCTGCGTGTTGCTGAAGATAACGTTGTAGTTGAGGAAGGTCATCGTTGAAGAAATGTTGTGGATTATTCTCCTTAGATCAAATGGCAAGTTTACAGGAGATCTTTCTATTCAGGAGAGGACTGATGTTCAAACAAGGATTAAAATGATTTTGAAGTTGTGTCTTGCCAATGGCAGCATCACCATTTTGCGTAATAGTGAATGTTGTTGGTGATAATTCAAATGAAATTTTTCTACCTTTGGAGGATGTGCTAGAACCACACGGTGGAAGATGAGCCATTGCCAAAGTTACCTGGAGGTTTTAAAGCTAAGTGAGGTGTACGTGCCCATTCCGTCGAACTCACAGAGGGTTGATTGTGAGAAGTGTGATTGAGTTATGATTTTACAAGTATTGTTACTGATATTTTTGGTTTGAAGGTGTGCATAGTTATGTTATTTGTGAGACATGTAATCGAAAGCAAGACTAGGATATTTTGATGTAGTGGTCCTAGAAAATTCTATGTACCTGAGCCATTGTATACCCCCTAATGTGAAAAGTTCATGGTAATCGAGAAACCACTATGTAAAGCATGGTTACAGGTAATCCGAGAAAACCTGATGCATGGTTGAGGGTAATCCGAGAAAACCCAAAGCATGGTTACAGGTAATCTGAGAAAACCTGATGCATGGTTGAGGGTAATCCGAGAAAACCCAGAGCACAGTTATGGGTAAGACGAAATAAAACCTAGGTTGATGATGATGTGATGAAGGGGGAGCTATGAGGAAGAATGGTTGAATGAACCATGTAGTTGAAAAGGATTCCTATAGAACTGGCGGTTACAGTGGCTGATGACCCATGTATTCTGGTAGATGGATTTCTCTTTATATGGACGTCAATAATCAGATGCAAGTGCAAGAGGAAGCACACGAAGATATGACCACAAAGATATTTAGATAAGTAGTCATTAAGGGAGAGTGTTGGAATATATAATTCCTACTTATCTAATATACTTTCTAATGTATTGAGAGGTAGAGTTAATCTCTACGTGAGTTGTGTGATCCTATTATTAGGAGGTTGTTAGAGAGTTGGATTTGTGAGATCCTTGTTTGGTGTGTGGTTGAGATATTCTCTTAACCTCCCCAGTTATCTTTAGAATAAGTTAGATCTGATAACAACCTGTACACTCTATATAATAGAGTCCATTGTATTGATATTGTAAGCAATTGAATATTTGTTCATATCACTCTACTCTCCCATTTTATCAAATCGATGATAGTAATTAATTACGCCGAAAGGTGATTAACATTCCATTTTTTAAAGAGTCCAAGTTTAGTAGTCATGATTTTTACTTCAATTATTATTTACTGGATCGGATTTTCCTGCTTGGAACTCTTACGCATCATCTTACTGCGTCGGTTATTTAATGTACAGAGTTCTGCAGTTATTTAATATCAAGGACTCAATTATTTCAGCGTTCACCAGCCACAAATAACTCGTGGCTGTGCTAGTCCCATTCTCAATAAAGATAAAGTTGAAACTTTTTTTTTAACTAACCATTTACCTCGTAAATCAGTATATTTTCATTTCAAAAAGGGTTATGATTTCTTCTATAAACTTTCATATTGTTCCAGAAAATACCAATCCTCATTCGATATTAGATTAATGATATGCGTCCCACATAAGAATACTTGTAATTATTATTCTTAAATGTAATCCTTAAATGTGATTATAAGATTTCTAAGCGCAAAGGATATAATCTCCCACTACAAATTCACACATTTCGCAAGTATTGGAGAATTTGTCCTATGTCGTTCATATCTATTTGGAAACTTTACAAGACTATCGGATTTGTTATCATAAATCTAAAATAGTTGACAAGGTATGCGTAGTTATATATATGTATATGTGATGTAGTTAATAATTACATTTATTAATAGGTTAAGCTCTAGTTCGTTATTATAACAATTTCATGTAAATTGTTGTTTATTTTAACTTTACATGATTACAAGGATTATACAAATGTTTAAAGTATATAAAGTCATTTAAGGACTTAAATAGTTGTCCTTAAATAGTTTATAAAAAGGGAAATTTGTATTTCTTTATAATAGTAGAATTGCGGGAAGGAAAAGAAAAGAAAAGAAAATACCTTAACATATTGTTTTTGTTTTTAAGCAATTATATATAATTCAGATGTGAATGTTACCCATTTATATTGGGTAAGAACAAGTCATATAGATTAGTTAACAAGAGATAGTTATTATAGTCACATTTACTATTTATTATGAATAAGCATTAAATTTACTCTTTAATAAGTTTGAACTTAGATATATATGTGTGAGAGAATATATATATATATATATGGTAATAATTTAGAATAATGATTGAGTAAAATAATGATGAGAGTGTATATTTATGGATTTAATTTTAAATGATTAATATACTTAGATATTTAGAGTTAATTGTATAGTGAATTTGAATTGGGATAACTATTGTTGGATTTGTGAATTTTGATAGTAGATCCTATGCTTAAATTATTTTCAAAATGGTTGGCCAAGTCTTTTTATAAGTAGTTAGTTGAATTTATTACTATAATGATCAACTTGTGCATTGGTATGATCTTCTGATAAAATGACTTACATTATTTGCTTTATTGTAGTATGTTGTGATTTGAATTTTGGAATAGGATAGGGGTTATAGGATTTACATACCTTCATGTTCCTTAGAAAATTCACCAGTCCTGAGACCTTAGATGGTCAAAATCAATCGGATGAATCCTGGACGTGAGAATTTATTACGTGTCTTGAAGGTCCTTATCTTATAGGGTAGGTTGGGTGGGTAGGCATCTTTGATTATCCTTATGTGATATGGTAGATCCTTGCATAAAAATGATGTTGCGTATGAATATTGATGTGAAGTGATAGATTGTGTAAATATTGATGTATGTTATTTCACATAACATTTGTTCATTGATGTTTTAAAAGAAAAGAAAAAAAAAATTCCACTATTGTCCTCACTTACATTTATGTCTTAATGGAGGGGTTGTTACATCTTCATTCTACTCTCGGAATAGCTATGTGTTCGATCCACTAACATGAGACTCACGACAATGTATTATATGAGCTTCAGGGTTACAAACTTGTGAATCCTTGCTACACTCACCTTGACCAAGGAAACTTGTACTGTAAGTAATCAAGGTGTCCACCCCATGCAACAAGGTAATTGTGACTATGGACAGTTAGCTAGAAAAATAAATCTAAAGGAATTTATTGGCTTCTTAAAATCCTAGGAATAATCATAAGGAAAAATGTGACCATCTAAATCATGANTATATATATATATATATATATATATATATATATATATATGACAAAATTTCTAAATCTAGTTGCACGAATGTAACATCTCGCTCTTGCACACACATTATTTGACTTATTCTTTGAGGACACTTACGTGAAAGTGATCTGGTTTAGTGTATGGTTGTCTTCTTCGCTTATGGACTCTGACGATGATGTGGTTGGATTATGATGTTATGTATTTGATATCTAGGTATAGATAGGTGTTATTGACAGGTTTCTCTTAAGTGTGTAGGACACTCAACAAATTGAGGATGTCGTTGGCATAAATGGGCCTCCTTGGACTTTGGATTGAGTCAGGGAGTGGACATTTTATGGTTTGGGTATTTCTATTTATTCATATGTGACATATGATCGAGTATATTATGATGTTGTTTATGGATTATTGACAATGTTTCATTGATGGATGCCAGCTGACGATTTCTTTCTAATCAGACTCACATAAGGGGTAAAGAGGTCATGCACCACAACTAGATATTGAGGGAGAGGTGTGGAAACAACCCTTCCATATCCTACTAGCACTCCCTCCATGGATCGAATTATAGGTTAACTATTACCTACTTCGAGAGATCCACGATGTTATGAGGGTACATTGAGGCAGTCACTCATGAAGATTCTAAGGTACACACAATAAGGCATGTTCCTTATTCTTTAGAGGCCCTTAGTCTCTCACAAGGTCGTCTGATGGAGTATTGACTCTAAGGGTTGGACAACTACCAAAATCAGTCAAAGGCGAGTAGCACCCTTGGAGCACGTAGTGCGTCTTAAAGGGCACATCACATAAATAAAATTTGAATAAAGGCGAGTGGCACCCTTGGAGAATGTAGTGTGTCTTGAAGGGAACATCGCATAAATAAAACTTGAGTAAAGGTGAGTGGCACCCTTGGAGCACGAAGTACGTCTTGAAGGCCACATCGCGATTTTAATAAAGGTGAGTCAATGAACCTAGGTTCCTAGAAAACAATAAATTGTTTTGACTATTTTTGGACTTAAAAATAATTGATAAATGGATAATTTTATTAATTATAAAACCCCCTTAAAAATTCTAAGCCTAGTTTAAATTTCTTTTAAGCCTAAGTCTAAATTGGGTAACAAGACTAAAACTAATTAATAAATTAAATAAAACGGGGATGAAGAAAAATCAATTTAATAATTAAAAAGGATAAATATTTTATCTAAACATTTAATTACTGATTATGTGCAATAAATGCTAAATTGGAACTAAGATAAGAAATGAAATGAATGTAAAAAGGAATGCGGAATCATAGAAAGGAATCTAGTCTAGTCTAACTAAAGAACATTCCTAAATGAAACACAACTAAGTTTTAGAAAGGTGTCAGTCTTTAAAAAGGAAACAGGGGGAATAAAGACACAAGTAGGAGTAATTTTAGCAACGCTTTTAGGATGGGTGAGGGATTTGACATTTAATTAAATTAAATAAGTGAATTTATTGGTGCAAGGGAACGGGTGACAAGTATACATGGGGAATAATTCCTAATTAATTTTTAATAAAACAAATTAAGCATGCAAATGACAAGTGGTCACTAAGAAAAGATCTATAAAAGTAATGGCTGAGAATAGGAATGAATCATGACTAGTATACATAAAGTTATGTTGTCGAAATTTCTTTGACTGATTTTTCTTGTGAGAGTTGGGATACCCAGCTCGAAACAAGAGAATGGTATCTCGACTTTGTGAGGCAATCTAGGATGTAGGGACCGTAAATACAAAATTTGATACAATTCCTTTAAATTACATAATTAATTCAATCACCAACATATAAGCAAATTTTGAGCAGAGATTAACATTTCACTACTGCATAAAAAGAACTTAGGAATTAAAAAAATAAATTACCTGCTTCTGATGCTAATTTCTCTGTTGACCTGGTTGTCTAGCCTGTTGCTTTGTTGCTGCCTGATGCGCTGACCAACTCTACCCAAACCGTGTTTCCTCCCTGCCAACTAGGAGCAGCCTGTCCGACTTCCTAGCTCTAGGATACCGTAAGGCTATCCTGGCCCCTGTGCCCAAAACCCCCAACAAACTGGTGCCCCCCATAATGATCCTTTGAAACTGTAGAACTCCAACACATAACCAAAAAATCCAAGCCCCACCACTAGAACTATCTCCTCCTCCCAATATTTCCTCCTCCTCATAAGACTCCTCCCGTCATATGCCCCCCTCCACCAACTCTCTTCTCGCTCATTAATATCTTATCCCTTCATTATTATCTTATCTCTTTATTTAATGTCTTATCCTCTTATTAATATCTTATCCTTATATTTAATGTCTTATCCCCTCCCGCATACGTAAATCATTTAATTAAACAAATTAAAATTATTAACCCTCTTAAATTTATTACCCCGGTCATTGAATGTAATAGGTAATTAATTAATTAATTAATTAATATTTAATTAATATTCTTATGCCAATCTTTGTTTAAGTGAAACCATGTTAGGACAATTAATTACTGTTGGCAGCCAATTCACATTTTTATACTATCCTTATAAGCTGCCTACACCAGTGTTTTGCAAACCTTAATTTTTGTCACAATCCTTGAATAAAACGACGCTATTATTTTGTGCGTTTGCACAATTACCTTGGTTCTTGTTTTCACAACTGCAAGCGTGAAAATTTGGTTTTCGAAATCACATTAAAATCGTCACTAGATTGCTATGATCACTCTTTATGGTCATTGTGCCTCTAATTTACTCATGATTATACAATTGGCAAGACCCCTTGGTCTGTACTCATTTGGCATTCTTTGATTGATTATATAATTTTGTTTTATAAGTGATTGAGTTTGTGATGCATTGGTGATTGGATTTATATGTTCTTTGATCGATTCACTTGGCACATTGGTTTCATAAAAACACATTTGTGTTGTGGCAAGACCCTTGGTATAAATCGTTTCATACAACACATAGTTCATATAATCAAACCCTTGGTGTGATTTCGATTTATTGCTTTGGTTTTGAAACTATGACTATTGCTCACGCGAGTGTTTTATCCACTTACCATAGGTTTCATTGGTTGATTGAATGGCATAGTTTTTAACACATATGCATAGTCATTTGAATAGTTATACGCACCGGTTGTTGTACTGTGGGTAATGACTGTTCTGCATGGGATGAAATAGCTCCACCACCTTTGCACGTTCTATCATAAATGTTTTCCCCCTATCCCAGGTCACCCCTGGTGTTTTCGGGTAAGCTTCTGAGAATTTTGCCCCTGTGTATACTATGTTCAAACCCTAGCCCATGCACCCTGCTCACCGTGTGCTCCTGTCTATGGCACCGGTGGTCCGCATAGAGTCGAATGGTAACCAAGCTCTGTTGTTATTTGATAACACCTATAAGGATTTAGAAAACAATGGTTGGCTGGTGTTTATACAGAGGTTCGAGGGTTTCAATCTTTTTGTTCACAACAATTCGCCCTTACCTTTGACGGGTGCAGGGCTAAAGTAGGTGACATACAGCTTGAACTCATTGAAGAATTCATAAGCTCTGCTACAGGATTAGCAGCCACGGGCTAGCGATGGTTTAAAAACTCCAAAGTCGACGAAGTGTCATGGCCTTTGCTATTCGTATCATGAAAGGTTGTGTCATGTGATAAAGGTATGCCTATTTCCACCCTGAAACCCAGGTGGCACGATCTTTTGATAATGGTTAAATAATTTGTGACCTGTGAAGGTCGGTATGTCTTGGTTTTTCTATATCACCTCCGGTTGTTGATGAATTTCATGGGTTATCCTTTGAACATTCCACATTACTTCTTGCATAGTCTTTATAAGATGTCTAAGAGATTCAAATGAGAGAAGGATGATAGCAACTTATTTCACCACGGATTAATTAAGCTCATCATAGTCCACCATTTGAGCCTTCATGGCGATAATTGGCAAGCCTTTCTATCCAGAAATGGCTTTGTTAGTGTAGAGTCTATTCAAATCGACAAGGTTGTGGTTAGTGAGACAATGGTCGGGCCACCCGTGCTATTTCATATCCTTCTACCCCCTACCGAACCCTCGGTTTTCCCTGACATCGACCTACCCGATACCCTAACCAACCCGTGCACAAAAGAAAAGACTGGGGATGTTAAGAAGCCTATGAATAAGAGAGTCAAGGGTAATCCTACTGTCGAAAGCAGGGGTAAGAAAAATGCTCGATTGATATCGAGACTTGCTCGGAATAAGCCTAAGCCAAAAGTTGATCAAAATCCCATAGTTCTGAGCGAGGACTCGGACTCTGATATCAAGCGCTTCCTAGCTGGAGAGTACCCTTATTCCCATGGTCTATGCTCCGGACAACCCTATGACTATGTATCTAATTTTCCCCCATGCCTAAAGAACAATCCTAACTACATAGGAATCATGCTACACAATGAAACCCCTGGTGGCTTACACAAACCCTCGCCTGTGTTATCGAATCCCGAGAAATCATCATGCATCCAATGCAATGTGTGGCTAGAGCGTTATTACACTGACGTCCCCTTTCTGCAATTAAAGATCAAATCGTTAGAAGACCAAGTCACAGTGCTATCAAAATAAAAGGAAAGGCTTCAAGCTAGTGACAAGAAGCAAAAAAACCACTAGTTCGATTGTTTTTAGGAATGTCGAAGCTGCAACAGCCTTCGTCAATTCCAAATTATCATGACCAAGTTGTTTTCTAATTGTCTAGGTATGAATTTCAATTTTAATTTCATTTTATGAGTGGCTTGAATTAGTATAATGAATTGGTTTTTGGGTTTCGATTACTTCTGTTCAATATTCGAAATGATTCTTTCATAGTTTGATTATCAAAAATGGTTATGTTGTGGATCTTGTACAATAGATTTATTCTGCAAAAATCAAATGTAGTTATGATTTCGTTATGCGATTTTGTCGTGCCCAGTTTACTATAAGAGATTCATTGGTTTTTGATTCGGTTTGGTTTGTTTTTGAATCAATTCCGTTTGATAGTTGATTTGGTTTGATTTCGATTAGTTTCGTTTTTTCCTAATAAACTCAAAACAACACTGTTGACTTCGATTAGCCAGGAATGACTCTATTTTGTATTGAATTAATATTCTCGTTTGGATTCTGGTTACATTCGAATAGTGCAAAAGCTCTACTTGCTAAAATCGTGGAGCTGTGTTGATTTATAACGATTGTGTCAAATCCAAACTGTTTCGATTCGTCCTTGTTTTGATTTGATTGATGCATGTCTTGAGTTATCACGATTGCTTGTATGAGTTGGATTGGTATCGAAAATAGATTTGGTGTTGCTCTGTTGGTTTTGATTTTCAAAAACGATTTTGTTAAGCTCAGATCGACATATTTTGTCTCTGTTGAATTCATATGAAAAACTCAGCTAATAGTTCGTTTTGAAATTGATTCAAGTGATGATTTCGTTGACTGTCAATCAATTTTGTCTGCCCCCAATTGGAAATAACAAATGTTTGACAAATCCCACATATCCTGTTATCAACCGATTAATTCAATTACGTTTTCATTTGTATCAATTTACATACAATTTTTGATTTGATTTGCAAATAGCACGGGCCATTTGTATATGATTAATATAGTTCTATTAATTTGAAAAAATGATCCTGTTGATTTCATTTGGATTCGAAAATGATTTTGTTGATGGTTGAAGCAGCATAAACTGTTGGTGTTGATTTCAATTGGTTCATGAAAACTATTTCATTATTGTCGATTTATCCAATACGATTCTATTTACCCGAAATTGTGATAACAAATTGAACATAGTACATCTATCTCTGTAATCATTCGATTGATCATAATCTTGTCTGCTCTCGAATTATTATAGAAGTTTTTGATTTGAATGATTCGTTTGTTTTCAAATAGCAATTAGATATTTGTTTAGTAGTTTGAATTTAATTCTTTGAGTTTTGAATTGGTTTTAAAACGATTCTGTGTTTGATTTAGACCAGCTACAGAACCGCAAGATTCTGTAGCTAGTCTTTAAAATTAGTTTTTTATCAATTTTATCAATAAGATATCCTCTAATTTTGTCTATTCTTTTCCTCTTTCATGTGCATATGAATTACAATGATTAATTGGGCATGTTGTGGTAGTTTAGGAGATACTTTGGATTTGGTTTTGTCTTAGGTTGTTAGCTTGAGTCAGAAACTTGGGATATTTTCCCAGATTTGTGTAAATTGTTTTGATAATTCCCACAGGGATGTTTTACCCTGTGGGAGGTCTTTAAATACTTGTCATTTTTGTAATGGATCCATCATCATCACTGTGGGAGAACCAGATTATGGATTTATGATTCAGACTGGAATGAAAGTTGATGTCTTGTAACATCTTTTGCTTTCAATATATCAAACTTTTGTTTCAAGTTTTATTCGTATCAGTTTGCAATTGATTATAGAATACTTTAGCTATCGTGATTGATTGCAGGTTGATGTGACTTGGTTTATTTGTTATCCATATCTGATCCCTCCTATTTTAAAAATACAACAATTAATTTGTTTCAGTTAATGAATTACAGATTTCTCTTCTTTGTTGATTGAATCATTTTGTACAAATCCTTACACGCAGATTTATCTAAATGTTATGATTTGTAAATCATAAGATTGTTGTAAATGTTTATGTCTTGTTTGTCCTGTAATTATATTTGAAGAGCACAACAACTTTCCGTTTACAAGAAGCTCGTAGAGAATTTTGTGTGGGTTTCCTCCCACCAAACAGCTGAATCGACCATCATACACAGGACAAACCTGAAGCGTTACTTCAGGTCAGTTTCTTATTTGTTAATTGATAGTTAGAATTGTGAGTATAATTTAATTAATTTAGATAGATATATGTATAGTTTAGATTTATAGTTAGAGTTAGTATTTTAGTTGTTTAGTTTAGATGGTTTTTGTTTAATTCCTTTTTCATAAAACTATAAAAATAAAAAACAGTTTCACTGTCTTAGGACAGTTTATAATTGATTTTTGCAAGTTTTCTTCTAAATCTGTAATTTATAAATATTATACATTCGTGATTAAGATTTAATTATGTTAGTAATTGAACATTTGATTTTATAGGATTATAGTTGATAGATTTAGGTAATAGATTGTATATATGTAGTTTGGATTTGTTTATTTAGTTTGTTTTAATTATTCTTTTTATTTAGATTAGTTTATTAGCGTAGTTTTTCATTTGTTTTTTTTAGGACTTAGATCGGCCAATGGAGCCGCTAAACCCGTCAGGGTGGGTTATTCCAAATGGCTTGGGTTATTTAGACAACCTCAGATAGGATCCACTCTTCCAGTTGACGGACGGTCAATTTCCCCCATCAACAAATGGCGCTAGAAGGAGGGCCTAAAATTAATTAATGGCACGAGGCGGTCATAAGACTCCTCCACCACCTAATTTCTCACCTATAGTGACAAGAATTCATTCGAATGATAACATTCCCCCTCAAACAACAACCACATCAAACGACGATCCACGGATCATAGTTGAGCCAACAACCCCAAATCCTACAGGTGGTGACATATAAGAGATTGTCCGCCAATCTCTCATAAGAACTCATAGTGCCTTAGCCTGTTTGAGGCAACCAAATTGACCTTTGGACCAACCTTTAGATTTATATGATATCAGAGAACAAATCAGAGGCACTAATCTCGCTGTGAACCCTACAGATCCGATCCTCACTCCTGTTGCAGGGGGATCTGGAATACCTCCCTCACCACCTCCATCATCTCCTTCCTCTTCTGGAGGATATTCTTCTAACAAAGGCAATTCCCCTTCTCAGCCTTCCACACTGACCACACCAATGGCCAACCAGAAAAACCCTGCTAGACCTTGGCTTGACCAGGATGCAGTAGTTGTACTTGGATCACAACATCCCTTACCCAAACATCCAGAGAAGTGGCTTCCCAAGTTTGACCCTGACTCTAAACAGATCGTTGAATATCACATTAAAAAGATTATCTTATCCATAAGACTTCGCAATGTCGAGAATGAAGACGTAGTCTGCAGGTTGTTCCCCTATAATTTCGAGGGAAATGAATCTACATGGTACTTTGCCTAGCAACCCCATACCATCGTGTCCTCGGAAAAGTTCGAGTCATGCTTTTTGGAAAAGTTCAGAGACGGTAAGCCTCTGGAAGTCCTAGTCATGGATATTTATAGCTTAAGAATGAACCCTAAATAGAAAGTTAAAGACTTCAATCAAAGATTCTTAACACTTAAGAACCAAATCCCTGCAAATTCTATGCCTGCCGAGAATCTTATAATAACATACTATACTAAAGCCTTGCATCAAAGTATAGCTATTTGGGTTAAATGATCCAAGAAAGCCACATTGTTAGAGGCATTCGAGGAGGCCAGCCAGACTGAAAAAGACATACTTAGTCTAAAGGACGCTACTAGCAATGAAATAGAAACTAGTTCATCTTCCAAAAAGAAGATCGAAATCCTCCCTAGACCTAGTCAAAGTAAAACACAACCTGAAACCGAGTCTGATTTAGAAAACTTAACTAAAGTTGTTCAAAAATTGTCAAATCAAGTTATAGATTTAAAAAAGATGACCAAATAAGCTTCCTCGAGCAAAGGGCCTTACAAAACCCCGTTCAGGAAACCTTTTCCCGCCAACCGACCTAATCCAACCACTAAGGGTCTTAATCTAGAAAGTCTGCAATACGCCCTTCAAACAATTCTAGAAGCCCAGGATAACTTGATGCCTCCTGAGATTCCTGAGGAGGTAATTGAACAAGAGACAGTTCAAGAAGAAGACTCTTCTCCAAACATTTTTGGACACTTCTCGGATAGCATCTTTCAAGCTAACTTCGAGACAGTCCATCCCTATAATAATAGGAGTAAGACAACAAACAAACCTTCTGCCGAAAACACTATGACTTCCCCTCCAAAGAAATCTAAACAAATTGAGACTAAACAGAGTCATGTGAACCCCAACTTATAATATGATTTACTTGAAGATCTTAAAAAGATAAGGGCTAACATTTTTGTTTATGAGTTATTGAAATTTCCATTTCTGCTACAAAAAATGTTGCAAAACATCGCAGAGAATGGTAAAAATGGTAATTCAAACAGTAGTAAGGTTGTGCAGAGCAAAGTTCCTCAAAAGACTTCCACTAATAATAGTCTTGATTCTCATGATAAAGGAAGCCTTCCTATAAATAATGCAAATAATGTAGATAAAGTAGCTTTAGAAACTGTGAGTAAAAAACCATGAACTACCACCCTTAATACTCGCAGAAATGTACCTCCATTTTTGTTAACTTTCGAAATCTTTAATAGAAACATGCACAATTGTATAGTAGACTCAGGAGAGTCATCCAATGTGATGCCATGGTTTGTATGCCAAAAGATTAATGCTGAAGTTGAGCCCTCCACCTTAAAAATCATACAACTGGATTGGACTAATGTTAAAGTTATAGGCGAATTAAGAAATGTGCTTATAAGATTATCGTCTAATCCCAAGGTTCATCAAGTTATTGATATTATTGTTGTGGATATTCTAGAAGTGTATGGTCTGTTTTTAAGTAGGGACTGGTCGGAGCAGCTACATGGCTATTTTGCGACAGATTGGTCTCACATGTGGCTTCCAGAAAATGACAAGCCTAACAAGATCAAGGTAAACCATGAACGCTACCTTAAGTTCA
Source organism: Picea engelmannii (assembly GCA_009831015.1). Classification (NCBI taxonomy): domain Eukaryota; kingdom Viridiplantae; phylum Streptophyta; class Pinopsida; order Pinales; family Pinaceae; genus Picea; species Picea engelmannii. The sequence goes on from ML779025.1 coordinate 459,229, forward strand.
CGGTCACAGATTTGAACGAACCCAATGAACCATTTACACCTTCTGCTGATTCACCCAAAGTACAAGGGATGGATACCTTTTTCATAAATTTCATGGCTGAGGCTTCAGTTATCACCAATCCAGAACAACAGTCCGAGATTGTAGCATACATACAGCCAACAGCTTCCACACAACAGTCTCATGCACTCGATAAAAATCAAATTTGGTCTCTTTATTTTGACGGGTCAAAGTCCAAAGAAGGAGCTAGTGCAGGTTGCGTTATTAACGATCTGGCAGGTAACAAGACATTGATTTCATGTAGGCTATAATTTGAATGTACTAATAACACTACAGAATATGAGGCTTTACTGCAGGGTCTTAGAAAAGCTTTAGATATGAACATTCAAAATCTGGCCGTTTTTGGTGATTCTGAATCGTGGTTAGACAGGTAAGAGATTCTATCCACTGTCTGTCTCCACATCTTAAAAAATACCAATCCGAGGTATGGAATTTAATGAATAAATATTTTGCTTTCAATATAAATTCTATTCCCAGATTGAATAATTCTGAAGCTGATCTATTAGATAACGTAGCTTCTAAACTCATTCCTGAAAAAGGCTTATCCCCATATGCATTCTCCGTCGAACTGTTGTTCAGGCCATCCGTTCCCGACAACATCATGAATTGGAGAGTCTTCGACGACGACCAGTAGATTATTAGCTTCCTCCATATGGGGGAAACTTTTCAAGGCGTGGTCATAGACAAATGCACTCACGACGATAATTTGCGCGATTTCATGGTAATACCAGATTCAAGAACTCCTGAATCTTCATCGGGCATGGTAAATTCAATCCCTAAGTCTATAGTTAGATTAGATAAATTTTACGATCTTCAAGATAAATTTAAAACTCGGACAACTATAAAACCAATAGTTCCTCGTTATCTTATGAAAAAGTAAATTTATGAACTAATGACAATCCGCAGTGCATTAATCTAGGGGTAGGATGTTCTCAACAAGAAAAAGCTTCATTTATTAAATTGTTCAAAGAATTTAAAGATGTCTTTGCATGGACGTATGATGACCTTAAAACTTTCGACCCTAACATCATACAACATGTCATTCCTATGAAACCCCAAACCTTACCCTTTCAACAAAAATTGAGAAAAATGCACCCTAAGCTCAAACCGGCCATTAAAAAAGAATTGAATAAGCTCCTAAATGCTAAGATAATTTTTCCAGTTAGGCACACTCAATGGGTTTCTAACCTTATCCCTGTCCGGAAGAAAAGTGGGGAAATCCGACTAGGCGTCGATTTCTGAAACCTTAATAGAGCATCTGATAAAGACAATTATCCTGTCCCACCCATGGAACATATCCTTCAACAAGTATCTGGTTCTGAGAGGCTACCCTTATTGGATGGTTTCTTGGGGTACAACCAAGTCCCGATGTCTTCTCCAGACCAACTTAAAACTACCTTCTGCACCCCATGGGGCATCTACGCTTATCGAAAAATGCCCTTTGGATTGATTAATGCTGGTGCCACTTTCCAGAGAGAAATGGACATTGCTTTCCGAGGTCTAATAAATCAGTCCATTGTAGTTTACTTAGATGATGTTACTGTATTCTCTAAAAACAAAACCGATCATCTAGCTCACTTACGAGCCGTTCTACAACGATGTCGTAAATATGGCATTTCCTTGAATCCTAAAAAATCCATTTTTGCAGTAGAACAGGGTAAACGCTTGGGATTTATTGTGTCAAGCGAAGGGATGATTATCGACCCCGAAAGGACTCAATTCATCATGAAACTTCCCCCTCCTACATCCCAAAAATGTATGCATTCTTTCTTAGGCCAGATTAACTTCATGAGGAGATTCGTCCCCAGTTTCTTCGAAATGGTCAGGCCTTTACAGAATTTAATTAAGAAAGACACCCAATATCACTGGGGACCCCTACAAAATCCATCTTTTAATGAAATAAAGAAGGCCATAATAGATTCTCCTTCTCTCATGATCCCTGACTTTTCTCAAGACTTTACACTCTACACTTTTTCTTCTGACCATTCCTATGCCGCCGTTCTAACTCAAAAGAACACCGAGAACAATGAAGTACCCATTGTCTTTATGAGCTATGCTTTCAAAGGCACTGAACTTAATTACCCATCGGTAGATCGAGAAGCCTACACTATTTTCAAAGCAGTCAAGCACTTCTGGTCCTATCTTTTGAAATCCAGGATGAAAATCATTGTCCCGTACTCAGCCGTCAGGAACCTGTTAGTGCAGAAAGACCTAGGAGAAAAGACGGCTAACTAGGTCACCTCCTTGCAGGAGTACGACATAGAAATTACCCCAGCACAGATAGTGAGAGGCCAAGGGTTATGCAAGTTAGTTGTTGATTCAACAACAGGATAGCAAGAAGAAAGTGATATGTCAAACCTAGGACAGCACGATCAAAATGCAATCTGTTGCGCACAAAACTCTGTCAGTTCATGGTACGATGATATAAAATTTTGTCTTGAACACGGGTCATCCCCCCGTCACCTTGATCCCACTAAAATAAGAGTGTTGAGATTAAAGTCTGCCTCCTTTCATTTGGTTAATGGTATTCTGTTTCGTCAAAATTTTGATGGCATACTGATGCACTGTCTTGAGAAGGACGAAGTAGAAAAAGTCTTGCTAGAGTGGCATGCAGGAGAAGTTGGTGGTAATTTTTGTGGTGACACCACTGCCCATAAGGTTTTGAGAGTCATTTATTACTGGCCCATGCTTTTTAGAGAATCCCATGCCTTGTGTCGTAAGTGTATCATTTGTCAAAAAGCATCAGGGCGGTTACAGAAACCAGCCTTTCCTCTGCAGCCCGTTTCAGTAAATTCTCCTTTTCAGCAGTGGGGCCTTGATATCATAGGTCCAATCAACCCCCCATCCTCACAACAACATAATTTCATCATAACAGCCACATATTACTTTACCCGATGGTCTAAAGTTGCCGCATTAAGAACTGTCAATACCAATCAGGTAATTGCCTTTCTAAATTCGAATATTATTACTCATTTTGGTATTCCTGATTGTTTAGTATTCGACAACGCTTCTTATTTTTATTCTCTTGAGATGAGTAGTTCACTTTAGAAAAATGAATTAAATTTAAGTATTCTGCTAGATATTACCCCCAGGGCAATGGATTGGCAGAATCAACAAATAAGAACTTGATTAAAATCATCAAGAGAACGGTGGATGAAAATCACAAGAATTGGCACAATGCACTGTTAAACGCATTGTGGGCTGATAGGGTAACACCAAAAGATGTTGTAGGCAACTCCCCCTTTTTTCTCATTTATGGCAGAGAAGCAGTTCTTCCACCACACATTCTTCTTCCTTCACTACAATTATCGCACAAAATTCAAGGAGAATATTGTCCCCATTTGGAAAACTGAATTAACGCATTGATGAAGCTAGAAGAGGTAAGAGCCCAAGATAAATGTAAGTTAGATCAGCATCAACTATTTGTTAAAAGTTGGTTCAATTCTAACTCTTCTTCTGATAGGAATTTCGAAGTAGGTGACCTCGTCTTGGAATGGGACAAACCGCATGAGGGAAAGGGAGAGCACACGAAATTTCAAAACTTATGGCTTGGACCATTTTTAATTGTTGAGAAGTTGGGTCCCAGCTCTTTTTGATTGCAGAATCTAGAGGGGCAGCCTGACAATTATCTGGTGAATGGCCAAGCCCTGAAAAGGTATTTTTCCTGATGACGACTCTTTGTATATTATGTACATATTTTGCTTTTGTTTTCTTTTATTTTTCTATTCTGATTTTGATTTCTCCTTTGCGCTCATTAGTTTGTGCTTTTGGAAATACACATACCTGAATGCTGAACTATTCGGACAAAGAAAACAAAAAATTCCTTCACTAAAATGACTGCTGAAAAATTGTATAAACATCAATTGTATACTTCTGAAATTTACATCTGTGTTGGCAAAAAGTTGTCAAGTTTTAAAGAAGTTAACTGATTTCAATCTCTGAGTAAATCCTGTCATGATCATCTATTATCTTTTTACGCTGTCCCTTTTCCTTAAGGGAATGACTCAGAAGATGTCTCCCTGCCTGAGAAAGTTGGTTTTGTAAACAAACCATATCTAGACCTTAATAAAGGATAGTTATAAGAAATTCTGATGAGGTCTGTAAAAAATATGTTAAAATATCATAATTTTCAGTGTCACCCCACTCGACTATATATCTTTAAAAAACAAAATAAATCAATAAAAGAGCTGTGGGAAGTGCTTGTAAACCCGTCGGGATGTTGAATAGGTCTGCTGGCAGCGGGTAAATGCATGCATGACGCCAAGACAACTTCGTCGGGGTACTGAACAGGCCTGCTGGCAGCAAAGCAATGTTGGGTATATGAAAATTTGCAAATATGAAACCTTTTGACCTTAATTTGTCCTTTATTCTGATCTAGAACTTCTTGGCAAGATACGGATATCAGAGTGGGTTAAATGACAACCCTGTCGAGGCTATGGACACCTGCTAGCAGCAGCGGCTCTGTCAATAGTATTGGGGATTTTATCTTTAATATCGTGACTCGCTTGTCTTAAGACTGTTATTAGTTTTCATCCTTTAAACACTGCTGGAATATTTGGTTAATGATGATGTTTACACGATTTTCTGGTTGTTATTTTTTACTTAGAATTTTTCTCATTATCCTAATATGAATTTGTTCTTTTGGCAGAGATAACTGCTTCTACTAGTGTGTCGCCATTGTTGGCAGCCAATTCGCATTTTTATACTATCCTTATAAGCTGCCTACACCAGTGTTTTGCAAACCTTAATTTTTGTCGCAATCCTTGAATAAAACGACGCTATTATTTTGTGAGTTCGCACAATTACCTTGGTTCTCATTTTCACGACTCCAAGCGTGAAAATTTGGTTTTTGAAGTCACATTAAAATCGTCACTAGATTTCTATGATCACTCTTTATGGTCGATGCGCCTCTAATTTACTCATGATTATTCAATTGGAAAGACCCCTTGGTTTGTACTCATTTGGCATTCTTTGATTGATTATATAATTTCGTTTTATAAGTGATTGAGTTTGTGATGCATTGGTGATTGGATTTATATGTTCTTTGATCGATTCACTTGGCACATTGGTTTCATAAAAACACATTTGTGTTGTGGCAAGATCCTTGGTATAAATCGTTTCATACAACACATAGTTCATATAATCAAACCCTTGATGTGATTTCGATTTATTGCTTTGGTTTTGAAACTATGACTATTGCTCGTGTGAGTGTTTTATCCACTTACCATAGGTTTCGTTGGTTGATTGAATGGAATAGTTTTTAACACATATGCATAGTCATTTGAATAGTTATACGTGTTGGTAGTTGTACTATGGGTAATGAATGTTATGCATGGGCCGAAATAGCTCCACCACCTTGGCATGTTCTATCATAAAAAAATTCCCCCTATCCCGGGTCACCCCTGGTGTTTTCGAGTAAGCCTGTGAGCATTTTTTCCCTGCGTATACTATGTTCAAACCCTAGCCCCTGCACCCTGCTCACCGTGTGCTCCTGTCTATGGTACTAGTGGTCCGCATAGAGCCAAATGGTAACCAAGCTTTGTTGTTATTTGATAACGCCCGTAAGGATTTAAAAAACAATGGTTGGTTGGTGTTTATACAGAGGTTCGAGGGTTTCAATATTTGTTTTGTACAACAATTCGCCCTTACCTTTGACGGGTGCAGGGCTAAAGTAGGTGACATACATCTTGAACTCAATGAAGAATTCATAATCTCTGCTACAGGATTAGCAGCCACGGGCTAGCGATGGTTTAAAAACTCCAAAGTCGATGAAGTGTCATGGCCTTTGCTATTCGTATCACGAAAGGTTGTGTCCTGTGATAAAGGTATGCCTATTTCCACCCTCAAACCCAGGTGGCATGATCTTTTGATAATGGTTAAACAATTTGTGACCTATGAACATCAGTATGGCTTGGTTTTTCTATATCACCTCCGGTTGTTGATGAATTTCATGGGTTATCCTTTGAACATGTCGCATTACTTCTTGCGTAGTCTTTCTAATATTTCTAAGAGATTCAAACGCGAGAAGGCTGATAGCAGCTTGTTTCACCACAACTTAATTAAGCTCATCATCGTCCACCATTTGAGCCTTCATGGCGATAATTGGCAAGCCTTTCTATCTAGAAATGGCTTTGTTAGTCTAGAGTTTGTTCAAATCAACAAGGTTGTGGTTAGTGAGACTATGGTCGGGCCACCCGTGCTGTTTCATATCCTTCTACCCCCTGTCGAACCCTTGGTTTGCCCTGACATCGACCTACCCGATACCCTAACCAACCCGTGCACAAAAGACAAGACTGGGGATGTTAAGAAGCCTATGAATAAGAGAGTCAAGGGTAATCCTACTTTCGACAGTAGGCGTAAGAAAAATGCTCGATTGATATCAAGACTTGCTCGGAATAAGCCTAAGCCAAAAGTTGATCAAAAGCCCATAGTTCTGAGCAAGGACTTGGACTCCGATATCGAGTGCTTCCTAGATGGAGAGTACCCTTATTCCCATGGTCTATGATCCGAACAACCCTATGACTATGTATCTAATTTTCCCCCATGCCTAAAGAACAATCCTAACTACCCAGGAATCAGGCTACACAATGAAACCCCTGGTGGCTTACACAAACCCTCGCCTATGTTATCGAAGCTCGAGAAATCGTCATGCATCCAATGAAATGTGTGGCTAGAGTGTTATTAGACTGATGTCCCCTTGCTGCAATCAAAGATCAAATCATTAGAATACCAAGTCACAGTGCTATCAAAAGAAAGGGATAGGTTTCAAGCTAATGACAAGAAGCAAAAAAACCACTGGTTCGATTGTTTTTAGGAATGTCAAAGATGCAACAGCCTTCATCAATTCCAAATTATCATGACCAAGTTGTTTTCTGATTTCCCAGGTATGAATTTCAATTTTAATTTCATTTTATGAGTGGCTTGAATTAATATAATGAATTGGTTTTTGGGTTTCGATTAGTTCTGTTCATTATTCGAAATGATTCTTTCATAGTTTGATTATCAAAAACGGTTATGTTGTGGATCCTGTATAGTAGATTCATTCTGCTAAAATCAAATGTAGTTATGATTTCGTTATGCGATTTTGTCGTGCCCAGTTTAGTACTTGATCCGTCAGGATTTTTTAATGACTTATGGTTGAGTTTTAATTTTGCATGCGTTAATTAACCATTGAGAAACTTAGTGAAAGAATGAGGAAAGAAGAGGAATTATTAGAACCATATACACATATGTAGATCTGAAATGAAATAATAGACAGCAAACCATAACACGCAGATTGATAACGGAGTTCGACACAACTTTGCCTACTTCTCCTGGCCTTTTTCTCTGTGGGGGAGGCTTCTTTATTTCTGTTTGAAATCTCAAAAGTACATCGTTGCAATGCCAAATGGCTACAAGACTGATCTGGTCATGTTCGACCAGATCTCTAGAACCATGCAAAGAAAATGGCATGTAAAACGGACGTCCGGAGCTCCCAGAAATGGTCCGACAGTGTCTCCTCCTCAAAAGCTTCTCTGCCTCATAATGGCTTTGACTTGGCTTCTCCTTAGCATTAATCTTCTCTGAATGCCATCAAAGTTGTCCCCATGGCCTCAAATAGGTCTTGGTTATATAGTTGGGAAGGTAGTCTCTCATCTCCAACTTCCTCCAAGAAGTTAGGCTCCAAAACCACCCAATAACTCCCAAAAATACATTAAAAATGGCTTAATTATAATTAAAAACCAAAAAGTGGTAAGAAAAACCCACTTTCTAACTATAAAATAGTTATAATATGGCTTAGCCCCCTCCAGCCACTCCCGCGCCCCTTTTTTTTGGTCATATGCTACCATGGGGCCAAGCATCAGCCCAAAGGGTTATGCGTTGGCCCCTCTTTCACGCTAACTCCCGGTCGTTTGGCATAGGAATGGGGCCACGAGCCTAACTGATTGTAATCGTGCACATAACGGTGATAAATCCTAGTCCTATCGTATATGCCTGTGAACCAAGGGCTATACATATATCCCCACGCCATTCATCCACGCTCCTGGTTGTATGGTGAAGTCATATGCCATGGCTATGTATTGTAACCAAATCCCGCACGCTATGTGTATTAACGATCGCACACATATACCAATCGGTCACATGCTATGTAATAGGACCATGGGTCGAGGCTAAGCCCCGGCCTGACCCCCGCCCGTTTATACAATTAAATGACTTTATAAACATTACAAATGGATATATGGTAAGTCATACGGTGTGGGCGCATTGGCCAGACGGTTATGCGAAGTCGTTACATAATGGGGGAGGTTCGGGGGTCGATCCCCGCAGACTCCCATAAAATTTTACATACAACAAAAAACCAAACAATGAGTGACACATGGCGCCCACAGATTGGGCCACGTGTCCTCATACCATTTGCCAATAAACGGACACATGTCACTTCCGGATTCGACAACTGCCAACCAACGAATGCTTGCCACATCACCACCTGACACGTCATCTTCTGTATGCCATGTCATCTGACATGTAGGCTGCTGACGTCATCCCATGCCATGTGTCACCCTTCTAGTGGTGACACGTGTCACCTTGGGATAGGTCCAGCTGTGCGCCCAAATGTCCAAATCTTCCTGACATGTGTCATCACTTGGAGTTGCCACGTGTTGTTGTACAGACCTTCCACATTAGCGTACAAACATGCCATGTCAGCGTCCGTACGGACTGCACAGTTAGCAATTTTTTTGCCTGTTTGACTTTTCAGACAGAATGCGATATCTTCTCCATATGGACTCCGTTTGACAAAGTAAATATACCATCGGAATTAGGAAGATGAGACAGACGCAATGTTGTGGTTTCGTTGGATTCTGAGCATTTTCATTTTTGAGCATTTTTCAAGCCCTGTCAGGCTTCTGGATCCGATTTCGGATCACACCTCCCCACAATAAGACCTTTTGGTCCCCAAAAGGTTACTGACCAGTCAACAAGCTCGGGATAGGCCACCCAACTTGCTCTTTGTCTATGAAATAATGATTACATTAATGGAAGCAAAATACAATGAAGTTGAGACATCCACTTCTGGCAGAACCAAGTGGCTGGTTTCTTTCCTTCACGATGTTTCTCTTGCTTCGCTGGTAATCCTTCCTCCTTCATGAGTACATGCAAAATCCTTTCGTCCTTCCTTGGACAAAGCTCCGGATTAAGCTTCCAACAACTAGCCTTTTGATGTCCACTCTTGTTGCAAAACGTGCAATGAGTTTTTGGCATCTAGACCTGTTTACCCTTCTCTTTCTTTCGTTGTGGACTTGAGACTTTATGTCGTGTTTCCTTCCTGGTCGACATAGGTTTCCTATACAAAGTTTGTCTCTTCCAACACTTGGCAACACAATGCTTAGGTGAATGAAAATAAGTACATGGATAAAGATTCCACAAGTTCCGGTTTACTTGATTATGCTTGTTATAATCAAAAGGAGAATTAATAAAAACATGACCATTATACCTTCCATGCTGATCTTCACTTTTCTTTGGAGACGACTTGCATTCACTACCACAACCCTAAAGTGATGCACCATTTCCTTTTGTGAAGTGTTCTCGCAATGTCTTAAGTTGGCCATTTGAAGCATTACTTGCTTCCGAAGTTTTGGAACCTATCTTGGAAGACTCTCCAAGGTCCCATTTTCCATATCCCAATCCTAAGTATCGAGGCCTTTCCTCAACCTCAATAGGATTTACAATGCCTTGACCTCTACATC
>ML779025.1:469179-508984 GCA_009831015.1 Picea engelmannii
TTCCAAGTAGTCTTCATACAACACCTTCACCATCTCGGCCATGGTAAACACCGAATCTCTAAACTCCTTCTCATTTTGAGAAAGTCCTCCTGTAGATGCCATTTTATTCCTTGAGATGAGCTCTTCCCTGGTTAACATGCAAAACTCAAATTCAAACGTCAACTAGCTCTGATACCACTTGATCCGTCAGGATTTTTTAATGACTTATGGTTGAGTTTTAATTTTGCATGCGTTAATTAACCATTGAGAAACTTAGTAAAAGAATGAGGAAAGAAGAGGAATTATTACAGCCATATACACATATGCAGATCTAAAATGAAATAATAGACAGCAAACCATAACATGTAGATTGATAACAGAGTTCGACACAACTTTGCCTACGTCTCCAGGCCTTTTTCTCTGTGGGGGAGGCTTCTTTATTTCTGTTCGAAATCTCAAAAGTACATCGCTTCAATGCCAAATGGATACAATACTGATCTGGTCATGTTCGTCCAGATCTCTAGAACCATGCAAAGAAAACAACACATAAAACGGACGTCCGGAGCTCCCAGAAATGGTCCGACAGCGTCTCCTCCTCAAAAGCTTCTCTGCCTCAGAATGGCTTTGACTTGGCTTCTCCTCAGCATTAATCTACTCTGAATGCCCTCAAAGCTATCCCCATGGCCTCAAATAGGCCTTGGTTATATAGTTGGGAAGGTAGTTTCTCATCTCCAACTTCCTCCAAGAAGTTAGGCTCCAAAACTACCCAATAACTCCCAAAAATACATTAAAAATAGCTTAAGTATAATTAAAAACCAAAAAGTGGTAAAAAAACCCACTTTCTAACTATAAAATAGTTATAATATGGCTTAGCCCCCTCCAGCCACTCGCGCGCCCCTTTTTGTTGGTCATATGCTACTATGGGGCCGAGTGCCAGCCCAAAGGGCTGTGCGCTGGCCCCTCTTTCACGCTAACTCCCAGTCGTTTGGCATAGGAATGGGGCCACGAGCCTAACTGATTGTAACCATGCACATAACAATGATAAAGCCCGGTCCTATGGTATATGCTCATGAACGAAGGGCTATACATATATCCCCCCGCCATTCATCTGCGCTCTTGGTTGTATGGTGAAGTCATATGCCACGGCTATGTATTGTAACCAACTCCCACGCGCTATGTGTATTAACGATCAAACACATATACCAATCGGTCACATGCTATGTAATAGGACCACGGGTCAGGGATAAGCCCCGGCCCGACCCCCACCCGTTTATACAATTAAACGAATTTATAAACATTACAAATGGATATATGGTAAGTCATACGGTGTGGGCGCATTGGCTGGACGGTTATGCGAAGTCGTTACATAATGGGGGAGGTTCGGGGGTCGAACCCCACGGAATCCCATAACATTTTACATACAACCAAAAACCAAACAATGAGTTGCACGTGGCACCCACATATTGGGCCACGTGTCCTCATACCATTTGCCAATAAATGGACACGTGTCACTTTTGGATTCGACAGCTGCCAACCAACAAATGCTTGCCATGTCACCACTTGACACATCATCTTTCATACTCCATGTCATCTGACACATAGGCTGCTGATGTCATCTCGTGCCATGTGTCACCCTTCTAGTGGTGACACGTGTCACCTTGGGATAGGTCTAGTCGTGCGCCCAAATGTTCAAATCTGCCTGACACATGTCATCACCTGGAGCTGCCACATGTCGTTGTACGAACCTACCACATGTTTTTGTATGGACCTGCCACGTTAGCATATGGACATGCCACATCAGTGTCCGTATGGACTGTACGGACTGCACAGTCAACGATTTTTTTGCATGTTTGACTTTTCAGGCAGAATGCGATATCTTCTCCATACGGACTCCATTTCACAAAGTAAATATACCAATGGAATCAGGAAGATGAGACGGACGCAATGGTGTTGGTTTCGTCGGATTCCGAGCATTTTCATTTTTGAGCATTTTTCAAGCCCTGTCAGGCTTCTGGATCTGATTTCAGATCAGCTATCAAAAGAAAGGGATAGGCTTCAAGCTAATGACAAGAAGCAAAAAAACCACTGGTTCGATTGTTTTTAGGAATGTCGAAGCTGCAACAGCCTTCGTCAATTCCAAATTATCATGACCAAGTTGTTTTCTGATTGTCCAGGTATGAATTTCAATTTCAATTTCGTTTTATGAGTGGCTTGAATTAATATAATGAATTGGTTTTTACGTTTCGATTAGTTCTGTTCATTATATGAAATGATTCTTTCATAGTTTGATTATAAAAAACGGTTATGTTGTGGATCCTGTACAGTAGATTCATTTGCTAAAATCAAATGTAGTTATGATTTCGTTATGCGATTTTGTCGTGCCCAGTTTAGTATAAGCGATTCATTTGTTTTTGATTCGGTTTGGCTTGTTTTTTAATCAATTATGTTTGATAGTTGATTTGGTTTGATTTCGATTAGTTTCGTTTGTTCCTAATAAACTCAAAACAACACTGTTGACTTCGATTAGCCAGGAATGAATCTGTTTTGTATTGAATTAATATTCTCATTTTGATTCTAGTTACATTCGACCTGTGCAAAAGATCTATTTGCTAAAATCGTGGAGTTGTGTTGATTTATAACGATTGTGTCAAATCCAAACTGTTTTGATTCGTTCTTGTTTTGATTTGATTGTTGCGTGTCTTGAGTTAGCACGATTGCTTGTATGAGTTGGATTGGTATTGAAAATAAATTTGATGCTACTCTGTTGGTTTTGATTTTCAAAAATGATTTTGTTAAGCTCAGATCAACATATTTGGTCTCTGTTGAATTCATATGAAAATTTCATCTAATAGTTTGTTTTGAAATTGATTCAAGTAATGATTTCATTGACTGTCAATCGATTTTGTCTGCCCCCAATTGGCAATAACAAATGTTTGACAAATCCCACATATCCTGTTATCAACCAATTAATTCAATTACGTTTTCATTTGTATCAATTTACATACAAGTTTTGATTTGATTTGCAAATAGCATGGGCCGTTTGTATATGATTAATATAGTTCTATTAATTTGAAAAAATGATCCTGTTGATTTCGTTTGGATTCGAAAATGATTTTGTTGATGGCTGAAGCAACATAAACTATTGGTGTTGATTTCAATTGGTTCATGAAAACTATTTCATTACTGTCAAGTTATCCAATACGATTATGTTTACCCAAAATTGTGATAACAAATTAAACAGAGTACATCTATCTCTGTAATCATTCGATTGATCATAATCTTGTCTGCTCTCGAATTAGTATAACAATTTTTTATTTGAATGATTCGTTTGTTTTCAAATAGCAATTAGATATTTGTTTAGTAGTTTGAATTTAATTCTCTGAGTTTTGAATTGGTTTTAAAACGATTCTGTGTTTGATTTAGACCAGCTACAGAATCGCAAGATTCTGTAGCTAGTCTTTAAAATTAGATTTTTATCAATTTTATCAATAAGATATCCTCTAATCTTGTCTATTCTTGTCCTCTTTCAGGTGCATACGAATTACAATGATTAATTGGGCATGTTGTGGTAGTTTAGGAGATACTGTGGATTTGGTTTTGTCTTAGGTTGTTAGCTTGAGTCAGAAACTTGGGATATTTTCCCAGATTTGTGTAAATTGTTTTGATAATTCCCACAGGGATGTTTTACCCTGTGGGAGGTCTTTAAATACTTGTCATTTTTGTAATGGACCCATAATCATCACTATGGGAGAACCAAATTATGGATTTATGATTCAGACTGGAATGAAAGTTGATGTCTTGTAACAACTTTTGCTTTCCATATATCAAACTTTTGTTTCAAGTTTTATTCGTATTAGTTTGCAATTGATTATAGACTACTTTAGCTATCGTGATTGATTGTTGGTTGATGTGACTTGGTTTATTTGTTATCCATATCTGATCCCTCCTATTTTAAAAATACAACAATTAATTTGTTTTAGTTAATGAATTACAGATTTCTCTTCTTCATTGATTGAATCATTTTGTACAAATCCTTACACGCAGATTTATCTAAATGTTATGATTTGTAAATCATAAGATTGTTGTAAATTTTTATGTCTTGTTTGTCCTGTAATTATATTTGAAGAGCACAACAGCTTTCCATTTACAAGAAGCTCGTGGAGAATCTGGTGCGGGTTTCCTCCCACCAAATAGTTGAATCGACCATCATACACAGGACAAACCTGAAGCATTACTTTAGGTCAGTTTCTTATTTGTTAATTGATAGTTAGAATTGTGAGTATAATTTAATTAGTTTAGATAGACATATGTATAGTTTAGATTTATAGTTAGAGTTAGTATTTTAGTTGTTTAGTTTAGACGGTTTTTGTTTAATTCCTTTTTCATAAAACTATAAAAATCAAAAACAGTTTCGCTGTCTTAGGACAGTTTACAATTGATTTTTGCAGGTTTTCTTCTAAATCTCTAATTTATAAATATTGTACATTCGTGATTAAGATTTAATTTTGTTAGTAATTGAACATTTGATTTTATGGGATTATAGTTGATAGATTTAGGTAATAGATTGTATATATGTAGTTTGGATTTGTTTATTTAGTTTGTTTTAATTATTCTTTTTATTTAGATTAGTTTATTAGCATAGTTTTTCATTTGTTTTTTTTAGGACTTAGATTGACCAACGGAGCCGCTAAACCCGACAGGGTGGGTTATCCAAAACGGCTTGGGCTATTTAGACATCCCTGGACCGGATCCACTCTTCCAGTTGATGGATGGTCAATTTCGCCCATCAACAATTACCTAATTAATTTTGCTTAATAATCCCTAAGAATATATTCAACTAAGGTTGTTATATACACCCACCCTTCAAGAAGCTTCGTCCCAAAGTTAATGTTTCTTATGGTACAAAGGAAAATAAACATGGTTCACACATTCATAACAATTAACCGACATTATCAGTAAGTAAGTTAAGAAAACTCATACATACTAGTGTATATGTACAAGAAATGCATGTGTAGCTAGTACATACAATTCCTATGCATTTACTAATAATCAAAAACTATCATCCTTTAGTAATTTATGTATGCATCCAATCCAGTCATCAAGACTAGTCTTTTACAAAAGACAACAAACCAATCAATTGTTTGAGAAATCCTTTATTTACAATTATCCGGTTCAACAATTTTATTTAGACAATTGTGGTTTAGTTATGTGATTATGAATATTCATGTATACACATTTTCTTTCATTTTTTTCTTTTTAGAAGGGAAAACATTAAATTCCACCATAAGACAAATCTCCATACTTTCTCAACTATTGCTACTCATCCTTCCTCCCTAACTTACTTCCATCTCCATTCCTATCCTTCCTCTACTAGATGATCTTGGAGCATCAACTATATTGACCTAACTCCAAATAGAACCCGTAAGCGGAAGTGTCACTGTCTCGACCAAGCTTCCCTAGCATGCAACTGACAGTCATCATCACACGTTTTGGGGAGCGTGAGATAACACTGTCCTCCCATGACTTCACATTTCGGAGGATACATGGTGGGAAATGCCTCCACCCCTCCTAATCATAACTAGAGTCCACACCCTACAATGGAATATACAGTGGCACCATGTTGTTGGGGGTTTTGTCATCGTTTATTTGATTTTGGGCAGTGTCATCACCTGAAATCCTGCACTGGTCCACATATCATAGAAATGCATCCAAACCAATATAATTTCACATACAATATTCATACCATAATGTTTCTCGGCTAGTGGTCATGATATCCACTTTCATCATCATTACCTTGGCTATTTCATAGCCCATAACCTGCAAATTAGTCTGTAACACAAACTCATACATTTCTATGCATTATCATCATGTAATTGCATACTATCATCATTTCAATTTGGTATCCCTGTACCGACAATTTAACATCAAATTTTTCCAGTTAGAAATAGATCTCATAATATTCCATTATCCAATTTCGACACCCATTCATAAGATTATCATTTACCAAAATAGATTGCATCATATCCAACATCATTCTAATAGTATTTAAACATTCATAAAAAATTTCATTCTCACAATATGTCGCATCATATACATCATCATCAATAACATTTAAACATTCGTAAAATTTACATTCACCTAGTAGATCGCATTATATGCATCATCATCAATAACATTTAAACATTCATAAAAGTTCATTCAATTTAAAGTTTAAGTGTATCACTTAGTAGTTTCATTGTGACTAGAAAATAAAGTATATAGGCCTCATGTAATCCTATCTGTCTAAGTCAAAAGGTGGTGTTAAATACACCCAACCTTCAAGAAACATATTCTCAAGGTGGTCAAAAAAGTGAGGGATAGTCTCGTCGTAGTGTCTCAGCATCTTCCCAAGTAGCAGATCCTGAGCTATTGGACTCTACCATAGTCTACCAGACGGTTCCTGAGCTGTTGGACTCTACGGTCCAATATGCATAATGGTTCTACCATGATGGTTCCCACGTCCGATACCTACAATTCCTTCCAATTTAGTTTATGTGATTCATCAGCAACATAATGAAGTAAAACAGATACATGAAAAACATTATGAGTTTTATGCAAGAGGGGTGGTAGTACGAGATGATAGGCAACGGGTCCAATTTTCTCTTGGATTTTGAATGGTCCTATAAATCGAGGTGACAACTTTGTCCCCTTCCCAAACCATATGGTACTCTTATTAGGACTGATATGAATGAAAACCTGGTCTCCCACTTCATAACTTCGGTCGGTCCTGTGTGCATCCGCATAACTTTTTTGCCTATCCTGTGATTCCTTTAGTCTCTGCCTAATATGAATCACTTGTTCCTCTATCTCTTGAATAAATTTTGGCCCAATTGTTACTCGGTCTTCTAGTCTATCCCAACTCAATGGCCTTCTGCATGGCCTTCCATACAAATCTTCGTAGGGTGGCATTCCAATGGAGCTATGAAAACTGTTATTGTAGGCAAACTCTACCAAAGGTAGGTACTTCTCCCACTGGGTTTGATTATCCATGACATACATCCTGAGCATGTCTTCCAAGACTTGATTTACTCTCTCAGTTTGTCCATCTGTTTTAGGATGATAATCTGTGCTTAAGTTCAACTGAGTCCCCAACACTGACTACAAACTTGTCCAAAACCTAGAAGTGAATCTGGAGTCCCTATCTGAAATGATCTTCTTAGGTATCCTCTGCAAATGGACAACCTCGCTTACAAACACACGTTCCACATCAGTGACATCGTAAGTGTCTCTAACCGGAATAAAATGAGCACTCTTGGTTAATTTATCCACTATCACAAGAATGGCATTGTGTCTATGAGATGTGAGTGGAAACCCCACAACAAAATCCATAGAGATGACTTCCCACTTGGACATAGGAAAATCATGTGGTTGTAGGAGGCCTGTCAAGTGATGGTGGTCGGATTTCACTTATTGACATTCTAGGCACTTGGTGACGAAATGGACTACATCGCGCTTCATTCCTACCTAGAAGAAGAGCTTCCTTATATCTGCGTACATCTTCTTCACACCCGAATGCACACAATAAATTTCTCTATGGGCTTCCTTCAGTATGATGCTTCGAATATCCCCATTCTCAGGGATGTACATCCTTCCTCGATATCTTAACAGTTTGTCTACTTCTAGACTATATCCTTCATACTTTGGATCTAACCACCTCCCGCTTGGGAGGTTTGAAGTAACCTTTAAATATCGACTGTCTCCTTGGAGTTGTGTCAACACATGTTACCTTAGATTGACCTTTAAGGGTATCAAGGAGAAGATACGTGGTCTCCTACTCAAGGCATCTGCGACCACATTTTCCTTTCCCTTGATGTAAAAAATACCAAAATCATACTCACTCATAAACTCACTCAATCACCTTTGCCTGGAATTTAGATCTCTTTGAGTGAAGAGATGTTTTAAACTTTGATGGTATGTTTTGAGCTCAAAGTTTCGCCCCACAAGATAGTGCCTCCAAATTTTCAGAGCTAGCATTACAACTACCAACTCTAAATCATGAGTCGCGTATAGCTCTTCATGTTTCTTCAACTTCCTTGAAGCATAAGCTATCACTCCTCCATCCTGTATTAGCACAGCCCCCAACCCTTGCTTCAAGGAATCTGTGCAGACTGTGAAGTCCTTTTCCATATCCGGCACTCGTAGAATTGACGCACTAGTTAGTAACCTCTTAAGCTGAATGAATGCACTATCACATTCTTCTGTCCATTCATACCTGACCCCCTTGCATTGCAAAGTGGTGATGGGTTTCGCTATTTTTGAGAATCCTTCCACAAATCTTCAGTAATAACCTGCTAGCCCCATGAAGCTTCTCACCTCATGGGCATTTTTCGGCACTGGCCACTCCATAATGGCCTTTACCTTTTCTGGGTCCACAAAGATTCCTTTGCCGGAAATGATATGACCTAAATAGTGAATCTCTTTCTGGAAGAAGGAACACTTTGACAACTTCCCATACAATTTGTTCTCTCTAAGGCAGGACAACACGACTCGCAAGTGTTCCTCATGTTCTCTTTCATTCTTGGAATAGATGAGGATGTCATCTAGAAAGACTTGTACAAATCGATCTAAGTACTTCCAGAATACGTCGTTCATGAGGCTCATGAATATTGTCGGTGCATTGGTCAATCCGAAAGGTACTACGATGAACTCGTAATGTCTAAACTAAGTTCGAAAGGCATTTTTTGGGATATCGTCTTCCTTAATCCTTAACTGATGATACCCTAATCGCAAATCAATCTTTGAGAATACTGTCGCTCCTTTCATTTGATCGAAGAGGTCATCTATTCGCAGCATTGGGTACCTATCTTTCACTGTAGCATGGTTCAAGTCCCTGTAGTCTATACACAATCGTAAGGATCCATCCTTCTTCTTTACAAAAATTACTGTTGCGCCCCAAGGTGAGACACTGGGCCTTATTAGCCCTATGTCGAGTAACTCTTTCAACTGCATTTGCAATTCACAAAGTTTTGGCACTGTCATCCAATGTGGAGTATTGGATATTGGTTCTGCACCATTTTTTAGCTCAATAGTAAAATCAAGCTCCCTCTCAGGAGGTAATCCTGGTAACTCGTTCGGGAAAACATCCTTAAATTCTGACAATACCGAGTACTGATCCAATGAGGGTCCCTTCCTTCCATTCACTACTTCCACTACATAAATTCAACACCCTTGCCTCAAGCATCACTTAACCTTCATATTTGACATAAATCATAACGACACTTTTCTCCGTACACCCTGGGTCTCTAATAGTCTTCCTTCATCGTCGACACAAAGCACCCTCTTTGCGAAACAATCTACCAAGGCTAAGTGAGCTGATAACCAATCCGTTCCAATGATTAGGTCATACGCGTCGAGAGTAGTGATGTATACCTTCAACCTGGTAGTACACACTCCCAGGTCTACTATACAATTATCAACACTAGGTCCTACCGCTTGTTTTTCTCCTGAAGCCATCTCAACTTGTTTAAAGTCATCATGCTCGTAGGCTGCCAACCCACTCTTTTCTAATGCAGATGGTGAAATGAAACTATTTGTAGCACTATAATCAAATAAAATCTTAACATTGATATGATTTAGCATACCTAATGACTCCACCACCGTGGATTGATGTTCGGCCTGGTGATTATTAACCGCTGCGTAAATCTAGTGGCTGCTACTTGCTCTCCCCATCAGTGCCTTTGCTTCTCTATGAATGAACCCTGATTGTAACTCTGGGCAGTCATACTGGTAATGGGGCCCTCCGCACCACCAACAGGTAACACGATATTGAACTTGTGCACTGTTATGTGATTATCTCTTAAATGAGTTTCTTCCCCTGGAACCCCTGCCCCTACTAGTTGTTCCCTGAGATGGTCATGGACCTATCTGCGTCGTTGGCGATGAACGAGATGTTGCACTCGCTGCCATTGAAATACCTACAGCTACTGTCCTTGGCATGAATTTTTTACCATATGGTGGTGGCCTTGATCCCCCTCCCCTAGGAAATGTCCTCGGGGCCTTCCCTACGAATCCAGGACGATGCATAAATGTCGGTCTTGTACCCCCGGTTAAGTTCATGTGTTCCTCCGCATAACACACATTTTTCACTGCTTCCGCTACTAAAGATGGTTTCCACATCCGCACCATAGCTATTATCTTAGGGTTCAATCCATAGATGAAGCGCTCTATCTGTCGTTGGTCATTATCCATATACGAAACATATTTGACCAATTCCATAAATTTGATCTCATATTCTTCTACAGTTTTGTTTCACTGTACTAAGGAATGAAATGCCCCTACCTGTTGTTCCTCATAATAAGCTGGTAGATATTTCCTTCAGAACCTCTCCTTAAAAAGTTCCCAAGATATTGTGTCTGGGGTAAGATGCAGTTGTCTTTCCAGGTTGCCCCACCAGTTCAAGGTGTTGTCTCTTAACTGAAAAATTGTGATCTTCGCCTTTGAGTTGGATGCATAGTCCCTTAAGGAAAAACACCTTGTCATGCCTTCCAACCATGCTTCCGCGCATTCACTGGCACGACCCCCGAAAAACTCTGAAAGTTTGATCTTCTACAATTCTTGAGTGATGTCTTTGAGTGGAGGTCCTCCCCCTAAATCCCTTGACGCTTCTGGATTACCCGTTCCAGATGGTGGGGTTTCCACTTTGGTCCCTGCTGGTTGTCACCCTTTTAAAGTCTCATTAATGGCCTCCAACGAGTGCAATATGAGAGCTATCTTGGGCGATGGTGATGGTGGCACTGGTGGTGTTGGCGGTGCTTGTGACGACACTCTCCTGCCTCGATTCCCTTGATTCCTGACCATCCTGTATGCTTTAACTTGTATTAACCAGAGTTGTCAGGGTGAGTTCAAGGACATTTCAAATTGGCACTACTCAAACTAGAAAAAGGGTTAGGCATAAGTTTTCTTTAGTTGCTGGGTTAGGATTAGGATTAAGCGTCTAAGCTTGATTTCTTCACCCCAAAAAAAAAAAAAATATTGGTTCCCTTGCCCTGTAGCTACACTAGTATTGCACCATACTCGCCAATTCCTCTTTCTTACTCTCCTAGTGTGTATGCCACCTCCTTCCCGCTTGTCCTATTCTAAGACCTTTTTACCTTTTTGCTTACAACTAAATATCCTTCGATTCTTGACTCGTGAGCTTTTCCTTGGCACCTAGTGTTGGCGTTGTCGAATGCTGCATTGAGATTTAGCTTTGACTTTGACTGGTGGAATGGAGTGGAGGGACTTGGCGCTTCACTCGATGAGTTGTGTGTACAGTCTTGTGAGCCTGATGCTTGGACAATCAGAGTTTATACTTCGGGATACAAAGATAAGCAGTGCTAAATAAGTCTTTACCTTGATTTTCGGTGCATTCACTAATTATGATTCTACTCGGTTAGTTGGCTCCAGATCAATAGGTCAGGTAATAAGCCAGTTAGTCTTAATCTTCATATTGTATCTTCCTAATAATGATACCACTCTAATCCTAGAGTGTTTCCATTAATCTATTTAAGTATAAGAATTTATTTGTAAAGACTTATGAGGGCGCGTTGGTGTTAGTGCTCTCTTAAGGCGCATCGCTTGGTGGGTGGTCTTGGGTTCAAAACCCATGGACCTCTAAAATTTTAATCAACTTTAATATAGTTTACTTTACACTAAATATACAATTAATTTTTATTTTTTTTAATTATTTACACTAATAATTTTAGAGTTACTTAATTATTTTTTTATTTTTATTTTTAAATAAAAAAAATTACTTTATACTAAATTATCATAAATTAAATTTGAATTAATTAAAACTAAATTAACCTAAATTACTTTTACACTAAAATAATAAATAAAAATTTAAACAAGAACACACGCACAATTTATAAAAGAAATTTAAAATTTAAGAAAATCGCAATAATTTAAAAACAAGTGCGGGCATGCATGAATTCCATGTGCCCGTCTTGCTTCCTCCAACACCTTCCTTTCTAAACCCTAACCTTTTATGTTGTAACCCTAATTCCTTTGTTCCTCATTGTTTCTTCTTGTGAGGTCTTTGGTTACCCGGTCAGCCGCCATGGCCTTCTCGCATGGCTTCTCTGGCCTTCTATCATGGCTTTTGCCCTGGCCTGCGGTTATGCTACCTTGTGCACTAAACCTTATGGTGTTACATGGTGTGTTTTTTTTTCCAGCTGTCTGCGGTGTATATCCTCTCCTTGTAGGTCAAACTTCAAAACAAAATCACCAATATTCGAAGTTATAAAATTTTAAGTGTTGCATTGTTTATTACCTCGTTAAATGCATAAACGCATAGTGTAATTTCTGTATTGCGGGATTTGTGGTCCTGTATTAGTTCAGAGGAGGTTTGAGGGCTTGTAATGCTTGCAAGGGAAATTGAGAATTCCTCGATGGGGTTTGAACACGTTAATCATTGCAAAGGAGATTAGGGTTCAGAGAAATGATGTTGCTATAAACTCAATTTTCTTATGAAGATTTTTTTTTTTTAAACCAGGTTTTTTTTTTTTTTTCAAAGGTGTTGTCTAACCAGAAATGGATTTTAGCTCATTTATATATATATATATATATATATATTATCTCTGTGTTTTTTTTTTGTACTTTAACAATGGAGTTATAATGAGTTTTGTAACTTACAGATACGTTCAGTCAAAAATCCACCACTCTCTTTAATTCTTTCACCACCTCTTGTATGAAAGCAAACAAGCTTCTATCAGATTTATCATTGGTCAGCATTTAACCACAACACAGCTATGGAAGGACGAGATGTATTTAGTTACTTTCTTTAATAAAAATATGCCCATGGCTCCTTGTCGGTTGGGCTATGGTATGGCCAT
The DNA here is from genome assembly GCA_009831015.1 of Picea engelmannii. Classification (NCBI taxonomy): domain Eukaryota; kingdom Viridiplantae; phylum Streptophyta; class Pinopsida; order Pinales; family Pinaceae; genus Picea; species Picea engelmannii. The sequence goes on from ML779025.1 coordinate 482,010, forward strand.
TGGAAATAAATACCACAACCATACCAGGTCTGGCCGTTGGGACTGGTTTATTGCCTCTAATTTTGCACATCGCCTGCCCTGTGTTGTGCACAGGTCGTGCTCCTCCTCCTCGACAGCTTGGGTGTTTGTCGTTTGGGCGATAGATTGTATGTTTGCATGTGGCTTGGCCCTGGTGTGGGTTGTCTTGTGACTAACAGGTTGGATGTTTGGTCTTGTTGCAACTAAATCAAATTTGACAGTTCACTTGTGAGTGATCTCGTGCCATTTCTCATTACAGGTGTGTTCTTTCAGCGGATGTTTGGTGTAGTTCCTGGGTGCTTGGCTTTGAACTTGGAAATGGTGTCGCTATGCTTCAGAGGTTTCCAATTCTCAATCTAGACGACACCCATCAGACCTTTCAATGCTCTGCAATGCAAAACTGCTTTCGTTGTTCTATCAAGAAATATCAACAACCACACTCACTCAAGAAGCTACGTGACCCACAAAGCACATAGCTTGAAGATGCGCATTGAGCAAGAACAAACTAATATCGTTGTGGAGGATGATGAACAGGTAAAACCAACCAACAAAACCTCATTGTTGCAAGTTTCTCTAATAAGTCTAAGGTCTCTTTTGGGTAGGCAAATTTCAGTCCAATTTAGTCAATTTCATATAATAGAATTTCATAGCAGAGTACTGCACAAGTCCAAATTAATGAATATATCCAGTACTGAAATCTAGTTTTCAACCTATCCGCCAATAGATAGTGAACCTTAGATTGAAATTCTCTTTATCCATAATGGAATGCAGTGTAGTGCTGCAAATAGTTTGAAATGATGTTCCTGAATTTAACTTAATTCTGGAGTCTGGGCTGCGATGGGAAATGAGGTCCCGCAAAATGTCCTTTGAGCAAGATTCAGATTCTTTTCCTAAGTTCTGTTCAAAAACATATATAAATGCAATGATGCTCAATGAATGCATGGCGTCACTAACTTTGAAGGGATGTGCTAATGTTCCTAGTGAAGAGAAACTGGACCCTGTTCCACAGTCCTCGCAATCTTCTCTTGGCTCATGCACACTAATGCAAATAGAGCTTACTCCATTTTATTTTTTTTACTCCATATATATATATATATATATATATATATATATATATTACATTTTAAATAAATGTCTTTTACATATGCCCATTATTTTTATTTGTTTTCTTTTAGTAATGTGGTTTATACTCTTTATATATATATATATATATATATATTGTTTGTTTGTTTAATTGAGCCAAGTGCCAAAATTTATTTAACACTTTAAATACGTACAATATTAAACCAATTTCGTTTTCCAGGCATATTGTTTATAAATTATATATAGATTTGTGTATATACTAAAATCAAAATGTATACTTGGCTTGCAGGTTAGGTGGAGGTGGCGCTAGAACTTGGAGTTGGAACTTGGCCCTTAGGCCTAGATTTATCTAATTTTATCTAATTTCTGGGTGGGTACAATTTCATTTCTAAATTGGGTAGGTGGATAGGTAGGCCCTTAAGGCTCCAGTGCTTCAAACTGAAGCTCTCATACCATATATAGGGACCATAAATACAAAATTTGATATAATTCCTTTAAATTACACAATTAATTCAATCACCAGCATATAAGCAAATTTTGAGCAGAGATTAACATTTAACTAATACATAAAAAGAACTTAGCAATTTAAAAAACAAATTACTTGCTTCTGATGCTAATTTCTCCGTTGACCTGGTTGTCTAGCCTGCTCTTTGTTGCTGCCTGATGCACTGGCCAACTCTACCCAAACCGTGTTTCCTCCCTACCAGCTAGGAGCAGCCTGTCCAGCTTCCTATCTCCAGGATACCGTAAGTATATCCTGGCCCCCGTGCCCAAAACCCCCAACAAACCGGTGCCCCCCATAATGATCCTCCAAAACTACAGAACTCCAACACATAACCAGAAAATCTAAGCCCCGCCACCAGAACTCTCTCCTCCTCCCAATAATGCCTCCTCCTCGTAAGACTCCTCCCATCATATGCCCCCTCCACCAACTCTCTTCCCGCTCCTTAATATCTTATCCCTTCATTATTATCTTATCTCTTTATTTAATGTCTTATCTGCTTATTAATATCTTATCCTTATATTTAATGTCTTATCCCCTCCCGCATATGTAAATCATTTAATTAAACAAATTAAAATTGTTAACCCTCTTAAATTTATTACCTTGGTCATTGAATGTGATAGGTAATTAATTAATTAATTAATTAATTAATAAAAAGTTATAACAATTAATTAATTAATAAATATTTAATTAATATTATTATGCCAATCTTTGTTTAAGTAAAACCATGTTAGGAAAATTAATTACCTAATTAATTTTTCTTAATAATCCCTAAGCATATATTCAACTAGGGTTGTTACATAGGAGCTAGAGTTTTCTAGTTGTGTTTGTGCATGACCCCTTTGCAACTCAGGGGGCTAAGGGGGAAGAAGAGTACCCATAGAATTGGATGGGAGGTATCAGTGAGACATTCACGGTTTGAAAGAAAGGAGAGAGACAGAGTGCATGTGTGGAAGATCGTCATCGTCTTCTCTCCTCTAGTTATGATATTTTTATTTAAATTTTTAATCGCATTGGATTAATTTGTATAACCTAGTTTTCATTTTTACCTAGCGCAACTGTGTGAGATCTTAAGATCAAGAGATAAGCTCCTAGATGCTTTTATAAATGCTAAAGGAGGATTCCTAATAATTTCACTACAATTTTTAATGTAACTCTAAGCTTGAATGTATACATATATAATTTTTTTACGATCGCCATTGTTAAATTAAAATATGAGCTTGAATGTCTACATACAAAATATTTGATCACCGCCTAGTTAACTTCAATTTGATATTGATTGTCTACATACCGAATGCTTGATCATTGCCCTTTAATTTGAACCTGAGTTTGTAGTATCTGATCCATAACAATTTTTTCCAAATTGATTTTTTTCTCTAATGAGGTCATTGTAGCCAAAATCGATATGGAACTGATAAAAAAATATTTTTATCTTTACCCACATTTTTTCTCACTCTCCAACGAATTTTTACTCTCCCAATGCACTTTCCACCTCTGTGTTTTTGTTGAAGGACGCCCAGGAAATTTACCCCCCTTACCTCTACGTTTTTGGTGTAAAAATGTGCTCAGACTGTGGGGGAAACTAGCAAGAGTTTTTACCCTCCTTACCTCTACATTTTTGGTGTAAAAACATGCTCACACTGTGGGGGAAACTAGCAAGATTTTTTACCCTCCTTACCTCTATGTTTTTGGTGTAAAAACATGCTCATACTATGGGGAAAACTAGAAAGAGTTTCTACCCTCCTTACCTCTATGTTTTTGGGGTAAAAATGTCCTCTGATTGTGGGGGAAACTAGCAGGATTTTTTACCCTCCTTACCTCTACGTTTTTGGTGTAAAACGGTGCTCATAGTGTGGGGAAATCTAGCCATCTATTTCACCCTCCTTACCTCTGTGTCTTTGGTGTAAAAATGTTCCTAGACTGTGGGGGACACTAGCAAAAGTTTTTACCCTTCTTACCTCTTCGATTTTGGTGTAAAAATGTTCTCATACTATGGGGGAAACTAGCAAGAGTTTTTACCCTCCTTACCTCTACGTTTTTGGTTTAAAACCATGCTCAGACTATGGGGGAATCTAGACACAGTTTTTATCCTCCTTACCTCTATGTTTTTGGTGTAAAAACGTGCTCAGACTGTGGGGAAAACTAGCATGTGGTTATACCATGTTTATCTCTACATTTTTTTGTGTAAAATGTGCTAGTTGGTGGGCGAACCAGCATGAGTTTTAACCTTATTTATCTATGTGTCTTGCTAGCTATTTTTTGCCTAGAACTTACCTCATTAACCTCTACATTACTCTTATTCACTTCATTTTCTGGGCATAAGATTTCTCTTTCGAATTTAAATTCTGGGCATGTGATTCATGAATTCAAAATTAACCTCTGCATTACTCTCATTCACTGTGTTTTGGGGCATAAGAATTCTTTTTTGAATTTAAATTTTGGATCTGAGATCTCTTATTTCTATATTACACCTCCCATACTTTTTGCGTTCACCTTTTATACACAGCGATCTACTCCTCACAATTTTCTGCTTCACCCCTTTTTTTAACTCTCCAAATTCACTATGGAATTTTTCCTACGTTTTTTTTCCCCTTTTTAAAATTAGCGATTTTTTACTTGAGATGATGCCATGTGGGTGGGTATTTGCACCTCTTTGAATTAACCCTTTATACCACGATGCAGATGGTAGAGGTATCTGAGGTGACCAAACAAACTCTTGAGTTGTACACAACGAAATGTCTCCTTACCCCGTGAATTATCCCCTTGAATCTCAACGTTTCCTTGCTGTGTTTTTTCTTTTTTTTATTATTTACCTCATCTTTGACTTGCTTTCACTCAACAGTTATTACATTCACCCTGGTTATTACATCCACCCTTGACCTCAACCATGACATGCATTCACTCAGTCATTATTTATTTAATTATGATTCTATATCGCTATATAAAAAGGTTTTTATTGCTTCATCTAAGGTTACCTTTCTTTTGGATAATTGAATAGTATTTATCTTAATATTTCGCATTGAATATTTATTGCCTATGAAATATTATGTTAATCATTTATTGCATACACAATTAATGTTACGCATGGTTACTCAAGTTGTTATATTTCTAGTGCACCGGAAATTCAGTGTAATGAATGATTGTTTAGTTATTTTCTTCTTTCGCAACAAAAATTTATTGTAAAGAATAATTGTTATTGATATTATACTTCTCGTGCACCATGGAATAAATGTTGAATTTTATGTTAAATACATTGTACCTTGATTAAATGATGATTAAGATTGATTGATTATTTCATGTGCGCCTTAATTTAATTGATAATTACTTGCACCATGATATATATAGCTAGGTGTGGATGGACATGGGTGTAATTACCTTGGAGCCATAAAAAGTTAATGAATATTTACCTTGCACGATTGATTATGCTGTAATTTAGTAATTGGATTGCTCGCACATTGGAATAATGATGGATGTACGATGTTTTAGCTTTGATTACTCGCCCACATTTTATTAATGGTTATGCATGATTAGTTTAGTAATAGAATTTACTTGTGCATCTTAATTTAAGTGGGCATGTGATTTCTTCGTCATTCTTCCTTGCACCTTGAATTTAATGTTGACTAATCTGTGTCATAAAATTATGTAGATGTATGACTGATTTGGCAACTAGTTCTCTCTTGATCCATTACTTATGTTGATGGGTGATTGTTCTAGAATTGATTACCATTGCACTCATGAATAATGAAATGTTGATGTATGATTGATAATGATAATGATTACCCTTGTGCCATGGTTAATTGATGTTTAGGATTGATGAAATAGATAATCGTAGATGTTGTCGATTTAGCTAGTAGCTTGGATTGATTGGTTTAGTGGGATATAGACATATCCTTGTTCTTCATAGTAGTCATCAGCTCTGAGACCTTAAATGGTTAAAATCAATTGGAACCTAGGCTTGAGCATTGCTTATGTGTCCTAGAGGTCCTAACTTTGTAGGTTAGGTTGGGCGGGTACTCATTTTATATTCCTTATCTGATTGAAGGTTTTTGTAATTTGCTTCAAGCTTTTATGATGTGCTAATCTGCTATGTTATTTATGTTTATGTGTCTCTAATCTTTGTTAATGCATTTATTGTGTCGTTAGTGATTTCCATGAGGAGTAACAGGTATTGATTTACTTATGATGTTGAATAGATGCTTCCATGATCATGTGTTGATGTTAAGTTCTTAATACAAAAAAAATCTTTGACTTTTCCTAGGCATAACAGAGGGATATTACAATGGTAATGGGTCTTTATTTATCAAATATGATAATCAATAAAATACCAAGGGCTAGGATATTATCACTATGAAGATCAAAAAACAACCAGGTCATAGCCAAGTCACGGCATGTATCACAACATAAGGAAGAAAATCAAAATGATTTTGAAACCATATTGACAATTTATACAGAAAAATAATTTATACACTAAAACTAACAAGGGTAGTGATCGAATATATGAATAAGGAATCTTGGAATCTGATTAATAGGATAGCTTAATCAAGAGGTTGATCTTTCCTAGAAACAATATAAGAAGACGAACTAAATATACAAAATGACAAAATTTGGTAACTTGTACAAACATTCCTTATATAATCCATTTACTATAGTTCTAAAAACATATCGAAGCATGTTGAAATTTCAAAGATAATAGGTAAACCTCAATTGTACTTTACATAATTGCATAATTATGATTCTAACACCAATATTCGAAGCACAAAATGTGTTCAAAGACAATAATAAGAAGTAAGTTAATATTTACAATTTCAAATATCTATAACTCTTAAAACAAAAGTGGAAGCACAATACATGCTTGAATACAATAAAATAACCAGAAATTTTGAATATTGTAACCAAAAGCTGAAAAATTGTGTTAATATTTAACTCAAAAATTTTGCACAACGTCCTTCTATTCTTGCCTGCTAATCAATGACTTCACTGGTACCTCCCAACCAATGTTAGGGGTACTCTTATTCCCCCTTAGCCTCCCGAGCCGCAAAGGGGTCAGACACAGAAATTTTCAGATCCAATAGCTCAAGATTTCCCTCTTAAGGAGAGACTTCCACCTCTTGAACAAGCTTGCATCCCAACTCACACAAGTAAACTTAGTTAATATAAATTTTAACAAAAACTCATTCATCCCACAATAGGGTGTTTTCCCTCTTCCTCACCATTCTTTTTATAATAAAATTCACCTTGAAACTTGTCATCTTATGCAACATTAATAATTTTTTAATAATTTCATTAGACATTATTGACCCCCAACACATGCCACACTTTTTCCCCAAGTTTCACATGTTTATTCTTTTTTTATTAAAATAATTATGCATTTTCCCTTATGTCCCTCATTACTTCCTATATTTTCTCTTAGTTGTCCCTTAGTTCTCCAATTTCTCTTTTATTGTGACTCCCAACCAATGTATAGTTCAATTTTGACTAGGACTCTTCTCTTAGTTAGGATTTAGAGTTTGATTGGCTTAGCATACTTAATCTATGTTGGCAACCCATTCTCTCATGAATTAACTTATTTTTATTTAAAAATTACTTTTATTAATTTCATGCACACATTGTGCACATGCCTTAATTTATATTCTTATTCTCCCTTTACTATTGTTATTTAGAGTAAATTCACTTAACTCATTTTATAACTTTATTTAGTCAAACATCTAGACTTAGGCTTTTGTTTATGTTTTCTAGTTTATAACTTAATAATGATTTATATTATCTTCCCTAACAAAGTCTAAGTATTCATTTTATTTTCTAAGGTCTTCTAGATTTTTATTGACTCATAATTTATTCATGTGACATGTCCTTGAAGATGCACCTCCATGCTCCAAGGTTTCCATTCGTCATTGACTTAGTTTGGAATTTGTCTGACGCTTGGAGTCAATCCTTCACTTTTCAACCTTGTGTGAGACTAAGGGCTTACTAAGGAATAAGGAATGTACCTTATTACACACCCCTCAGAAATCCTCGTGAGAGACTATCTCAGTCTGTCCTTACAACATCGTGAACCTCTCAGGAAAAAGGTAGTCATTAACCTTCAGTTCAGGTCACGATGAGAGTGCTAGTAGGTTGTGACATGGATGTTTCCACACCTCTCCCTCATCCATATGATATCTGTGTATGATGCATTTACTCCATATGTGAGTCATATTAACAAATGTCAACATTCCTACATCCACTGAAAAAGATAGCATCAATAACTCATAGACATGAAATCATCATATAACACATTCATAATTAATCAATTTCTCATAACCAAAGTCAATAGTCCACTCCCTAACTCAATCTAGAGTCTGAGGAAGTTTTCCAATGCCATCAACATCCACATCATGTCTTGTTTCCTGCACACTTAGGAAAGCCTCATCATAATACATGTCAATGTTTGTAACATCTCTCTCTTGCAAGCACATGTTATCGAATTATTCTTTGAGGACACTTGGTGCAAGTGATCTGGTTATAGTACATGGTTATATATTTCACTTATGGATTTTTATGATGATGTTGATGGTTGTGATTTAATTTTAATTCATATATATGTATTCACAGATGCTATTGATGATTTTTCCCTGAGTGTACAGGAAAATTGACATATTGTGGATGTCGATGGCATCAATGGACCTCCCGGGACTCCGAATTGAGTCAAGGAGTGGACTGTATTGGTTGTAGTATTTCATTTATGCATATGTGACATATGATCAATTGTATTATGAGTTTGTATATAGATCATTGACAATGTTTCGTCAATGGATGGAGGCTAACAAATGCTTGCTAATTTGACTCACATAAGGAGTAAAGGGGCCATGCATATAGAGCATATATTGAAGGAGAGGTGTGGCAGTCTCTTTGTCACAACCTACTAAAACTCCCATCGTGGATCGAATTGTAGGTTAATTATTACGTAGTTATATAGGTCCACAATCTCATGAGGGAAGACTGAGACAGTCGTTCACAAAGATTATAAGGGGTGTGCAATAAGGTGGAGTCATTATCCCTTAGAATCCCTTAGTTTCTCACAAGGTCGTTCGAATGGAGTATTGAATCCAAGGGTTGGACAACTACCAAAACCAGTCAAAGGCGAGTGGCACCCTTGGAGCACGAAGTTACATCTTGAAGGGAATGTTGCATAAGTAACACTTGAATCAATGAATCTAGGTGTCCTAGAAAAACTTGAGCGAATAATTAAACCTTGTAAAATCTTTAAGATTTTTCAGATTTAATTAATTAATTAAAGATTAAATTATTAATTATAAATCCCAAGTGAAAGTCTAAGCCTATTCAAGAATTAACCCTGAGTCTAGGACCTTGTAAGGAGACTAAAATTAAATTATTAACTACATTAAAAAAAAAATCAAGTAAACCAATATAAGAATTAAGTAAATGAAATAAACCTAAAGATTTGATTAAAACACATGTGTGCAAGAAAATACCAATTGGAATTTAAGATAAGAAGGGAATAAATCTTAGAGAATATATGTACGCAAACAATGGTATCTAGAGTCTAGCTACCACTAGTTAACTAGAAGAAGACTCATATTTTAACTCAACTCATAATTAGTAAGCCGTCAGTCATTAAATGGGAATATAGGGAATAAAGAGACAACTATGAGTGATTTGAGGAGATCATTTGGGAAATGTGAGGGAAATTGATTTTTAATTAAAATAAAATATGGAATTTCTCATGCAACTTGGGGAGAGGGTGACCAGGGTGAGGAGAAATAGTTCAAAATTATTTAATTAAAAAGAAAATTAATTGTGCAAGTGGGGATCTGTCAGTGAGAGGATTCCTATAAAGCAAATGGTCAAGATTCAAAAGAGGGGAGACTAGTTATTGGTAAAGTTATGCTGTCGAATTATTTTTGATTGGTTTTACTTGTGAGAGTTGGGATACCCAGCTTGAGAGAGAGTGGTGGCTCTACCTTGCAAGGTAAGCTTGGAGCTAGAGGATTTATGGTTTTTTGTGTGTGACTCCTTTGCGGCTAGGGGCATAATGGGGGAGAAGAGTACCCTTAGCATTGGTTGAGAGGTATTGGTGAAATCTCTATGATTAACATGCAAAAGGTCATGAGGAGCGTCATAGCAGAAAGACATCCTGATTTCTTCACCATTGGTTAAGGTATTTTTATTTTGAAAATTGTAATTGAAATATATTTTAAATGTTTAATAGAGTTATAAATTGTTGTAAATTGTGTTGGATGGCTTATATGAAAAGTAGATAGTGGGAGTTTTATATTATTGTGGAATGGTAGGTAAAAAAAAAAAATTATGATTCACAGCCTTATGATGCTTGTAAGAGACTTATTATTGTTGTTGTTCCTTTCCCAACAAACATAATTTTCCTTCACTATGAATGGTAGTCGTTGTCATTTATTACCTTTCCAAAATTGGTTTTTCTTCCTTCTAAATTTTAATATGACAACCTTCGCTTCTTAGAGAGAATAGTTAGGCACACCATAGAGCAAAAACCTTTGAAAATATTTAGTTTCTTGTTGAGTTCATGGGCATTTTCTTGACAGCATCTTTATAAATGGAACAGTGATTACCTTTAGTGTAATCCTTGGAGCATTTACCCATGGGCATTTTCCTGACAACAATTTTATAAAATACACATTGAATACTTTTAGTGTAATGCATGGAGCATTTACCCATGGGCATTTTCCTGACAACAATTTTATAAATTGCATAGTGAATACTTTTAGTGTAATGCATGGAGGATTTACCCATGGGCGTTTTCTTGAAAGCGATTTTATAAATTGCACAGTGAATACTTTTAGTGTAATGCGTGGATCATTTACCATGGGCATTTTCCCCACAACAAATTTATTAAATTGCATGGTTAAAATAATTAGTAATAATTTGTCCAGAGATAATTCGCTCAGAAATTTCACTGGTAAAGTTTATGAAGGTATACATACCCTACTCTCTTTGGATTGGAACTTGTGACCTCTTAAGAAGAAACATATGTTCTTAACCATTAGGCCCACTCAGACTTTCATGGAAAACATTTTCTGAATCCAAGTTTCTCTATTGAATTTCATGAATTGGATTTTAAAGAAAAAACGATGAATAATGATATGATGGGTACAGTGGAGCAGCTGGGACCCTTCTCTTATCCATTAGCTGGAGTCTCGATAGGGCCGGGAACTTCCCTTCCAACGATAGTCCAATTAGGACTTGAACGTCCTCTGTAAAATTCTAATCTTGTAGTCCAAATAGGAGTCTAGATTCCTCTATAAAATCGCAATCCAAGGGAAAACGAAACGGCTCTTTGTGTTGGAAAACAAGTATAAAATTGTAATGCAATGGCGATTATGAGGGAAAACCGGGGCATTGACTTCTTGCAATGCCCAGATCTTCTCTATTATTAATCCCTCCAAATTTTTGATTTGCTACCCAATTGTGGAAGCGCCTATGGTAGCCGTTGTTGTTGAAATTAGACCCATTTATCAGAATTTAAGTACCGGTTCAAGGGTGGGGAAAACAAGCTCTGAAATCCACGGCTAGATGTGCGTGCCCATCCTCTTATAAGCTAGTAGGTGCAGCTTCATAATTCTGAATTACGAATGATCTTCCTTAGTTCCTTGAAATGGAGTGTCGCAGCAAATTCTTATAAAAGTAGTTGAGCTATTGTGTGCATTTAACATAAAATCGGTCTTCTTTTAGTTCTCAAAGGAACATGTAATTTATCCACTAGATCTTTAGATATTGCTCAACTAAGATTTGGTTTCCTTTAGTTCTGAAAATGGATGTGAAATTTTAGTATGAGAATTCTTTTTCTTATAATCTTTTAATCCTTATGAATGGATAGGTAAGCCATTTGAATTATTATCTTTCTACTTATGATGATTTGATTTTTAGTTCTTTATACAATAATATATAAGTTAACTTATTAATTTATTATATATTTCATAAGCATGGTTAATCTTCTTCTAGTTTCTTAATTGGACAGGTAAAGTAACTTGAAGTCTTTATGTATGGCTTGCAATGAATTTATAATATTTGCCTAGGAAGCAAAGAGGAAAATTAACCTATGCTAATAAGTCATCGGAATTTAATGTTACATTTTCTTTTTTATTTAAGGTTAGATTGCGCAAATGGCATAATATTTAGGTAGGATCACTAGGAGGATAGTACTTAGTTATCCTAGCCTTACTAGATGAAATCCTTTAGATAGTGTTAATATTAAGAGTCCTTATAAATGAAAATGATATGGCTTATATGAAGTATGAATATTGACATGTATATGGATATTGACATGTATATTTATTGATGTAATTGATGAATTATGTGTAATTTAATCTTTAAAATCTCAAAAACAAAATGTGTATATATACACTATGCTTGCTGTATTAGAGAGCTCTTGTCATTCAATTGTTAGAGGTTTGCTGTATTGTTATTCTTTATAATAAAAATATGTTCGATGTTCTTTCTCAATGCATATGATTGTTGCTTAAATGATTTATTAACCATAGTAGATTATTTTGTTATGCTTGAAGGCTTATTGATGAGTGTGGTCATTGATTTTAATCGTGGAATTCAGTTTAGGATAGTGGGTAAGGGAATTAGACACCCTGTTCCTCAGAACAGTCGCCAGTCCTGAGACCTTAAGTGGTCAAAATCAATTGGATGAATCCTTGACTTGAGCATTGCTTATGTGTCCTGGAGGTCCTAACCATGCAAGATAGGTTGGGTAGGTAGTTCTTTTAATATCCACTAACATGGTTGATCATTTATTTATCTTTTTCTTCATTTGATTGTGATGTGTTGAATTGCGTCGCTATTTATGTTTATGTGTTGATAATGTGTCGTTATTATTTATGTTAATGTGTTGGTTTTGTACCATTATCGATTATGAATATGTGTCTCTTGTGATGCTATTAATTTACATTGTGACGATTTTAAATTCTTAAGGCAAAAAGAATATATATATTACCTTTTGTATATAATTATCCGTTGTGGTAATGGGTGGTTCGTTACAATGTTATACATCAATATTAATAAAATATCAAATTTCATTGCTCCATCATAGCATAAACTCATAAACCAAAACAGATAGTCATAATGTATCATGTTTTAACCGGATGACTTGATCGCAAGTGTTCTCAAATAATAATCAGTGTATGAAATTTGATCAGTGAAACTAGATGTTACATACACCCCCTCTTGTTTGAAATGAAACAACATCCCGAAGTTTGTACAATATAACAATAAAAATAATAAATATAGCTACTACTCATTTATATATCAAACTATCAAAATAAATAAGGAAACTTCCTATGCATCTCATATGTGTCCTCCAAAGTAGTAGAATGTGGACTATATATGTCCCATTGGACCTTCATGTAACGAACCTCCACGTTACGATGACAAACGTCTTATAGAAAGTGCAATTTATTTTTTTTGTTTTTTAAAAGTGTGTGCATGCGTGTACAAGGGAAACAAACACATTCGACTCTGCACCACCACCCGATGACTAACAAGACGCAACAACGATGAACACAACAAGATGACATAATACATACATCATGTAACTGCATGCATTTAACGATGATCAATCAACAATAACTAAGACTGACTACCCGCCCATCCTACCTTGCAATGGTTAGGACCTCCAAGACACATAAGCAACGCTCAAGCCCAGGTTACCATCGATTTTAACCATTTAAGGTCTCAGGGCTGGCGACTGTTCCGAGGAACATGGAGGTGTCTACAACCCGCCCAACACAAGCAGACCAAGCAATAAAATCTATAAATCCAAGTACAACAATAGTTAAGGATCAACCACGTCCTCTTCGATGTGCAAGTCAATTAATGGTAAATTCAATTAATAGCAATTCCAATTTAAATGCAATCCCTTACTGAGGCAATTTCAATTAAGAGAAAACCCCATTTACTAACTCACCATAATTTATTGTACTTAACTCAAGAACATTACATTTTGTAATTAGTTGGTAACACTGAAAATTTACAATAACATTTTCATAAAATAATAACAACCTTACATTTTATATCACGATAACCTTGCAATAATTTCAATTCAATGGATCTTATAGGTTATCAATGACAAAACCACCATAACCTTTTCCATACATGACAACCATATTACTTGTTATAAAAAAAAAAACTTTGCACAAAAACTAAACTGCAATAACATTACCATCAATGATACATCCTTACCCTTTTACATTAAAAGAGCCTTGTAACTAAAATAACTAAACTATACTTACCAACTATACCTCAAGCTCATAAAATTCTAATTAACATGAACCAAACGAGAGATTTTCACATATATCCATAAGTTTAATAAATCCAATAATATTAAAAAAAGGGTTCATTTATTATAATTTAAACCATACAAGCTTGTGAGATGCTTGCCTTATTGAACATTAGGCTGAACATACCAACTCAATCAATGAATGCTTCCTTTCAAATTAGAAAACCAACCGCCTACAAAAAAGATAAATTCATCTATCCTAACGAGTATCAATTTGCATTATATATCGATCCATTGCTCCCTAAATTTTCATTAGTTGGCGAGTTGCCCAAGCTACCCTAAAAAATAAGGTAAGTTCAATTAATTACAATTCCCCATCACTAATTCATAATAATTGATTGCATAATCATTATGAATAACATTTCATAATACTAATTTACATCATAAATCAATCTAACACATCTAGCCATAAATATTCATGTCAATATCTACCATTAATTCCTATCCAAGGGTGTAAGTATATTAAATGACATAATTGACTTGAACCACTTCAAAAACATAATATATGATAAATGAAAACATAATATCTAATAAATAGGAAAGACCAAACTAAAGAGATGTCAACGAGTAACACACCTAATACTACTGATAAACTGTAAAGTGGGGAATGAATGATTCAGAAGAAGTAAACAGTTGTACAACAATACAATCTATTTAAATTGCATACGATAAGTTTTATTAAACTAAGAGGCAATTTTAAGCCGTGGTTCAATAAAATTTTATATGTGTAAATGTAAAACAAAATCAACTGAGGACGAGCCCCCCCTCCTTTTTTAAAAACGAATCAATAGGATACCAGAATAACTGTATGCCATAATCATAAGGGTGGGTATGCTAGCTAGAAGATTAGAGTTGTAGCCATCATTAATATTTAAGCTTTAAACTGGTTATGAAAAAAAAATCACGCGTCAACGTCCCAGTCACGTTACAGGTGTAAAAAGGTGCAGAGAGGCAGCAACCCAATCATTGGGTGACTGTGCAGCATAGGGTAAGGAGGGTTGTCGCCAGGATATTATGGTGGAAGGGATGGGAAAAGACAGGCTATAGATTTGGCGGTAATTAACAATAAATTAATTTACTCAAGTCAGAATCCTACTCCCCGTAATAGTAAATTAAATGATGGCTGAAACGAGTGGAACGATGGATCACACCACAATGCACTGCCACCCCACGCCTTACAGGTATAAGGTCCATGAACCGGTGACCGATTGGTTGATGCCTCAATAATGGGCATCGGGACCAACAGGTTTCGCCTTGCTCGGGCAATTTTAGGCATCAATTTACAGCATTAACCCAATACACAATCTGAATTATTGAATTCCCCTGATGCTATCGACTACTGAGTTCTGGCCAAAAATTAATAAATACTCCAGAATAAAAAAAAATAACACTATACAGTCCCTAAAATCGAATCTGGATCACTCGAATCCATTGCTAAAATTTTGGTCGCAAACCCAAGGAAAGCATTCCAGGTTGTGATAAGAAGAACAGTATACAGTCCCAAATTTAAATCAATCCTCAAGATTGTAAAAACTTAAACGTTTCCAAGGAAAAGAGAAAAGATGCATGGCCCGATGGTAACACCACCCAAGGGTACAATAAAAATAAACGCGTCCAGGTAAGGAACGCTACCCAATCCCACTTTTAACCGCCACATTTAGAAGGGGATAAAAATAAATAAATAAATCACAGGCAGAGGTTCGGATTCAGTGCTCAGCATTGCTTAAATCATCCAAGCGTCCAAGCCTTACCAAGCACGACCCTCCCAGTGTCTAAAGAATCCAGACCACCACCCAACACGAGGCTCCAAGGGAGAGTCCATGAGGTCTTGGACAAAGGAGTTCGCAGTGGAAATCTTGATGCGATCACAAAAATGAAAATTTAAAAGCAGATAAAACCTAGAAGGCACCAGGGGTTACGCAACAATAATAAGGTCCCAAGAAAATTTAAAAACACAAGGGATGGGTAGAACATCCATAAAGCAATAGGTGTAACTATCACAACACTACAAAATAAGGAGAAGCATGCAGACGAAACAGGAATGGATAAGGGTTTTCGCGCTACTGGAATTGGACTGTAGGTAAATTAAATGAAGGGAAGCTACTCAAGCAATGGAGGCCATAAAATGTAGAAGGATGAAGTCTCTCTTGGGTGATTCATAAATCCATACAAAGACAACGAAAAACATGGAGAGAAACCAAAATTTCTTACCATCTAGATGCAAATCATCATGCAATCAACTAAATAGAATTACAAATTTTTAGATGGGCATACCTTAAGCAAAGATGAAGGTTCCGCTGCCATTGTTCTGCACTAGTGCTCTGTCCCACTCTGCTTGCCGACCGTCGAGACTACACCGGTACCTCCCAACCAATCGCTAGGGGTACTCTGCTTCCCCCTTAGCCCCCCGAGCCACAAAGGGGCCACACACTATCCAGATGGTACGTCTAGCTCCCAGCTCGCCTCGCAAGGCCGAGATACCACTCCTATCCGAGCTGAAAAATCCCAACTCCTCACAAGTAATCAGTCAAGTCACAATTCCGGCAGCGTAACGTTATGCTAACAATCGATCCCTTTCTTCCTCATCTTCCCTTTCTTTTATAGAGTTTTTAGAACCTCCAACTTTCCCTAAATCACATTTAAATTAAGTTTTAATAAAAATCTTCTAAATATTCTCCTTCGCACAAGTGTCGTCCATCCCCTTCTTTCCTCCAGTAATTCTTTTCTTTTAAATTTATTAATTGTCTCATTTCCCTCACCCACCTAGAGTTGCTCCTAAATTTATTCCTAGGTGTTCCTAGAGTCCCTTTCAAGTTTAAATACTTTCCCTAAAATGAAGTTGCTATTTTAGTTCATTTTAGAAGGTTCTTAATTGCAGATTCTTTACTATGTTGACCTCGCTTTTTACCATAAGTTCACCTCTTTCCCTTATTATGTTTCCCCCATTCCTTAGTTTCCTAACTTTTATCATTCCCTTCTTTCCCCTTTTTATTAGAGCCAAAATGGCAATTGCGCTATTTACTCTTTCCCTTTTATTATTAATTTAAAATCTTTTTATACTTCCACAAGTTAAATAATTTATTTCTTCTTTACAATTTAAAACCACGGATTTTAATTAAATTATTACTCTCTTCATTTTACCAAAAAAATTATGAAGACTAAAACTATTACTTAAGTGGTTTTTAGTTATGTGTAACTAATCTTGAAATTGGAGGACCTCGTGACCTAAAAAAAAATATGATGCAGAAGCTCAACAAAGACCGTCGCGGGCCGGTTACGGTAACGGCAGGCTTCCCTTCTCTTCCGTGCAAACTTTATTTCGATGGAGCCTGCAGAGGAAACCCTGGCACTACAAGCATTGGCTTTCTGCTGAAAGATAGTAAGGGCCAAGTGATTGAGAGATTCAGCCGTCTTCTCGGCTACGAATTGACGAATAACGTAGCCGAATACAAGGGCCTCATTGCTGGAGTTCAGCACGCCCTCGACCATGGTATCACCAGCATTGAAGCGCAGGGAGATAGTGAGCTCGTTTGCAAACAGAAAAACCGTGGCTCAGACGCTTAGAAGGCCACCTTCTCGGCCGCCAGAGCCGCTGCACGAATCCTCTGCACCTCCCACGGCCCCAAGGGAATGGACCAGATGCTCTAGAGCCCCAACAACGATGTCACCATCAGGTTACAAGGTCGGGTGAGCAAGCTTCTAATCGCCCCAGAACCCAAGAGTTCACTGAGCGACTGCGTGAGGGTTATTCAAATGAAACGAAACCCTAACGGGGAGAAGGAAGTGACGGTCCTTTGCAGGGCCGAGGTGAACCAACAAGTACTAAACCCTAGCCTCTGTCACTGATGCCTTAACCTAAATAGCAGCAATACTAGCTATGAGATCACGACAAGCTTTCCCCTTTTTATAAAAACCATTGCCAGATCTTCCCTCTGCTTGCAGGTTCAAGACTCACACTCTGTCTTTGAGCTCAAAACCTAAATCCACCAAGCCACAGGGATTCCGCCTAGATTCCAATGACTAATCTTCGAAGTCCAGCAGCTTGGGGATGCCTCTCTGCTACGAGATTACGGAAATCTAAAAAACACAACCATTTCTCTCACTTATCGGTTGCGTGGAGGAGCGCCTTCAATGACCCATCCAAGCTCTTACAAGTAGGCTATGAAATCAAGGACTTCCGCTCCTTCGAAGCTCCAGGCAGAAACTTCAAAAGTAAAGGAGCCCTTTGGAGGTGCCTTCATTGTGGAGCAGTGTGCAGAACCTCCAACAGCAGAAGTCGAAGACCCCCAAGTCTATGGATATGCCTTTCTCTACCAGGCCAAAGCCCTCATTTGCCGCTTCAATGGACTTTGGCCCTCATCCCCTGCGCTAAAGGAATGGGTTAACAAGACCTGGTCGGAGGGTCATGAGCTATTCTTCTGTTCCAAGGGATTCTTCATTGTCAACTTCTCCACCGAAGCCGAATGTCAGCGCGTGCTAGAGCAAGGTCCTTGGTTTTGGGGCAGATCTGGTCTCTCCATGCAGCGATGGTTCCCGGATTTCAATCCACTGACCATGACAGCCATGACTACACCGGTATGGGTAACACTACCCAATCTACCCCTGCATTTCTATTCTGCATCTTTTTTACCCACCCTGGGCAATGCATTGGGTAGATTTATCAAGACAGACACAGACAGAATAACGAAAGGATTCATCACTTTTGCCTGCATCTGCATTGAAATTGACCTCAGTCAAGGGCTTCTGGATAGGATTCTTATAGATTGGGGTGATGGAGATCCTTTCATACAGATGGTCGATTATGAAAACACCGCCTTCAGATGTCGCTCCTGTCAGCAAACAGGGCACCTCCAAGCAACTTGTCCTCTTTCCCCCACCCCTCCCGCAACTTCTGGTGCAAGGAAAAGAGCCAATGGTTGGCAAGGACCAAAATCCCACAAAAGCCGGCCGAACCCCTCCTTTGAAAACAAGCAACATCACAAAGATGCTCCAAATCCTTCGCCTTCCTCAATGCCTTCGCAGACCCCAACCTTCGCTCAACAGCCATATGTCGACCCAACACACTAGCTTGCAGCCTCGGCATAAAATCCTGTAGTTTCAAAAGTCATGACTCAAACTACTGCAACGAAATCCTTGCACCCACCTCACGAAAAGGGGGAAACAAATGATACAATCATGATCTCAACGTCGCTCCTAGGGACTCAGAAGCGACCTCATGAATCAGACAACTCAGACAGCGACAAAGAAGCACCACGGAACTCAGTAGCACAAGATTTTGGCACTTCCTCAGACCATTTGGCTTTGGTGGTAAAGGCCGCTGAGCCTACCAGCTCCTCTGGTTGGATTGATGTTCGCAAAAAAAAAGGTAGAAAGGATCCTCATTGGAAAACATAATGATTCGGTCCTTCTCCTTATATTGTATTGTTTCACCTGGCTCTCTTTTAGCATAGGCTAGTTTCAAATGATCCCCTGTTCTCTTTCTGGGGGGTCTTTTCCCATCCGCAACTCAATGTATCACTTTGTACTTTTTCATGGATTGAATAGAAGGATTCTCCCCTCTCTTACTTACAAAAAAAAAAAAAGTGGTTTTTAGTTTAAATTTTTATTTTTATTTTTGTAGGGTTTTTTTCTTAAGGTTAAACAAATTTTACCCTAGGGAAGTTTTAGACTTAGGACTTAGATTCTGAACTGGGTGAAAATTATTTAGGGAAGTTGTTTTAAGAATTTCTTAATGTGTTAAAAGTCTTAGGGCCATCTAGGTTTGTTCCTTCATCAATATCAACGCAACGTGCCCTTCAGGATGCACCACGTGCTCTAAGGGTGCCACTCACCTCATTTGTTTCTTTTGCGCGGCGTGCCCTTCAGGATGCACCACGTGCCCCAAGGGTGCCACTCGCCTCTTGTGTTTCTTTTGCGCGATGTGCCCTTAAGGATGCACCATGTGCTCCAAGGGTGCCACTCGCCTCTTGACTGATTGGTAGACATCAATAACCCTTGGAGTCAACACTCCACTAGGTGAACTTGTGGGAGACTAAGAGTTTCTAAGGAATAAGTCCCCCGCCTTATTGCGCACCCCTTAGAGTCATCGTGAGCAACTGTCGTAGTCTTCCCTCACGGCATCGTGGATCCTCTCAAACTAGGTAATCGTTAACCTACAGTTCGAGCCACGGCGGGAGTGCTAGTAAGGTGTGGCAGGGATGTTGTCCACACCTCTCCCTCAACCTCTCTCGAAATCATGTGTGGCCCCTTTACTCCATATGTGAGTCTGGTCGGCAAGCTATCGTCGGCCCTGACTTGATCCAGAGTCCAAGGGGTCCCGTCGATGCCTCTGCACCCTCAAGGTCAAAAACCCTGCACACTCTGTAAAACTGAGTCAATAGCACCTGTCCGTGTCAAAGTAGTAAAAAATCATGTCATCTATCATATCTCATCATAATCAAGGATAAATGTTTTCTTATCATAAAATTCCAGATCACTTACGAGCAAGTGTCCTCAAAGAATAAGTTTTCTCAGTGCGCCAGAGAGAGATGTTACACTTCACCTGATTGACTATTCAATGTCCTATCTTTCGAGTGCGATGATCTAATATGTGTATTGGCTCCATTATGAGAGAATCCTCATTCAATACCTTCAATGAGCTCATGTCAATAACATGTGACAGATCTAAAATATAATAACATAAAAATGAAACATGAAACAGATCATGCATACGACTCAAATAATCAGGTAAGGCTAGTCAGTAAGCCATGAGTCCTTTCTATTCTCCAACTTCTAAAGGCCCTACAAACCTTGGAGAGAGTTTAGCGCCATTTCCAAACATAATCGAACTCTTATGTAGCCTCACCCTCAATAACACTTTATCACCAACCTCATAATTACAGCCTCTCTGATGCAAATCAGCATAACTCTTTTGTCGATCTTGCACTTCTTTAATATATTTCATTATAGTTCTCATATATTCTTCATTTCCTGGATCATTTATGATCCCACAAAGACCCTATCCTCTAGTCAATCCCAACTCAAAGGTGTATGAAATGGTCTTCCATAGAGAAACTCAAAAGGTTCCATCTTTATCGAACTTTGATAACTGTTGTTGTACACAAACTCTACCAATGTTAAGAATTATTCCCATTGTTTATGTTGATCCATCACATACATTTGAAGCATATCCTTTAGAATTTGATTCGTTCTTTTAGTTTTTCCATCTGTTTTGGGGTGATATATTGTACTAAAATTCAATTGTGTTCCCAAAGCCTCTTGGAAACTAGTCCAAAAACGTCCAGTGAATATCGATTCTCGATCAGATATTATGTTTCTTGGTATAATATGTAATCTCACAATTTCGTTAACAAAAATTCTAGTTATATCCAGTGCTTGATACATCATACGAACGGGGATAAAATACACACTCTTCATCAAAGTCTCAAAAACTACAAAAATAGAATTGTGTCTCCTTGTCGTCAATGGAAATCCATCAATAGGACTTTCCATTTCGATTCATAAATTGCACATTTGGTTGTAATAATCTTGTTGGATGCCTATGTTGATCCTTCACTTGCTCACATTCTATACATCTCACCACATAGTTAACTATGTATATTTTCATTCCCTTCCAAAAGAATAGTGGTTTAAGATCTTCCTTCATCTTCATGACCCTAGGATGAGCCATATATACCTCTTGATGAGCTGTTCAAAATTAAATTTCTCAATTCAACATTTGGTGGTACATAAATTCTTCCATTATATCTTAATAGCCCATCATTGTCCAAATAATGTCCCTCATATCTCGGTACCATCATGGTATATTGTCCAATATTGTCTTTTACTTCCTTGTTCCAATCATCACCAATATGTAATGCTAAAATATTTTCTCAAATATTTTTCTTTAGGGGTATTACTGAGAAAATGCATGGTCTTTGACTCAACAGATCTGTTACTCTATTAATTGTTCTTTTAATATATGTCATTTCATTTAATCATACTCACTTAAAATCTATGACGAACGTATTTGCCACACGTTCAAGTCGCTCTGAGTAAAATGTGTTGCAATCCACTATGATCGTATTTCAACTCAAATTTTCATCCAATAAGATAGTGTCTCCAAACACGTAAGGTATAAACAATCACTAATAATTCTGAATAATTTTTTGCCTAATTGTCTTCATGCATTCTTAGTTTCCTTGAAATATATGTGATGACTCGACCATCCTGCATTAATACTCCACCCAATCCCTCCTTATATGCATCTGTTCATACCAAGAATTCTTTGTTCATATTCATAACATTCAATATCGGTGTTGTTGTTAGTAATTCTTTAAGCTTCTGAAATGCTTCAACACATTTTTCTAACCATACAAATTTCTTGTTCTTCTTTTGCAATTCCATAATTGGATTTTCTATTCTTGAAAATCCTTTGACGAAGCATCGATAATAACCTGCTAATCCCATAAAAATACGTATTTATTGCATGTTTGTCGGTGTTGTCCATTCAATAATAGCCTCTACCTTCGTTGGATCCACAATGATACCTTATCAAAAAATAATTTTTCCCAAATATTGAATCTTTGTTTGATAAAAATAACATTTTGACAACTTCCAATATAAATTGTTTTCTCTTAAACACTGCAAAACCAATCTCATATGTTCATGATGCTCCTCTTTCTTCTGAGACTAAATTATTATGTCATTAATGAATACCTATACAAACTTTTCCAAGTATTCACGAAATACCCCATTCATTAAACTCATGAATACATCAGGGGTATTTGTCAATCCAAATGGTAATACAGTAAATTCGTAATGTCCAAATATTATCTTAAGCATTGTTTTAGGAATGTCTTCCTCTTTGATTCACAACTGGTGATACCTCAATCTCAAATTAATCTTTGAAAATATGGTCGTTCCCTTCATTTGATCAAATAAGTCATCAATCCTCGGTAACGGGAAATGATTCTTGATCGTGGCCTTCTTCTATTTACTATTTACTATTCTTGATCCTTGATCAAGTTTTTACTATTGTTTCAACTGGACCACCTTCATTTTGATGAGGAGTTTCTCTTCATCTTTCCATGTCTTCCCACAACTCCTTAACCATATTTTTCATCTCAAAAAATGTCCTTTGAAACTCTTTATCGTCCTCAAAAAGAACTCCTTGTGCTCCATTTATTTCTTTTGAGTGAATCCCCTAGAACCAATTTCAGGATTATAACTTACAATCTTTCCTTCACCTTGCTTGGACTTGGACCTCATAAACATTCACTTGCAAATACACATCAAAACTAACTCTGATACCACATGATCTGAAAATACCAAAGGATTTCTAATACCAACTTGATTCAAAATATCAATAAAACTTTGATACCAATTCAACCCGAAAATCCTTAGATGCCAATTAATTCTTAAATAAACGTAAACATCCAATTAGATTCAGGAAAATGAAGATCTCTCGACTACTTGAAAAATATCATGTGAATGCTTACTTTTCCATAAATCCATAAACTAATCAATAACTTGAATTGTAAATGAGATGAAACAACATAAAATAAAAGAACTCAAATTACATATGTACATCGCATACATCACTTCATCTTCAAAGTCCCTTAAAATAGCATGATTGTTCTTCGTCATCTCAAAATTCCAAATTTCATTACAATATAGGCTTACGAAAACAAAATTTTGAAGACACTCTGAAAATTCGTTGCTCAAATGCAGAAACATAGTTCCCCATTGAATTCCTGGTGAAATTTCATGCAAAATTGATATAAAAAACTTGAAATTTTTTCAAGGTACCCCTCGACATGCTTTACGGTGTTACCTCAAGTGCCTTGTACCTTCAACATGCATTACAAGGAAAAACTTTGCATTAAATTGTGTGTTTTGTGCCTTGGATTGTGTGCCATTAAATAGGGAACCCCTTCTAACCGAGTCTGAAATTATTGGTCATACATTAAATATAGTTGGTTGGTTTTGTAACCAAATCTAAACTATAGTCTAATTGGCTAAGTCATTGGTGTTATTTATAGTAAGTCGAAGGTTTGAGCCCCATTGACCATACTATATAATCCTTTTAGTTACAATTACTTGGTATATATTGAAACCATAGTATATAACCTCTGCACGAATATTTGGAATTGATACATACATACATACATACATACATACATACATACATATATATATATATATAGTTATAAAAATATAACACATGTCTATAACAACTCTGCGCAAAAGTCATGATAGCTCTTGTTTCAATTACATGGTATATACATAGACCAAGGGCCAAGGGTTGAGGGGTTAGGCCGTCAACCCTTTGGTCACCCATATGAAACTTTATATATATATATATATATATATTTATATTGTTTTCCATAGATTATTGTTTTCCATAGATAGGTTAAGATCCATCATATGGTGCATTTGGGACTATGTTAGGCCTTGGGAGGTTATCCCTGTCAACTCCATAACTTTTAATATAACTTGACCAATATTGGCCAATAGTAGGATGCCACGTGGCAGCCTTTCATTGACTCTCAAATGCCACATGTCAACACTTGATTGGACTACCTATCTACCACTTGCCAACCTGCAATTCTTCCACTTGTGTTGTACCTTTCCCATTCAACTTCCAATTAGGTGTCACATGTCACCCTTGCAGTGGTGACATGTGTCACCTCTTTATTTTCCCAATTTCTTTGACTTTTTTTTTTTTTTTTAGGTTTGACTGGAACTTTGACTGCTCATAAATATTGCNTTTTTTTTTTTTTTTTTAGGTTTGACTGGAACTTTGACTGCTCATAAATATTGCATATGATCTTAGTTTCATGCATTGTTTGTGCCATTGGAAATATGAAGAATATATCTACACAGTAATGTCCTTTATCATGAAATTTTTAGATGGTTTAATTTTGAGCTTTTATGGATCCCCTGGGATCTCTGTGAGCGTGCCATACCCTTTTGGACCCCTTTGAGTGTTCCTTAGATCCTCCTAAATAATTATTAGTTTCATATATTCTCATTCTTATTATGCCACATAAATCCATGTTGAGCACAAAAGGAATTACACATATGTTTCACGCAGATAAACACACCATCTAAATTTATGGATCAAATCCCTAGAGGCGAAAGTCTTTCCTCAAATATTGATCTCTTTCGGTGCATGATAGATCCAAATTTAAGATGGATATACTATGGGTCTTAATATGCCATATGTCAACTCCATGTTGACCATGGAAGGAATTAAACATCTCTCTAGTAGTGAGCAACACAACATTCAAATGTTTTAACCATAGAAAAAAATTCACTTTTAATTCATATATATATATATATATATATATAATTAACCTCAACATTAAAATATTTTATTTATAGAACACATTGAAATATTTTTTTGTTATTAATACTATTTTAAATTCCACATGCAACTCAATATTAATCATTGAATGAATTACATATTTCCTTGGTACTAAGAAGTAGAAAGAACTTGCACCTATTGATTGAACAAGATATTTTTTACTTTCAATTACTAAAGTTTATATAAAATTATTTTTCTTAAGGTGGGCATTGAAATATTTTATTAATTGCCAACATTAAAATATTCTTTTGTTATTAATATTTTTTTTAATTCCATGTGTCAAATCCATGTTGACAATGGAAGGAATTACATATCTCCCTCATACTGGGATTATTTCCAAAGATCAATCTTAACTCCTCATAGATCATGCACTAAGAGGGATCAAATCCTTACATGTGCAAACCTATCCTCAAATTTCGATCCCTATCATCTCATGAGAGGTGTGGATTTAATATGGATCTATGTTGGTTCTTATTATGTCACATTTCAACTCCATTTTGAGCACATAAATAATTACGCATATCTTTCATTTTGATAAACACACCATCAAAATCTTTTAACGACCATGCATTTAGAGGGATGAAATCCCTAGGTGCAAACCTTTCCTCAAATATTGATCCCCTTCACCACATAATAGATCCAGAGTTAACATGGATCTACATTGATTATTAACATGCCAAGTTTCAACTCCATGTTGACATTGGAAGGAATTACACGTCTCCCTCGAGAGAAACACACCATTCAAACGTTTTAACCATAAGATTGTTTTTACTTTCAATCACTGGGTATGTGTGTGTGAGAGAGAGAGAGAGAGATTGAAATATTAAATTAACATGGACATTCAAATATTTTATTTATAACACACATTGAAATATTTGGCATAATAAGATATTTTTTACTTTGGATTATTTTATATGTATAAAGTTTACATAAAATTGTTTTACTTAAAGTGGGAATTGAAACATTTTATTAAACCAACATTATATTAGTTGATACTGAAATATCTTATTTAAAATGGGCATTGAAATATTTTATTTATGATCCACGTTTTTATTATTAATTTTTTTCATGTTATATGTGAATTTCATACTAAGTATTGAAGGAATTACACATATCTCTGGTACTCAAAAGCATAAAATAGTTATAATAAAATAAATACTTTCAATTACTTTATCTTTTTATATAAAATTATATTATTTAAGGTTTTCATTAAAATATTTTATTATGGTCAACATTAAAATATTTTTTTTAAATGTTGCATGTCAATTTCATATTGAACAAGAAATCATACTAATCCATAAAAAGTATCTTTCCTTACAAAAACATATATTATCAAAAATAAAAATATATATGATAAAAAAACTATATGAATTTAGAATATTAATTTAAAATTTGTAACTAAATTTATATAACAACTTAAAAAATAACTACTAGAATGGTTTTGATTATCAAGAATGAAAAAACCAAGATTTCTTTATCGGTTTCTTTGTTTTTCTCTTTTCTTCGTTTTCTTCTTGTTTTATCTCTTTGGGGTTGGTTTATTTTTTTCTTGTTTATTTAATTTTATTTTATTTATATAAATTTATATTTTTTTATTTTACCCTATATTGGGAAAAAATTATCGTTTGGATTTTTATATATTATTTATTATATATTTAAGTTTTTTTATTATATATATATATATATATATATATATATATATATAT
>ML779025.1:509092-522577 GCA_009831015.1 Picea engelmannii
TTATATCTTTATGATTTTTGTTTCTCTTTATGACTTATTTCTTTTTTAGTTTTAACATTTGGTAGCTTATTTTATTTTTTTGGTTCTTAGGGGTTAATTTATTATTATTAATTAACTATTCTTTTTTTGGGTTTATGAATCCTTTTTCTATTTGTTGGTTTGATCACTTTACCTTTTATTCTTGATGATGGAGTATATATCCGAAAAACATATGCATTAAATAGATTAGAAAGAAATGTCATATTATAATGATAATAAGAATATGAACATAAACATATCATGAGAAGATCCCATCCTATAAGAATGGATATTTCAATATTTCATTAATCATAGGGGATAAATATACTAAATGATTTTATGATAATCCAATCCTAACATGGGAAACTTTTTTTTTCAACAAACTAAAGAATATAGAAAATAAGAAAGTGTGCAACTGCATGACTAATGACAAAAATGAAACCTACATATAATTTTTTGAAACAATGGTTTTTTTAATGTGAAGGACATGAATCTCATATTGATAACATATTTAGGGTATCCATGGAATAAGTATCTAAAGATAAAGTTTTTGAAATGTCAATAAAATAAAAATTAAATAGAAGAATGAAAGGATGCCAACTATGGGAATCATGTTAAATATTACAAAGAAGCACAAACTAATTTCAATAAAATTTCATCTTAGACTCAATGAATATGTAAATAATGTTTTTCCCTCCAACTTAAATTTTCATTAGTCATTTTCCAAGTAGAAAGATATATTTTCCGAGTAGAAAGATATCTGGGATGAAATCATGATCCTCTTTTGACTAGTTAAATTGGAATCTTATTGAAATAAGCAAGAAGCTATAGTATTTGGACAACATTAGAATATGAAAGATAGAATTCAAATGAATTCCCACATATGTACACACCTTGGAACTTGGGATATACCAAATCAATTTGGAATTAGTATCCATCATTCCTAAATTAATGTAATGGGTGTTGAATGGATGTAGAAAATGACTCCAAAATTTTGATTCAAGAATTTGAAGTAATCATGGTGAAAGTGTGGGGCTTCATTATTCAAAAGCGAATATAAGTTTTTGTCACTTTTACAACTCATCAATTGTTGGATGGAAACAATTTTGGAAGAGGATAAACTTAAACTATAGGATATATAGAAAATTGATGACACCTCTATCAAAAACTTCATTAAATACTCAAATGCTATAAAATTGTTCATGGTTAAATTTAAATAAAGAAAAAAAAATCAATAAAATATCCACGCTGGTAGAACATGAAGAAATTCAAGAAAGATAATATTTTGTTTAGATAAAAACAAATGTAATATTCCTTCCATCATTTAAGGTTTATATCCAATTTTCAAGTCTCCTAATGTATGAATTTGATTTCCTTCATCTCAATCCAATTTTTTATTTTCTTCCTTGTCGATAACCATGATATATTTCTTTTTAGATTAATACTGTGTTATTTCTCAACGATAGAACCAATTTTTTGTACTTTATAATGACCCTATATTAATATTCAACAAAACAATATAGAACTTAATAGTATTACCATTTTCAACACCCCAAATGGGGTAAGGTATCACCCTAGATATTATTAGGGATTATAAGAACAAACTTACATAATGTGAAAAGTAAATACATAGATAATCCCTAATGCATCCATTCACAACACAAATAATGAAGATAACACAAACATCATATCACGATATACAATAATTAAGGGAAACCAAACTAAGGAAAATTTATTTAATATCATAGAAAGATCACCATGGTACATTCACAATCTCTTAGTCATCTCAACAAAAGCCTAGAAGGGCCTTCATTTAACCCATCATACAAAAACATCATATGTTGAACCCTATTCTCTATTCTAAGAAATTTATACAAATCTAATACATAGTTACAACAAAGAGAGTAGGTTACAATGAACTCTAACTTGCAAGACATATACAAAACAGGTGCAAATAATAGTGTACAAGATTCCCAATGTGCATACTAAGGGGAAATTCCATACATAAGTCTTTTGGGTGAGCATCAACTAGTTTAAAAAAAATAGGGCACCAACAATATGCATTCAGGCACATAGTTAAGTAGGATAGCCTTGGCTCACGAAAGGCACAAGAATTGGTGTTACTGTTTATTCATTCATATCTTTACTTTTTATCTTGATAATAACCAGAGTATCTAGGTATTTATTCATTCAAATTATTTTCTTTTATGTTGGAAATGGCCAAAGAGTATCCACTTATATTGATAAAATTGTTTCATTGTAAAGGCTTACATATTTGAAAAATAGTAGCTTACAATCAACTCTAACTTCCAAAACATATACAAAATAGGTGCAAATGATAGTGCACAAGATTCCCAATGTGCATACTAAGGGGAACTTTCATCACATAAGTCTTTTGGGTGAGCATCAACTAGTTTAAAAAAATAGGGCACCAACATAATTAAGTGGGATAGCCTTGACTTACAAAAGGCACAAGAATTAGTATTACTCTTTATTCATTCAAATCTTTACTTTTTATCTTGATAATAGCCAAATTCTTCATTCAAATTATTTTCTTTTATGTTGGGAATGACCAAAGTGTATCCACGTATATTGATAAAATTGTTTCATTGTAGAGACTTACATCTTTGAAAAATAATGGAAAATGAAATTCCTTGGGAGGATTTAAAGTATAATGTATATAACTTAATAGATATAATGATCATGGAGTGGTTTTGTCTCAATAACCCTCTACTAAGAAAAATACATATTATTGAAAATGATATGGATTATGCTAACTTTATTACTACCTAATAGTTATGGTTTAATAACCCTTTACCAAGAACATTATATATGATACAAAATAATATAGATCATGCTAATTTGGATTATTAATGTAGATATTTCAATATCTTATGATTGAATTTGGCATTATAATTTATGAATCAAAATGGTTTGGATTATCAATCATCAAATTGACCTAGCCTTAATAGTTGTGAGATGAAGTGTTATTAGAAAATAAAAATAAATTATATTAATTTGAAATATTAATTTAAACTTTAAAATAAAATAATGGTTATGATTAAATAACTTTACATTAAAATATAATATATAATAGAGAATAACATAGATCATACGAACCTCAATTATTATTTTAAATTATGTTTAAAAAAAATCAATATTTGGATTACAGTTTTAGACTTTGTAAAAGAAAAAGTTCGGTGTTGTGCAATAACATATGATCTGAAAACTAGTTGCTTGAAGTTACCTTTGCATATGCATCACGATATTATAACATAGACTAGTTGCTTGAAACTACCTTTGCATATGCATCACGATATTATAAATAACATATGATCTGAAAACTAGTTGCTTGAAACTACCTTTACATATACATTTCGTTGCATATGCATCACGATATTATAGAATTTTTATGTTATCGTACACTGCACTTCACATGGTATGACACATTCTGTGTTAGAAATTATTAACGCATTAAACAAGATTTTATTATTCACGTATTATTATCATATTCGTTTAAAATTATTTGTAAATCTCGTTGCCCAGAGAGTGAAGATCTGAGCGATGTCATCTTGCCTATGGATTTGCCTAAATCGTGCCGGTGATTGGAAAGAAAAACAATAGAATTCCCCTTACTTCAAAGGTCGCTATTCAATCCTGTGGAGGGATTTGTTTTTCTTCATTATTTTAATGGCCCGCGAGAGCTACAAATAGGGTTTAATGGAGCTGATCTTTTTCACAGATGGCAGAGAATTCTAATAAAATCATTGTGAATAGCAATTTCTGTAGCCTGTCCGTAGGCTTTTCTTAATATATGATCTTCTCTGTAGCTACGGAACGGTTATCTGAATCGAAGCCGAGGGTATCCTGTCGTTTATCCGAGGATACAATTCGTATTGCTGTTAGGATATTGCAAGCCGGGGGTTTGCTGGTTGTATAGCTATGCGCAGGCCCTAAAATCACTTGAATCGTTATGAGAAAAAATACGAGGTCACGGACGAAGATGCATGTGTATATGGCTTATGACAGAGGTTGAGCTCTGTGATACTCCGGGGTTTAGAGCCGCCCTGCTTTATACGTTTTCTGGATTGGTACTGAAGTTGTGAGTTCGAATCCCATGCTGAGCAAAGAGAAAAGAAACAGATTGCTGAGCCTGATTATGAAGACATGGCGTCGGCCTCGTCTGGCGGTGCCTAGGACAAGATCGCTCACGACCTCGTGCGTGATGATGCCTCCCAATAAGCTGCGCCGCTGCCATTCTTGGTCCGACAGCAGCTGGAAAGGCATGGCTCCCGAAGGGTATTTTGCAGTATACGTCGGGCCGGATCGCGCCCGGTTCGTGATCAAAACGAAATCAGTGAACCACCCTCTGTTCCGGAAGCTGTTAGAGGAGGCGGAGAAGGCATATGGTTTCGACTTCGCGGGCCCTCTCACTCTGCCATGCGAGGTCTCTGTTTTTCGCAGGATTATGGACACCTTGAATGCCGGTTATGGCGGTGACAATTGCCCGAACGAGGACGACGACGACTGCCTGGGGCTTCTGAGCGGCAGGGATCTAGACATTCTGAAGTAACTTAGTGTGTTTGTTCATTATAATTTTGTATAAAATTAGGGTTAGATAGATCAGTTGGTTTGCGTGCAAAGTCTCTTTTTAGCAGTTGGATGTCTTGGTCTTTATTGAGTTATAAGTTTTGGGTATATCTGGTTTGCCCGTTGTTAGATATATTCTTGGGTTTATAGTGACAGTTGGTAGATTTGAACCTGGGTCATGCACAAGTAATTTCTAAGTGATACCAATTTCCCATGTCTTAAAAAAAAAATAGTGATAATTGTAATGAACTTGGTATTTATCAGTGAGAAACTCCCTTTATTGTTAATAATAAAAGTGATAATTGTGAGAAACTCATTTTGTTGTTAATAATAAAAGTGATAATGGTTAAGGACTTGGGATTTATGGGTGAGGGACTATGATTTTCATTCAACTTACTAATGATCAAATCTTATGGAAATATTGCCTTCCTTATGATAAGGTTAAAAGAGAAAACACTCTCTGGAAAAGAAGTTCTTATTTGAATGGAGTAAGAAATTTACATTTCCGTGGACTTCAAATCTTACTAAATCATAAATTTCCTGATAAAAAATAATCATAATAATAATCTAATTAAAAGTGTTTTTATGCAATTAAATATACACAGTATATATCCTTCACTCAGGATTATATATGTATACAGTTTGAACACACATGTTTTTTTTTTCAATAAATATAAATTTGTTTCGTTACCTGATGTTATTGTTATGTTTTTTAATTGTCGATTCTTCACAGATTATATCATTTATAATCTTCAGGTCATTTCATCCGATGAAATTGGAGAAATCATGGTTTTAGAAAAGTTGAAACCTATAAATTATTGTTGCTATCTTTCAATTTAAAAATAAAATTCTCATCTCCAATATATTTATTCCTAGGAAAAGAGCTTTTGAACGTGATAAAGCAGAGACTGTGAACTTGGTCCCCATAAATGGTCATCTCCAATGTCAACGCCGCTCGGAATTAACGTGTATATATATATATATATATATATATATATATATATATATATATATATAAACATATAAAAATCAATATATTAAATAATATGTTTTTTTAATTATGTATTTATCTCCAATGTCAATCTATTAATTTAAAAATTATAAACATATAAAAATCAATATATTAAATAATATGTTGTTTTTTATTATATATATATATTTTTGTATAAGCTTAAAATGTAATATGTTTATTATATTTTTTAGTATAAGCTTAAGTAATATTCGGTTTTATATATGAAATTAAAGTTAGATGTTATTTGAAAGTTCATGATTACATTGCTATAACCTTAATAATGATATTATAGAACATTCACTTATTTATAAATATTTTTTGGACTTGGAATAAGACCTAAAATTACTTTTGATTGGATAAGAGTTTGTCTTTCTCCAACATAGGGAACCGTGTTAACAGCCCAAGATCCAAAGGCATTTTTAACAATGAAAGTTTACCCCCTTACATAACTTTAACATAACATGGTTTCCCTAAAATAATGGTGATACCAATACTAATTGTCCTCTAAAATTAATCTGTTATTGTATTAAATAATATCTCAATAATTTATATTTTTAAGATTAATTATCTAAATCAAATCCTAATTATTTATAAAAATAACTTAAAAATCCAAATTAAAAAATAAATCACTCTTTTATATAAACAAGGTTTTTCCTAGTTTTGTAGTATTATTTTATTATTAAACAACAAAATATTAATACTCATTTGAGAACTATTTTAGGGATATTTTTATTTGTCTAGAATTATTTTAGAGATATTTTTATTTGTCATTTAGAAATTGTAAATGTACTTTAACTTTTAACATGTAAGTGCCCATTACTTTTGGTTTTTATTGATTATTTCTATTATATTTATATAAGAACTTTTTTTTTTAAATGATTTGTGAATTATTTTTTTTACATTTATTATTATTATTTGTTATAGGAGATAGTGCATCTAATAAATTCAAAACAATAATAATAATTATTGTAATATATAAACTCAAAACAACAATAATATTGGTTGATATATATATAGCTTGAGTAGATCTAATGGTTAAGAACATGTGTTTCCTCTTAAAAAGTTATAAAGATTATTATTATTATTATTATTATATATAATTCTTTGAATTATTAATATATATTTTACTTATTTTATTAAAAAAATAGATTCCTAATATCTATCAACATCATTATATAACATTAAAATTATGAAAATTGTTGCATAAACATAAAACGATATAAAAGTAACTTACACGACAAAAATTTATAAATACAAATAAAGTCTAATACGTACAACTAAAATCTTAAACATGAAACATCATAACTAATGCAACGAATGAGAGGAAGGTCGCCCGAGAGGGGTTTTCCAGTATAGGCCTACCCCTACCATCCATCATTGGTTGACTCTATATTTGGGATGGTGGGCTCGAGAATTTATCCTTACCATCCATCATTGGTTAGTTGAATCTGTATTTTACCCTTACCATCCATCATTGGTTGGTTGACTTTGTATTTAGGATGGTAGGCTCCAAACTTTAGTACCCTACTCCAGCTCCTCGAGGTTTTTCCTAATCTCATAAATGTGACAAAGTCAAGCTACACCCTACTCCAGCTCCTCGAGGTTTTTCCTAATCTCATAAATGTGACAAAGTCAAGCTATAGGAACTTGTCACAATAATATTATAGTGGTGGCCACATTTGTGGAAGTGCTCTCTCTCTTCATGAGTAACCTAAGAAGCTCTTTCTTGTAAACTTGCTTTGAATGTTTCAATTTTTTTAGTGGGTTGAATGGGATGGAAAGTCTATCATAAACTAGTTCTGACCTAACAAATGGAAACAAGAATAATGTTTTTAATTCCGACCTAACAAATGGCAACAAGAACAATGTTTCTATGTTTTTAAAGAAAATAACATTCCTAACATCATTTATAATCAAAATTTGGGTACATTATTAAAATTTCAGTATTGTTATTTGTTATTTTCCATTGTTAGTTCTTCAATAAATATTAAATATTTATTTTGTTAATGTTTATATTTAGAAGAAAAAAATTTTACATTGAAAATATAGAATCAAATAAATGAATGAATGTATTATACAATGGTGCAATAAAATAGTTGTATAAATAGATAAAAGTATTATTATAAACAAATATTACTTATTAATCACATTTATCATTACTTTGATTACAAAAATGCATACAAATATTGTTTTGATATTTTTTAAATTAATTACATATAAAATGATCAAGAATCTTTATGGTGATACTAAACATTGGATATTTTAAGAATGAATAACAATATAATAGAAGATTCTTTATGTTAATACTAAACATTAGATATTTTAAGAATAAATAACAATATGATAAAAGAATTAATATCAACTAGTAGTAAATATAAAGTTGAAAGTGATGAATATACACAAAGAATAAAAGAAGATGCATACTTCATACATACTTTATAATTAATAAAAAAAATTGAAAAAAAATCTTTAACTATAATTATTCATCAAGATTATTAAAACCCTTGTTGAAAAGATAAGAATCTCTTTTAATATGAAAATGGGCATGAATAAACATTATCAATATTTGCATATCATGTTATGTAATTAGATAATCAATTTTATTATTTTTTAATATTTATTATTTTAGTTTAAAAACAAATTAAGAAAAAAACACTTAACACTATATTAATTAACAAATCTTAAATAAAATATAAACAATCAAAAATACTTTTTAAATTAACCTTAAATAAAATGAATTAATTTAAAAATTTTACATTTCTCTTCAAAACATTGATATAATATATAATATGTAAATTATAGATTCAATGTTAGCAAAACACGGTGACTCGTTCATCAAAAACATTCCCCATAAATTCTTCACTATATATTTTTAATACCATAACCTATATATTTTTACTATCATAACTTTTATCATTTTCAAGTGCAAACACTTTGTACAAATCATGGGCCATGTCCAATACAACATTACAAGCGATGTTAAGTATAATTTTTAATTAATCTGTTTAAAAAATGTTTAAGAAAGATAAAAATAATTAAAAAATAAACTTTAAAATATAATTAAAAATATAGATTATTTATAATAGGTAGTATCAATTTTATTAGAAAATTAATTAGTTAATCTAACTTGAATAGTTGATGTGAATAAAAATTTCATTAAAAAGGGTGTACAATTTTCATATTAATTGTCTTATATATTATTTTTATAAAAAATATAAATATATAAATATATATATATATATATATATATGTGGTAAGATTTTAGAGAAAATACCATCCAAATTATTATTTAAATATACACTAAAATAATTTATTTTCAAATTCTTCATAATTTTTGTTCTAGATTTCAATTATAATTCTAATTCGTTTTTAGTTTTAATGACAATTTGAGTAGTTATAACTGGGATGGTAAAATGATAATTTTTATTTACAATAAAAAATTGTTCTTACTAGATTTGCTAAATAATACCTCATTGTGCACTTATTGGGTCATGTACTTACATTTAAGTGAGTGTGTTTAACGGAGATGTAAGCATCAATCCAATACATTGAACATCATACAAGTCATATATCATGCATAAAAAAGTGCATGATTTTTCTACCTTGACATATAAATCGGTAAAATGACGATAAACTACTAAACACTATATCATCATTAACCTAAACATTATGTTGCATTGATGATACCTTACAATGCCACATCAATCCACGTTCATAACTTATAGAGACCACTCGCATAACAATTCACTACATTAAAAGAAAAGCAAGGAATAATAGGAAATATGCATTCAAACACCCAAAAGGGGAGACATTGTTTATTCAATCATTTCTGTGTGTTTCATTTTGTGTACAAATCTTCCCTTATGTAAATATAGGTGACCATAAAAATTATTTCAGAATTAGATAATTAGTTCAAACGAATAGACAACTATCTCCATTGCTAACTCCTATGATTTCTTGACAATATCTCCTAAAAATTCTCAACATATCTCCATGAATATCTCAACAAATCTTTGTATCCCTAGCATCGCTCATTTGTCCTCATTTCTCAGTCTCACATAGACTTTATGAATTTAGTATACCTCATTACAAAGATTATCATTTAATTAATTATTCATGATCACAAGTAGGAGATATATCATAATCCCCCCTTAATGAATACTTATGATCTAATAAGCCTTCTTCAAATCTCCTTTGAATTGGTCCCATTTCCATATTCTTGTTTTTGTTTTCCTTCATCTTCGGTCTTGCATAAACTTTGTTATTTTCCTTCTTTTTCTTGGATCTTCTTCCTCTTGTACCTACAAAAATTTAAACATTGTTGAATTCCATATAAAAAAATAACCATCCACTGTAATACATGGGTCACCAGTCATTGTATCTGCCAATTATCTAAGAAATTATTTCTCGTACATGGCTCATCAACCATTCTTCCATTGCATATCTACATACCTTTACCTTTATTTCCCCTACATCACCATCACCATCATCCTCATCTTGGATTTTTGACATACCCATGGTCATGCTCTCAATGCTCATTTATCAAACTCCCAAGGAACAAAAAAATCTTCATGGAATCCTATCGATGCGCACCATGTCATCTCACAAACTCCTATTTGATAGTTTTGTCCAAAGAAGCCCCTTTTTCATGACTTGCAATCTCCCTTTCATTCTCAACTATAGAAGCCCCTTTTCCATGACTTGAAATCTCTTTGGCATCCCCAAATCAACGTTTCTACATGGTGTGGATTGCATCAAATCAACAATTATGCCGACATTTTAGCAAATTCTATATCATGTATTTCATTACATCAGTGGTTTTATCTGACTAGAAACCATTACAAAGTAGTTTTTAGATGACCATGAATTTAACAAATTTTGGGGAATACATGCCTTATCAGTCTTACATCATGTACACACAATTTCATTTCATCTTAGGCAAATCTATCCTTTATACAATTCTAATAACAAGATGATCATGCACCCTTACATAGTAATGACTTCTCCATGACCCTTGAAATTCAACTTCAATTGGAATTAATTTTTAATTTACATTCACGGGATTTTTTTTGGACTCATATGTCTCTTTCAAAACAACTTCATTTGGACTCTCATATTACTTTTGAATTGATTTAAATAACCTTTCAAAGTATTTCATAACACATGGATCTTTGGACTAAAAAAAAAATACTTTTACAAAATTACAAAGAAATAAGACTCTCATATAAATTTCTAGGGACTCCAACATGATGTATCATTAAACTCATCACTTTTGTTTAAAAAAAAACTCACACATGATGTGATGAACATCATCTCAACCTTCAGTTTATGGTTTTTTTATAAAACCACTTCAAACCTTCTTCCAACTAACATACCTTTGAACCAAATTTCATTATTCTCTACAACCAAGCGACCTAATATGCGGGCCTATGTTTTTATATAACCTGCGATCAAAATATTTGAAATTTAACTATCCCTTTTCCAGGTTTTGAATATGTCCCAATATTCTCCAAATGATACCTATGTCAATTGATGAGGTGATTTCTCTTTCTACATGTTGCATGAAATGGTCGTTCCTTCGACCTCTCAGCTTGGAATGGATAGTCTATTTCCTCGAGCTCTGGATTCTCTCAATATATTTATTCCACATTGTAACACCCCATTTTTAAACCCTTGATTATATGTAATTAACCATGACTAATGATTTTCATGCCATGGTTTACAAACATTTTAAATGTATTATTGTTAATGGGGAATGTCGCACAACTAAGTGATGGGTGGAGTACACATACTAGATATGATACCACAAGAGGGACTACTGAGAGGGAATAGAAAGGGGATTCATGTGTTAAGGACCCCAATCCACCTTAATAGAATGATGTGGAGGAAAATACCCATAATTCCTCTATCCTACACCTAAAACAAATCAGTTAATGATAAGCAGGTTGGTAGTTGAACAACCAACCACCCTTAATGAATACAAGTATAGAGAGATGGATGGAAAAAGTACCTCCATATAATTTCCTAGATTAACCTGAATGTTTCGGATAGAATAAAAGGAATGCATGAGTGCGTGAAGAAGAAAGAGTTATGGGTTGGAAAGGAGCTAGAGGAAGAAAGGATGTGTGAAATGGAAAAAAAAATGCTCATGCAGGAACAAATAGGTAATTCACACGCTTAGCTCTAACTAGTAGAGAATAAACTGAGAAGTTGTCTTGAGAAAATGAGGAAGCTTTCCCAAGAAACGAATGGTCACCCTGGAGTGGAGAAGACTAAATCTTGACTAGAGTAAAAGAGAGTCATGGGTTTTATGTTGTTATAAAATAGGATCGCGGAGCAATAAAAAAAATGAGGAAATAAAACACAAAAGATACACAATACAATAGAGACATAGATATATGCGGTTCACCCAGTGTGGGCTACGTCCACCAAAGAAATTTCCAGGTCCTTCCTTTATTATTATCCAACAAATGAAGTTATACAACCTACATCACACTCATTGTAACCTCCTCTTCTTTCTCTCGCATTCTCCTCTCTCATAATACAATATACATAATGATACATAGCCACAATACATTTCCCTCATAAAATAGGGTTTCCTTATAAGGAAAAAAACCCTAACTTAACTTCTACCATCAGATATGCGACCTTATAATGAATGGTCCAGATTTACTATGAAATTACAATATACATTTACAAGCCATTTTTTCCTCCGGGAAACGTTTTCCCCCAAACCCCCCCTGCACTCCCCCGTGTGGAGGAGTGTACATTATTCTGGGGTGAAAAGTATTCATGGGGTATAAAAGCAGTTGAAAACAAATACCTCTGAATTAGGAAGATAATCAAACTCCACAAATAACAATCTCCCACTTGGAGACTGATCTCAACAACTCCATCGCTATTGTATCTGTTGGACTATGATCCTTCTTGGACCTAGAAAATTTCTCATCTTCACCTTCATTCTTAAAACCAACTAAAACTGAAAAGGAAATTAATTTCTCCCTAGTCACTCCCTTGGTTAACATGTATGCGGGATTTTGTCTTGTGTGTATCTTTTCCAACATAAAATGTCCATCTTCCAAGAAGGATCATATGAAATGGTACTTGAGCTGTATATGCTTAGTCTTCGAATGGAAGGTTGATTTCTTTTCAAGATGAATGGCACTCTCACTGTCACAGTACAACCTACTATTCTCCTTCTTCCTTCCTAATTCCTCCACAAACCTCTGTAACCAAATAATTTATTTACTAGCCTATGTAGCAACAATATACTTTAACACATA
Organism: Picea engelmannii; assembly: GCA_009831015.1. NCBI lineage: Eukaryota > Viridiplantae > Streptophyta > Pinopsida > Pinales > Pinaceae > Picea > Picea engelmannii. The sequence goes on from ML779025.1 coordinate 521,996, forward strand.
TTTCATTAAATTTGGAAATATTCTATTACACGGACCTCATCAACATTGATTTTTTTGTAAATCACCATATTAAATTAAGATGACATAAACCAGTTACTGACCATGAATAGGTCAAACATGGGACTGCTAGGTACAATAGTATAAATGGACGATAGGAGTGTGAAATAAAATCTTATAAGAAATCAATTTGAGCTAAATCATCTTAGTGTGTTTAACATCCAAGTGAGATATTATTGTTATGGACAACAAACCCAACATAATGTTTGAATTTGGTGCCTAATGAATCCATCCCCCTTTCCACAACTGAGGGGGTTGTGGGTGGGAGTTGTTTATCAAATGACAATGTTGTGAGGATTTCCTAAGTGGAGGGAGGGTGCATCCCTTGCATTCAAGGCTTGGTACAATTCTAAATAGAAGTTAAATTTTCCTGCTTCGTATTTCCTTTAAGAAGCATCGGGGAGGAGGTGATCATTCTAGTAGTGTTAAGTGGGGGAGGTAGTATCAGAAAAAAACATCTAAGCCTAAAGTATTATCTCATGTATATTAAGGTTGATCTAGGTATTTGAAGAAGTTTGTAACTAG
>ML779026.1:35017-76354 GCA_009831015.1 Picea engelmannii
TTTAACATTCATGGATTTTCAAAGGATATCTATCAAGGCGAGATGTCGAGACTAGAGTCTCAAAAAATGCCTTGCAAATGCTCTAGGTTATCCAATGAAGGAGGAAGAGGAACCCCTTATTTGAATGAGACATCGAGCATGTCGGAGACCCATATCTTAGCAAGGCAAGGAAGCTTGGGAGGGGAAACTAGTGACCAAAGGAAATCTAGTCAGACGAGGAGATTATCAAATGAATTTGTGAATATATCATCCAGACAATGTGCTCAAAATAGTTCTATGGATGCATATTTCTTAGATAGGCTGCACATTAATACTCCAACACTGGAGAATGTAGGGAACACCTCCGAAAAGAAAATATGTTTGGTAATATTTATTTTTTGTATTTTTGTGTATTTATGTTTATGTTTTATATATATGTTTCTTTTTCTTTTTTTTTATGTTTTTTTTTTTTGTATTGAATGTTGTAATTAGTTTAAAATATTTGTGTATAGGATGAGTTTAATGCAGTAGAAGATAATGAAAGAGAGAGTGGTTATCATAAAGATTCCAATGTTGGTGAAATTTTGAAACATGTAATACCCGTGATGTGCAAACCTAAATATCGTCAACCACACAAGAGGATTGAATTCCCATGGTCGATTGAGTCACGGTCTTACCCACCATACCCTAATATTCAATAAATTATAAATATTTTTAAGACATTTTTCTTTTAAATTAATAATTTAAATGACATTGCAATTTTCATATATAACTAAATTTGTTTTCAACGTGCAATGATACCTGTAAACTCCCACCCTATTCAAACTCTCTCAATGAGAATTGGGACAAGCCTACCCAAGTAGTGGGAGACAGAATAGGAATATGTGAAAAACACAACTAAGAATTAAATAGGGTTCAATGTGTTCACATTAATATAAAAACATAAATTTCATGTATGTTGATTAGTCAACAAGTTGTGAATATTGGACAACTAAACTGCTCATATGTGGATATTAGAAAACACATACCTGATTGAACCCATCAAAATTTAAACTCATTGAATCAAGTCCCTTATTTACTCGATATTCATTTAACATGTGACCAAATTGCAATTAATGTCGATAGAAACTCGGTTATTTCTAAAGATACAATGATATGTATCTAGATCTAGAACTACAAGAAAACTATCCTCAAATGCATGAAAAATTTACTAACTATAACACATACCAATTCGTTGTTCGGTTCATCAGTCTGAATGAACTCCTTCTAACCATTACGAAATTTTTTTTCATACTCCCATATATCTTCTATGTACATGGATTATATCTCCTCATTTGTTTTGTAAACAAAATTGGCTCGACAATTGGCTTCAAATCTATAATGTTTCAAACCAACATCAACACCATAAAAAAATGATCCTAAATTTTCTTTGATTTAATTCTTAGCCTCCTTTCCAAGATATTATGTAGCTCGTATCTCTGAGTGTGAGGAAAATTCCCCTATTGGACGAGATACCAAATGTCGTGGAGGCATTTTCATTGTTGCATTTCGATATGCCCCTTTCCGATCATATGTTCATCCTTTACAAGCCCAATAATAACTTGATAGTAGGCTGGTATAATGGGGGTCCATGCCCATGAAAAACTCCACATGAAATATTCTAGCAAAGTAATGTGGAACCTCATCATTCAACGACAACTTCCCATATGCGGCCAAAAATATATTATAAATATGTCTTGCTATGTTGGGGTGCTTAAAATATTGCACCTTCAACATCTTTCACTTTGGCCCCTCTTTGAAATTGAACATAGAAATTACATCTTCTTTTGAAACTCTACTTTTTACTAGTTCCCATTTATCGAGGCCCATCACCTATGAATTTTGTCTCCTCATCAAATCGATAAAACTATCAATCGTTGGCCCCATCTTTTTATATACATCCATAAAGTTCCACAATGAATGCAAAACAATATCGAAGATTTTCTTACTCTCTCTCAGGATATCCAAGCACCTGAAATCATTTTGCATCCTGTTTTTAACACCTGAGCATAGTTCAGGGGTCATTTCTTCAGTATATCCTTCCCAAGGAATATCATCACCAACATATAAGGGATATGTGGACATAGGCATGTAATATTTTGTTTCTTGATAACGCCCCTGAATCCACCTTCACCCATGGATAAGATGAGATAGATTCTAAATCTGAAGAAAAGATTGAAGTTGAACAAAATGTCGAGGAAGGATACCCAACAATGTGTTTGATATCCTTATTGAGTAACAAAGGTAGCTCAAGGGTTGAATTTTTGTGCTATGATGGTATTTTGAAGGATAAAACTCTTATAGATTGGATAGGAGAGCTCGAATGATACTATGTGTATGATAATGCTCAAGATCCAAATCGTGTTCATTTTTCCATTAGGAAGTTGAAAGGATATGTTGCACTTTGGTGGGATATGTTGAAAAAAGATAGAGTAGATCAGAGATTGGAGAATATTAAAACTTGGAAGAAGATATTTTATAAAATCAAAGAGAAATTTTTACATATTGACTACCAGCAGAACTTGTGCAAACAAGTACAAAATCTTAGGCAAAAAGAGACATTCATGAGTGAATATATAGAATAATTCTTCAAGTTGTCACTTATGTCAGGGATAAAAGAACCATAGTATCATAGAGTATAAATATATGTAAATGGAATGAAGTACCATATTTAGGATGAGATGAGTACACATTACTTTTGAAATGTAGAAGAATCCTACCAGGTTGCTTTGAAAGTGGAAGAAAAGATTGACAAAAGAATACGATAGACGTTCCAAGCAAAATGAACTAGAGGAAAAGGCAAGGTAAGTGTAATTAAAGATAATGAGAAGGAGGATTAGGAGACTAGTAGTAAACATGCAAGAGGAGGAAGAAGCGTTGGAAAAGGTAGATATTTTGGCCATGGTAAACATGTAATTACATGTTATAATTGTGGAGTATAGGGTCACAAAGCATCGAAAAGTCCAAAGAGGAAGAATGCAACTAGAAGAAGCGAAGATAGGATGCAAGTCACCCAAGTAGATGAGCCATCAACTGCTGGTGAGAATGTGGAAGTTCTCCAAGAATAACAAGGAGAAATTGTGATGTTGAGAAGAGTATTACTGAAGCATGAGACAAAGATAGCAGAAGAACCTAAATAGAGAAAGAGAGTGTTCAAAACAAAATGCAAAATTCGCAATAAGTTGTGTCATCTGGTCATAGATGGCGTGACTAAAGAAAATTTGGCCTCACTAAAGTAATGGGGAAATTGATCCAAGTGGAAATATATGGCCACCCACCTATTCCGCTTGCTCAAAATAAGGGTTTCCACCTTGGTCTTTTTTCTATATCTTTTTGGGTCCTAAACTTCTTGGGACATTTTGAGGTCCTAAATAACATTTTTTGGCCTCTCCATAGTCACACTATTGTATTTATCCATATTGTTATGGGAAAATGTGTATTCCTCAGATATACCTTTCCAACGAGCTATCGTGTGACCCAAGCAGAGATTGTATGTAATACTTAAGCCCTTGGAAAGTTGACGTACCAACTACCACCATCGGAGCCCACAAACCTTTTGGAGTTTCATATTATGGGGATAGGGTTTTGGATGTTTTTTTATGTTAAAAATGCCTCGAGAAACTCATTTTAAAGATCATCATCTTCTTGTGAATGATCGTAGCCATCACATCTCTTCTCGAAGATAATCTACCACCATTATAGCAAGTCATTCACTCTGTAATTTTACAATTTAAGCACATTCTCTCATTAATACAAATTATGCATTATTGTATCTCTTCGTTTATTGCAATATCTATGTATATTTCATTGTTATATATCTTCCTTCATTTTTTTCTCAAAATAATCCAGATTAGTGGTATCAGAGATGGCTACTCCTTTTTGTTTCTTAGCACATATCCCTGACGAGGTCATGGTATAGAGAGTTGAGTCTTGATCTGGTTTCTCTTGAGGACAACTACTCTTCCTATCCCAATAGGTATCCCATGGAGGAAGAGAAGAGAAACTAGGGAGCATAAGATCCTATCAAGTTTTTGCTCATGGAAGCCCTCATTTAAGAGAGGAATGAGATGTTGGATATATTTTCCCAAATCCTTCAACGATTTTCAATAATAACAGGAACATCTTCGTCAAGTAGTCACTTTGGATACCCTACCCCATTAAAGGTACAATTTAATTTTTGATATTCTCGTATTTGAAGGTCAAATCGATGTAGATGCTATGGAAAATGGTTAAATTTATTGTAAGGTTATTTATTTGTTCATAATTTTTTTGACAAAGAAAATATCACCTTTGTGATCCTTAAGGCTCTCCCCCATGTCAAACATTAGTGGGAGACTTACTCAGAGAAAACATTCACAGAGAAGTCTAGAATATTCAGGGCTGAACCCACTTGGAATTTTTTCATAGATGTGGTCAATGAGAAATATTACCCTATGGGAAACTATGATGACCAATACATCATATGGACCACACTGTATCAAAAGCGGGACCAAACAATGTCAAATTTCACAAATACCTTCCATACCTTGCACACTAGGCTGGGTATCAAATACTCTGAGCGACATCTGGTTATGAAATACCACGGGGATCTACATAGGTACATCCAAACCGAAATGGATCTTATGAACATCTCATCACTGGGAACCACTTATAGATATGTTGTCAAAATCGAGTATAAATTTAAGCAACAGAACAAGTGGTAATTTGGGTTTGCAAATCCGCAATAACCAAATTATGGTAAAGGAATCCCTAAATCATAGAAAAAACAACCTCAAGAAAACTAGTCCAAGTCGCAGGAAAAGAAGAGTAATGGGAAGATGAATAAGGACAACAGGAATTGGTGTGACTTCCATAAAATACCTTGGCACAACATCAATGAATGTCACTCAAAACAATTGTTGGTGGCCGAGATCAAAGAAATACAGTGGATCCCCGAATCATACTCTGATTCAGACAATAATCAAAGGATGCATATCATTGATGGAGAACCCACTACTACTGTCATGGCCACAAAAATCCAACTAGAAGAACCAAAGGATCCCCAGGAGGGGGAGCACCTTATCCATTCACATATGTGGGTGAAAGGGACCCCACTGCATTTTATTGCTAATACAAAAATCTAGAAGAACCTCATATCAACAAAGCTTGTCAAGAATTTGTAATTGTTGACAACACCACATTCACACCCATACAACATCAGATGCCTTCACCAGGGACGAGATCTTTGTGTCATCCATTAGTATCTCTTGTAATATGGAATCAAGCCCTTCAAGGATGAGGTACTGTGTGATGTTTCCCCACTAGAAGTCTATGATGTTCTATTAGCCCAGCCATATATGTGGAGGTGTCATTATGTTTATGAGTCTTGACCCCATAGTGTCATTGTTACTCTGGGTGGTCAACCCTACAGGATACCATAGGTAGTTATGACTATTGTCCCGAAAAAATAGTGTCGCAAAGTAATCTCTCATACCGCAAAGTTTATCCTCTTCACAATCTGGTTAGAAGAGAACGAAACTACAACCATTGTAGCCTTGGCCCAAGATCCTTCTATCCAACAGAAGAAGATCAACAAGATTGTATAAGAGCACCAAGATATTCCTGCATCATCTATGTGGGTGCCTCCACATAGCCCAACCAAACCAAGTTATAATAAATCCCTTCATGTTCTTCATGTTTCATATTCACTAAAAAATTACTACCACACTTAGGAAGATCATGCATTTATATTGGTTAACTCGATCCAACCCCTCCAACAACAAGTTCATAATGAACTTCAACAATCTAAGAAGGATAACTTCTTCGGCAAGGCAAGAAACTCACCAAGGTTTAGATTCAGTAAAATATTCTCGAGGACTTGACACAATGGAGACCATTTCTTCCTAAGGGGGGATGATTGGTCCAGGTGGAAATCGGCGGCCACCCACCTATTCCACTGACTTAAAACAAAGATTTCCACCTTGTCATTGTTTCTACAATTTTTTGGGTCCTAAACTTCTGGGGTCGATTTGAGGCCATAAACAACATTTTTTGGCCCCGCCATAGTCACATTGTAGGATTTATCCAGAGTGTGATGAAAAAATGTGTATTCCATGAATATACCTTTCCAACGATCTATAGTGCGCCCCAAATGGAGATAAATCGTATGTAAATTTTATGCCCTTAGGAAGTTGATGTACTAACTACCCCCATCAGGGACCGTAAACCTTTTGGTGTTTCATCTTTCGAGGTTAGGGTTTTAGGTTTTTCTTTATGTTAAAAAGGCCTCTAAAACCTCATTTTAAACATCATCATCATCTTTTGAATGAGTGTAGCCATCACATATATTCTCAGAGATAAGCTGCCACCATTCTAGTGTGTCATTCACTCTGTAATTTTACAGTTTTTGTACATTCTCTCATTAATAAAAAAATGTGCATTATTGTATCTATGTGTTTATTACAATATCTTTGTATATTTCATTGTTATATCTCTACCTTCATTTTTTTATCAAAGTATTATGGTTTTGTTCTCAAAATAATTAGATTAGAAATTGAAATTGAAAAGCATTCCAAATCCCAATCTGTACTAAGTTTCATTACTGCAAAAGGGATAGTAGGTGATTGTGGCTGAACAATGTTTATTGAGTTTCAAGACTGGAAGTTTCACTGAACAAGTCTTATGTGATGTGATAGAGATGGATGCATGTCATGTATTGCTTGGGAGACCATGGATGTTTGACATAAAGATATTCCATGATGACAAAGAGAATTCATATCAATTTTTCAAGGATGGTCAATGTTATAAGTTGGTACTAGTGTTAGAAAAGAATATGGACAACAGTAACATAAAAATTATGAATGGAAGTAACAACGAAGTTATGAATGACAGTAACAATAAGAATATGCATGGTATCAATAGTCAAACCATGTTATGTTCTATTAAGGAGTTTCTAAGAGAGAAGAAACATAGGGGTTGTTTGGATATAATTCCAAAAAGGATTTAGGAAATAGAGAAAAGGGATTATATATCAGTTGAGATTCAACAATTGTTGAAATAATTTAAGGAAATTGTAGTAGATATTTACCAGGAGGATTACCTCCATTCAAAGGCATATCACATCATATCAATCTGATACTCGGGTCGAGTTTTCCCAATAAAACACCTTACCGAATGACTCTAGCAGAGAGTGAAGAGGTAAATAGACAAGTGCTTGCATTACTTGATACATTTTTAATTCGATAAAGTTTGAGTCCTTATGTAGTACAAGAATTTTTGACATCGAAAAAGAATGATGAGTGGCGGATGTGTACAGATTCACAGGCTATTAATAAAATTACCATTAAGTATAGGGTTCCTTTACCTATAATGTATGATCTCATGGACTTTTTGAGTGGTGTTGAGTACTTCATGAAGATTTATTTGAGGAGTGGTTATCATCGAATTCATATAAGGGACGGTGATGAATGAAAGATAGCATTCAAGACAAAAGATGGTTTGTTTGAGTGGTTAGTTATGCCCTTCGGTTTAACTAATGCACCAAGCACATTCATGAGGCTAATGAACAAAGTTCTGAAACCATTTTTGGGAAAATGTGTTGTCACATATTTAGATGACATTTTGATTTTCAACATGAGCAAAGAGAAACATCTGGAGCACATGAAGAAGGTGTTACAATGATTGAAAGAAGAGGCAATGTTGATAAATCTAAAGAAGTGTATGTTTTTACAAAAGGAGATTGTATACTTGGGTTTTGTGGTTTCCAAATAAATTTTAAAGATGGATCTTGAGAAGGTAACATAAATTTTGGATTGGAAGCACCTAAATTCACTTTTAACGTGCAAAGATTCCATGGATTGGTGAGTTTCTATAGGAATTTCATCAAAATTTTAGTAAGATTTGTGTTCCTCTTACTGAATGCTTGAAGAAAGTCACATTTCAGTGGAAAAAAATAGCAATGAAGTCATTTGAATATTCGAAGAAAATAGTGACAAAACTTCCAGTATTGACACTTCCAAATTTCAATAAGGTATTTTGTGTATACTGTGATGAAAGTGGGACAACAATTGGAGTAGGTTTGATCCAAGAAGGTAGATCGATTGCATTTTTTAGTGAAAATTTGAATGAAGCGAGGAAGAAATACTCTATTTATGATCAAGAATTTTATGCTATCATCCAGGCCTTGAAAAAGTGGCGAAATTACTTGCTTTCAAAGGATTTTCTTTTGTTTACTGACCACAAGGCATTGCAGTACATTAACAAACAAGGTAAATTGAATCAGAAACAATCTAAATGGGTATAACTTTTACAAAGTTATACGTTTTTTTTTAAACATATGTTAGGGAAATCAAACAAGGTTGTTGATGCATTGATTCAGAGGAAAGTATAGCTAAACACCATGTCAACTAAAGTGGTAAGTTTGAAATGTGTTAAATGGTTGTATGAAGAGGATGAAAAATTTGCAGAGGCTTGGAAGGCATGCAGACAACCATTGAGTATGGATCAAACACCATTCTTAGAGTACCACATTCAAGAAGGATCCTTGTTGAAGAACCAATATTTATGTATTCCACAATGTTCAATATGATTGAACCGCATTAGAGAGTTACAAAGTGGTGGTTTAGGAGGATATTGTGGCGTGGAAAAAACCACATCATTGGTGAAAAAATGATACTTTTTTCCTAGCATCAACAAAGATGTTAGGAAACTTGTTGAGTGTTGTAGAGTTTGTTAATTAGCTAAGGGTAGAAGTCAGAATACAGGACTTTATAGTCCATTGTCGGTACCTGAAAGACCATGGAAAGATGTAAGCATGGATTTTATTTTGGGACTACCTATGACAAAGAGGAATTATGATTTTGTGATGGTCGTAGTAGATTGGTTTTAAAAAATGTCACATTTTTTAGCATGTAAGAAGACAAGTGATGCTATTGAAGTGGTTGCTTTTTTTTCCAGATAAGTGATATAGTTACATGGCCTACCAAGGAGTATTACTAGAGACAGAGACACAAGAGGTTTTGGTCACTTTTGGAGCACACTCTCGAAAATGTTGTGTTCTAATTTGCTATACAGTTTGGCCTATCATCCCCAAATAGATGGGTAGACCAAGGTGGTGAACCAAAGTTTAGGAAACTTCTTGAGAATTTTGAGTGGAGAGAATCTTAGTCAATGGGATTTAGTTTTGGCACAAGCTGAATTTGCTTACAACAATTTAGTGAAGATATCTATAGGGAAGAGCCTATTTCAATTTTTTTATGGAAGTTCACCTAAAGGGGTGGTAGATTTGGTTTATTTACCAAATATAGGAGATAAAAGGAGTGTTGTTGCAAGTGATTTTGTATAAATTATGTAGTAATTGCATGAGGAGGTGAAGCATAAACTAAATGAAACAAATAACAAGTACAAATAGAGGACAAACCTGCAACTAAGACAAAAAATATTTAAAGAAGGTGATTTAGTCATGTCTCACTTGAGAAAGGAATGATTTCCCATAGGTACCTATAAGAAACTTAAGTATAAAAAAATAGGACCGTGCAAAATCTTAAAGAATTTTTTTCATAATTCTTATCAGTTGGAACTTCCGGACAAGTTCGATATATCTCCAACATTTAATGTTTTTTATTTGTTTGAGTTACATGAAGGGTAAAACAGTGGCGATGAAAGTACTCTGGATAGATGGGAACAAACACCAGTCAAGTAAACTGAGGAAGTGGAATAAATTTTGGCCACAAGGATTGGTAGAAAAACCCGCAACAAGGAATATCTAGAACATTTAGTCAAATGAATAAACAAAGGATCTGAATATGCATCGTTGGTTTCCGAACAAGAAATAATTCCCTGCGAAACTCTTCATCCTTTGGAACAACAACCACATGAGATGTGAGCTCAAGTGTCTTTTACCAAGGGTATTTGATGCAGGAGAATCTTTGGTTCTAGGTAATCTGCATCAGAGAAAAACATTTTGATTCTATACAAGTTAATTTAGGATAAATAAGGATGGATACAACTCTACTCGATAGCTCATGCTATTACTCCTTGTTATAATTGAAAGTACTGCAACTTGTTTCAACTCCTGTACTAAAACTCCACACTACAGGATTGGTGTTGCAACTCTCTATAACTCCATGCTATAGAATTGGTGCTGCAATTCGTTGCAATTCCTATGTTGCAACTCTACGCTACATGATTTTTACTAGAATTTTTATGCTTCTACGCAACATTATAATTCCAAATTCATTCCATGCAACTCATGAATATTAATTTCCAAGTGGAATTCATTCATGAAGGAAGAGGAAACAAAATTGAATTGGAAAATAGTTGAGCAATGAAAATTCATGACTATTCATCTTCCCGATGGAAGGGGAAACAAATCAACCGATATAAACAACATAAAAAGAAGAGGAAGAAATATGTAGGGATTCATTCAATCTAGAATAAAGGAAGGTTTCTCTCAGGTCAATTTCAAGTGAATGAGACAACCACCAAGAATGAGATCGAGAAAATATGGTGTAATATGTGGAAGAAAAACAAAGTAAATCATTTCTAGTCTGGTGAGAAAAGATGTATTTATCTATTACATTGTAATGAGGGGAATTATGAAATCAATAATAAAAGAAAGGATTCACATCCTATTTGTGTTCTTGTGGTTGTCATTAAATTCTTCTATTCTAGTCCTAGCAACAGTAAATCAATTCTATGTTGTGTATTCGAATATGAGTTTTGTTGTGCATTCTGAAAGAAGAGCATAGTCTTGTAGGTGTTAGAATTGATATATGTATGTGAGTTGAATCACCTATTCACATTCTCTGAGAACTTCTAGTGTTCTCCTCACTCCCAATGTTCAACTAGATGTATTTATAACATCCTCTACTACAAGGTTCTTCCACAAGCTCTTCTTTATCCTATAAGTGCTCCACATTCTCTCTATCACAACTCTCGTGGTTGTAATAATGATATCAATTTTCTCTGCTACCTGCAATCTACAATTCTTCATAACCAGAGTTATTCAAATCATAAAATATTAACCATTACCTGGAAGATATATTCGATATCTTGTCTTCTGAGTATCTTCTCTCAATTTTTCTTCTTGACTGGAATTTCCCCAGTTTTTCAGTAATCCACTAAGGAATTATATATCAAATTAATTTTTCCACCTATCTTTACAATTTGTATAGGCTTACTCCTTCTGTTAAATTTTCCTCTATTTTTATCCTCTAGGAAGTTTCACTGATCTCCACAATCCTCCTTTTGCAATTTCGAATTTACAGATTTCCCGTTTCAAAGATAATTGATACGCTTTGATACCACAAATGATGACCTCCCGACCTTAGATCCCAAAGGTGTAGAATTCTAAATCTTAATGTTTCTCAACTCTAGAACTTGAGTTGCCTTAAAAAATCAATATGTGGTCCCAAATCCACCTTAAGAGAAATATTTTGTTCTTTGTTAGAGAACCAAGCATTAGCGCTCAAAATTAGGTGCTAAACCTCTCTCATGATCAAGCATTGGAACCCCGTGCCAAGGTTCAATTTTCCATCTCCTTTACAACTGTTATCTACCCCTTTACCCTCATAGAATCTCCAACCATAACTAGGTTCTTATCTTCACCAGTTTAACTCTCTTCGCAAGCTATCGAAACTTTTTAACCTTCAATCCCTATTGTTGATCATCACAGGATGGGTCATCCTGATATTTTAAAAATGTCTTTTTTAGGTGTCTCGATTCCCAAAGGATACGGTACACTGAACACACCCTCCCTCCCTTTAGGACCCCAAACACCTACACTATCTCCCCCATCAATCTAGTCCCCAGATTGATCGTAGTCATTGTTCGAACTTCTGCTATCGTATTTTTTTCACTACGCACTCCTTCGAATTTCGATTATCAGAACAACTTCCACCATATATCTTTCAAGATATACAGTCCATAACTCTCCAGTCTTTTTATTCTTCTGCCCAATTCTTCATCCACCAACGGGCATGTTCCTGCCACATGTCTCCTTCATAGTCATGGATCCAACTGCCATGGAACATTCTTCGATCACCTGGCTTCGGAGAGGTGGAACGTTTCTAGCTCTCTTGACATCGAATGGATGGTATCAAAGGGGAATATTCCTCGATATTGTTTCTATTGGAGTGTTATAATGAACTCCAATGTAATCGGGCTCCGAAAATTGACTCTGAATGATATTAAAGTGATGCCACATGTCACTTTCATAGTCGTTGATCTTAGCTACTCTGAACCCATCTGGACCGTCGGTCACTTCGTCAATGTATATTTTACTCCAAATTTCTATCTCCATATGTTGACATGCATCTTCATCCCAATATCACTTCTTACTTCGAATGAATCTACCTCATTCATTACTCTACCTTCATCGGAGCATTCTTCGTTGCTACATCCTCTTGATTTCGAATGTGTTATCCTGAAGGATTCTCATCAGCGCTTCAAGCTCCAATTTCAGGGCTACTTCTAGCCATTGATTTGGTAACTTCCACTCCATATCAAATATTTTTCATCTACAACCTTTAAGCTCACAATTAAGTCCTTTCTCTATGAATCGATGGTCACAGTTAATGAATACTCAAGATATGACGATCATTGTTCCCTTACACCTGTAAAGGGGATTAATCATATTCTCTTATCTGAGCACAAATAAGAACTCAATCTTTTCTCATCCCAACTTCACTACGATTCCACTATGATCTCAATTGGTCCTTAATTGCATTTGGTCATCGGTATCTTCTATGATTTATGCTCAATCCCAATCAACTTCTTATATGTGATGGTTTATTCCCACAGTTCGGTGTGATCCTGCATGACCACAGAGGGTCCAATATGAATTGTTATCATGCAACCAGGGACATTAATCAAACAGAACTACACCCAATTGTGTATTGACACAGAGAGACCATAAACACACATATTTTTATTAATGAATCTATACATGAATACATACACAACCTTCTCATGTCTAGGCTTGATTTACAATAAATTGACCTATTTTTGGCCTTAGGCCATACTTGGCCTCTCACATAGACCTCTAATTCTCCTCTCTCTATCTAATTCAACCACACTTTTCTCATAGGATTACAACATTTAAAATGAAAGAATTCTGACAAAAGAATTTTGTTCAGATCCTAAAATATCTCAACCAATAAATCTCTAGGATCCTTTAGACCCACAAAATCCTCAATTATCTCTCACAACTCTCAAGATCTACTCCATAAAACATATTTGATTACATATTAAGCAATGCCAACTCAACAGCCTCTATCCTATGAAATTCTTCTAGAACTCAATAAAGCATAGAGATTACATTAGTTCAATCATAGGGAACCCACTCCCATAGAAAATCAAAAGACCCCCTAGGTATAATCAACAAGGTTAGGTTAGGAGGAAAAATGTTGTTGCATCACATGTTTGACTTATACACTTTACCATGATTTAGTGTGATTAACTACGATTAAATATGTTTCACTATTTTTAATGATGATTTGACTATGGCCCATTATGTTTCATCTTTTTTCTTGTAAGATAAATCTTTATATTACATTCTAAGAGTAACAAAATATTATGTACAGGTTTTCCCTGGTCTTGGGCTACCAACAAAGGAAGCTAGCCCCAACCCACTGCCAATTAAAATAGTCTACTCCCTCATAGGGCTAAAAAAATGAAATTTCTTCATTATAATCTCATACATATATACTAAGTGTAGAAAAAAAACATAAATAGAACCTGGGATCATGACAGAGAAACAACATTTCTTAATTGGACTAGTTGGAGTCCATGTTTCTAGACAATTTTCCCCCATTGCATTGTTGATGAGGAGTGTGCCACTCTCGAATGAGGACTAGGTGGTTCATAGTCTCATGGGACCACATTTTTTGCAGTGGAGTGGAAAAAATATCCAACAATAGACTAACCTTCTGATCTAACATCTCCATCTAATGCCTCTGGTCTAGTTTCTCACTTCAATTTCTAATATTAATTGTAGGTGGTCCTCCGTCAACCTTATGGTATCTAAAGCAGTCATCGAAGTATTATTTGTCGCATTGGGCATAAATGGGACACTAGATAGGGACATTCTTGGGAGAATTGGAATCAACTCATCTTTAGGAATGGATGGATTGCTTGGAATTGGAGGGTTTGGAACCTCTGTAGCCTCTCCAACCTCGGGCTTCTTCCCCGAGTTCAAACCCCTTAACCTTGCAACCCTGGACCATATTTTCATCTCGAGTTTCATTATGTTTCATCATTATTAAACATTCTTTACCATGTTCGACTATTGTTAATTATGGCTGATCATAATAAAAAATTATTACCAAGTATTATCCATTCTCAAGTGAAATCTTCATAGTCTATTATAGTTAAGAATATTTGTCTCAGAATTGTATTATTTTAAATAGCATTTTATTACTATATTATTTAATAATAATGAAATTTTAATTGCATTACTATGATTAATAGTAAACTTTATTATTATAACCTATATTTTATATTTCATATAATAATTATAAAATTTGTAATATTATAATAAAAAAAATTATTAAAATAAATGTAAATGTATTTAATACATTTTTTATTAATTAGTCATGTTTGAATATATTTCTTGGATGAAGTGACTTCATACAAATATCTTGGAATCCATATTTACCACAAGCTTAGTTAGAATTATAACATTGATAAAAACATTATTGGGGGATGGAAAGCTTATTATGGGCTTGAAAACAATTGTAAATTAGTCGATCTTTGCATATGGGATAAGAAGAAACTCCTCTTTGAGACTCTTGTTACACATTTTATTTTTTATGGATGTGAAGTCTAAGGATGTAGTATCTCTCGTGAATCATGGAGAAAGAGAGAGAAAAATAAAATAAAATTATAACATATAATCTCAAAATTAAAGGAAATACTTCCTATCCCATCCTCCTCTTAGAGGAAACCTTTTCCCCCATTGAGATCATGACTATGACTAGATACCTAATGTATAATAACAAGTTAAACAACATGGAAGACAAGAAGCTTCCTAAAATTGCTTCAAAATCCACTTGTAACCACTATCGACTCAAGAGAGGATGTCATAAAGATGTACAATCTTGGCTAAGCTATTGGGGAATCATGGAAGACACTATTTTGCAAAATAAGGATACTATTAAAAATATCATCAAATCAAAATTTAAGGAGAAAATGTGGTGTGATAAAGACTTAGAGGGAAAAAAAAATTAAGGTATTATAAGGATGTAATCAACCCTAATCTAGAAGATCAAAATTATCTATATGTTTTGAAAAGTGTAAAGAAAAAAATAAGCATTGCTAAGATAAGCTCAAATTCTCACTAGCTCGATAGTGAAACTTGGAATTGGCCAGTTCCTAAAACACCATGGGATGAAAGAGTGTCATATTTGTGACACTAAGAACTGTGAAGAAGAAAAGCACTTTGTCTTAGATTGTCCAACCTATACCCACATTAGATCACAATTTCAAAATATTTTTCTTCCTAACCTTTTAACTCAACAAAACTATGGTGATCTTGGAAATCTCCTCTTAATGCTTTTATAGCACAGAAACAAAATTCTAAATAATTGCAAGTAATCTTTTACCCTGTCAAGGTCTATAGACCAATTTAATCATCATCATTATCATCAATATTTTTTATATGTCATATCATATTTATAGAATTATAAGACAATATTATAATTAATACCTAATAGGTTGGAGTTCGGCCACTTTATCGGCCCTATTCTCACTATTATAGTCATCAATATTATTCTTTATGCCGATGATATCGTTCTTATTGAGAGGAGTCCCCATGATCTTGAAAACTGACTAAGAATCCTCAAGGATTTTTGCTCCAATATGGGTATGACTATTAATACTGATAAGACTAAGGTCATGATTATTAAATCCATTAAGATACTTTATGATACCTTCGTATATGACAACAACAACTTGGAGGAAGTGACTTCATACAAAAATCTTGGAATTGATATTCACCATGAGATCAATTGGAGTTATAGCATTGAGAAAAGGATTATTGGGGTATGGAAAGATTATTATGGGTTTCAAAACAATTGTAAATAAGTTGATATTTGGAGTTGGGATAAGAACAAACTTCTCTTTGAGACTATTGTTACACTTGTTATTCTTTATGGATGTGAAGTCTGGGCTATAGTATCTTTCTTGAATCTTGGAGAAATATAGAGAAAATACAAAAGAATTTTATAACCTATAATCTCAAAATTAAAGGAAATACGCCCTATCCCATACTCCTCTTACAAAAAATCCTCTCCCACATTGGGAGCATGGCTATGACTAGATACCTAATGTATAAGAACAAGTTAAACAACATGGAAGACAAGAAGCTTYCTAAAATTKCTTCGAAATCGATTCATAACCACCATCAACTTAAGCGAGGATGGAATAAAGATGCCCGGTCTTGGMTAAACTATTGGGGAATCACARAAGAAACCATTTTGAAGAATAAAKATACTATTAAAAAAATGTGAAATCAAAATTTAAGGAGAAAATGTGGTGTGATAAAGACTTAGAGGAAAAAAATMAAATTAAGGTATTATAAGGATGTAATCAACCCTAATCTAGAAGATCAAAATTATCTAGATCTGTTTTGCCAAGTGTAAAGAAAAAAATAAGCATTKCTAAGATAAGAACAAATTCTCACGAGCTCCATAGTGAAACTGGGCGTTGGTCAATTCCTAAAACACCATGGGATGAAAGAGTGTGTCACCTTTGTGACACTAATAAGGTTGAAGATGAAAAACACTTTCTCTTAGATTGTCTAGCCTATAGCCATATTAGATCTCATTTTCAAAATATTTGTCCCACTACCAACCTTCCTAACCTCTTAACTCAACAAAAGTATGGTGATCGTGGAAAGCTTCTCTTAATGTTGTTCGAGCACAGAAACAAAATTCTAACGAATTAAAAGTAATCACTTACCCTCATAAGGTCTGATAGGCCAATTCGGTCTTAGTGAATGTTCGTCGTCGTCATCGTCGTCGTCGTCGTCGTCGCCGTCGTCGTCGTCGTCGTCGTCGTCGTTGTCATCGACGTCGTCATCGTCATCATCATCATCATCATCATCATCATCATCATCATCATCATCATCATCATCATCATCATCATCATCATCATCATCATCATCATCATCATCATCATCATCATCATCATCATCATCATCAACATCATATTTTAAGATATTTTTAATGTGTCAATTAGTTATTAACAACAATTATATTAATAATATTAATATTTTTATATTAACAACAATTATATTAATAATATTAATGTTTTTATATACATAGATAAATCTATAATTAAAATATAATTAAAAGATACTAATTTTTTTTTAATAAAATACTAAATATAAGTACATTAACTTAAACTAATTAATGTAATTATTTACTCGATAATTTGAAACAAAAATAGTTCCTTAAAGAATCATAAGTGTGACCATTGTATTTCCTTTAATTTCTAAAGACATTGAGACAACATTTGCTTCTATTTGAATTTTCTTTTAATTGTGGAGGAAGTCGGATGTTGTTTAGATGAACAACAAGAAGAGAGAACTTCTCATTGTTGCCTTGTTGTTTTCTTAATTAGCAATTTGATAACAATAATAATATTGAAAGGTAAATCTTTTTAATCTTTTGTCCATGGTTTATCAAAGAAATATAAACATTTTATATTTATAATATTTGTTATTCTTGTTATCCTATCACACTTTATATAATCATGAAGTTTTATAGAATCTTCATGTATTTTACATTATCAAAGAGAGGTTTTATTCCAAGTGTGCTTTATATCATATTTTTTTGTTTTGATGAACAACAAGAAGAGAGAACTTCTCATCGTTGCCTTGTTGTTTTCTGAATTAGCAATTTGAGAACAATAATAATATAGAAAGGTCAATCTTTTTAATCATGGTTTCTCAAAGAAATATAAACATTTTATATTTATGATATTTGTTATTCTTGTTATCCTATCACACCTTATATAATCATGAAGTTTTATAGAATCTTCATGTATTTTACATTATCAGAGAGAGGTTTTATTCCAAGTGTGCTCTATATCATATTTTTAAAGTTCTATAGAATCTTCATGTATTTTACATTATCAGAGATAGTTTTTATTCCAACTATATTCTATATCATATTTTTCCTAGTTCTCGTTTTATCTCTTGATAAAGTGTCATTGTGAGAGAAAATCAACTTTATCAGAGAGTGAGGTTTTATTCCAAGTGTGCTCTATATCATATTTTTAAAGTTCTATAGAATCTTCATGTATTTTACATTATCAGAGATAGTTTTTATTCCAAGTATGCTTTATATCATATTTTTCCTAGTTCTCGTCTTATCTCTTGATAAAGTGTCACTGTGAGAGAAAATCAACTTTAAAAGTAGTTTAATTCATATATTATATACTTGTAACAATACGATAAATACGACCTTAAATGAAACTTGAAGAAAAAGGGGAGGAACAAGGAATGGGGAACCCTAGCCTAATGCTCGTGCGCACCTCAGCTTGAACATTCCAGAACGCGCTGCAACTCTACAGCCAACCTGCCCTGTGCGAACCACTACCGGCTTTGGTCTGCATCCATGGGCGCCGAGGAGGGGGGGAAACCCCCCTCATACAGTAACATAACCGCTAATGATAGATCGGGAACGAGAATGAAGCGACCTGTGTTCGAGCCGCCGCAGCAAATCTGGGACGAGCTCCTTGCCAAAGAATAGGGTTTTAGAAAGGAAATGGAAACGGAAGCCAGCACATCCTATCCCAAAGTTCCCCAAGGATGGGAGCCAGGCAAATGCATCCCACAAATGGAAAAGGCACCCATATACCTCATAAGCTCAACCAGGGTTGGAGAGCACACTCAGTTCATGCAAGAACATGCCCTCATTGGTAAGTTTCTGGGACTCTGGCCATCACAAAGGGACCTGAACAAATGGATCAAACACTGGTGGAATCCCAGGGGCGACTACGAGGTTCAGCTCATCTCGAAAGGTTTTTTCACAATCATACTATACAACCTAGAAGACAAAGACTGCATCTTTGAGAATGGCCCCTACTTTTATAACTCAGCGGGGCTATTCCTAAGGTTCTAGATGGAGTGCTTCAGCCCAGATAAGGAAGACTTCACAATGGCACCCGTCTGGATCCGCCTCTATTCCCTCCCGCAGGAGTTCTGGTTGGAAGAGATTCTCATGGGAATAGGAAACACAATAGGTCAATACGTCAAAGCCTTAGAAGCCACAAAGCAACGAAAATACACCTCATATGCTCGAATATGTGTGTACATGAACATAGCTCAAGCCTTACCAAGGACGATAATACTGGAATATCAGGATGAGGACTGGGAACAAACCCTTGATTATGAACACATCCCGTTTAGATGCAGAAGATGCCATGAGCACGGCCACATGTTCTGAGACTTCCCACTCAACTAGCAAGCTCCCAAAGCTGATCAGAATATGCAGAAAGAAGGATTCACAACGATCCAAACAAGGAAGAAGAACCCCCCTCGAAAGCAAGCAGCCAGCCCCAAACCTAGAATCTCGACCAAGAATACCTATGATATACTGAGTCAGGTCCCTTAGGATGAGGAAATCCAAGATCCACACATTGGATCACAGAAAGGTAAAGATCTGAGCTCCATACTCCCCCCCTCGGGCCCGAACAAAGAGACCAATGCAGAGGAAAAAGGGGATGCAGTTGGAGACACACCAATGCAACTGGATGGCCAAGATATGGCAGGCATCGACCTAGAAAAACTGGAAGAATCTCTCAACCTAAGAGACCTGCAAGGCCTCCCACAAGAATATCTTAGAAAGGTGCACAAAGTCTTCCTTGACTCAACGGCAGGATCCACAACCCGCCTTGGTATTGCCACAGAATCCAGCTCCGGCTCTAAGAAGATCCCGCATGAAAACAAGAGAAGAGGGAAGAAACCAGTACATCAACTAATCAAAGAAGCTGGGAATCTCATGATCAACTCAGGTCAAATTCAGAAGCTCTCGGAGGGATACCTCCACCCACACCCCTCCTCCTAATGATGAAGATCATCACCTGGAACATTAGAGGTCTCAACGACAGAACTAAGCTAAGAATCYTTAGGGACTAYGTCAAAGAGGAAAGTCCAGACATTCCAATGCTACAKGAAACAAAATGTGCRGGAAYGGAAGCTGAAAACATCTTCCAACGCATTTGGAAGGGTTGTAATCACATTCACACGGACTCAGCAGGAGCCTCAGGGGGCCTAGCTATACTATGGAACCCAAACCACACTATCCTTAGTGGGCCCTTCTCCACCACAGGAACCCTGTCATCCCACTTTGAAGTAATAGGCTCGAATCAGGAGGGGACCATCACCAATGTCTACGGCCCCCAAGGACAACAAGAGAAAATCAAGTTCATGGACAAGCTGACCCAAGTTAAATCCCTGGTCAACACACCCCACTGGATCCTGAGAGGGGACTTCAACATGATCATGTCGCTAGAGGAGAAAACTGGGGGGAGCAAAAGACTTGAGCAAGACAACGGTAAGTTCAAAACTCTCCCTGAACAGTTAAATTTAGTAGATATAGAAAATAACAATGGAACTTTCACATGGTCCAACCGTAGATCAGGAAGTCAACATGTTGCATGCTGACTTGACCRCTTTCTCGTTACGGAAGAACTAATAGAAAGAGATCTTTGCATGGAAAGTCTGATCCTCCCYAAAGCGGGCTCGGATCATTGGCCAATCGACCTTCAAATTGCGATAGAGACCACTCCCAAATTTAAACCCTTCCGGTTCGAGAAATTTTGCCTCACACACGCAGATTTTCAGTAGCTAGCGAAAACATGGTGGCACCAAGCTAAGGTATACCACGGCACCAAGATGTACAAATTTCAACAACAACTCAAAAACTTCAAGCAAATGCTCAAATATTGGAACAAAAACACTTTCGGCGACATATTTCAGGGCATTAAGGACACAGAGAACAGACTAGCCGAGATACAAAAAATCTTCATAACAGGGGCTCGAACTGTTGAGCTCATGCAGGAAGAGGAGAAAATACAAATGCACTTGGAGCAGAGAAGACAACAAGAAGAAATCCTCTGGAGGCAAAAATCTAGGGTGCAATGGCTCAAGGAAGGGGAAAAGAATACAAAATTCTTCCATAGAACAATGATAAACCAGAGACACATCAACAGAATAACTCATCTAGAAGATGAGCATGGCAATTTGATAAGAGAACGCGCCCACATCGAAGAAGAGCTCAATAGACACTATCAGAACCTCCTGGCGGAAAACAAGGAGGACAGAAACGAGGCCATCACCGAAGTTACCAGTCACATCCGCTCACTCATCACCCCTAAACAAAATGTTTCTCTAATAAGGCCAATCACCCAGGAGGAGGTCGATCAAGCAGTTAAGGACATTCCCTCAGGAAAATCCCCAGGCCCCGATGGATTCACTACAGACTTCTTCCACCACTGTTGGGATGTTATAAGAAAGGACGTATGGGAGGTTGTCGAGGAATCGCGGACATCTGGTCAAGTTCTTCAAGCCTTCAACGCCACCTTCCTCACTCTCTTCCCAAAGGAAGAAAGAGTCAAAAACCCTAAGCATTTCAGACCTATAGCCTTGTGCAACGTCATCTACAAGATCATAACAAAAGTAATTGCAAATCAACTTAAGCCAATACTGCCCTTTGTCATCTCCAAAGAACAAGCTGGCTATGTTGAAGGGAGGCAGATTATGGACAGCGTCATTCTAGCACATGAGGTAATCAGCACTCTCAAATCGACAAAAATCCCAGGTATGTTAATCAAACTTGATCTC
Organism: Picea engelmannii; assembly: GCA_009831015.1. Classification (NCBI taxonomy): domain Eukaryota; kingdom Viridiplantae; phylum Streptophyta; class Pinopsida; order Pinales; family Pinaceae; genus Picea; species Picea engelmannii. Next base: position 56,865 of record ML779026.1, read on the forward strand.
TCAAAAGCTTTTGACAAGGCCAGCTGGCAATATCTAAGAGCCATCCTAAACTCCTTTGGCTTTGACCGAGATTGGGTAAAATAGATTATGAATCTCACCTCCTCGGCCTTCTTCTCAATCCTAGTCAATGGAATCCCCTCCCGGCCCTTCTCGGCCTCCAGAGGTATTCGGCAAGGGGATCCACTATCGCCCTTCCTTTTTGTACTAATGGCGGAAGGCCTGGGTCGCTATATCAAGTCAGCGGTTCTGGAAGGCAGCCTCAAAGGCCTACCCCTGCATAACATTAGGTCAGCCCCCTCTCATAGCCAATTTGTTGACGACACTCTCCTCATGAACTCCCCCACTTCACGTGAAGCCCAGAAGCTCAACTCCATCCTGTCTAACTTCACCGAAGCCTCGGGCATGACCCTGAACCTAGATAAATCCAAGCTTTTCTTTTTCAATACTCCTGTCACTGTACAATTACACATTTCCAAAATCCTAGGCATCCCCAGGAGCTCCCTTCCGTCCAATTACCTGGGCATTCCTCTCACGGGAGCGCCTGCCAAATCCATCTCCTCAGAAAGCCTCCTCCTTTCTATCTCAAACAGACTGGCTAACTGGACCTTCAGACCCTTAAACATTGCAACCAGATTAGTCTTGCTCAAATCTGTCCTGCAGACCCTACCCACCTATCTTTTCACATCCCTAGCATCTCCCAAGCAAATCATCAAAGCTATCAGAAACTTACAGAGGAATTTCCTTTTGGCAAGGTCTGCAGCCCAACAAGAAATGGGCATTGGTAAGCTAGGATAAGGTTTGTGCACCAAAAAACATGGGAGGCCTTAGACTTCAAGACCCTGGAAAGCTCAATCAGATAATGGGTGCCAAGATATGGTGGAGATGCATGAAAACTCCAGATGCACTATGGGCATAAATTTGGAAGAATAAATATGCCCCCATCATGCAGCTTGATCAACTGATCAGACATAATGTTAAAATACAGGGCTCGAACATCTGGAATACAGCTTGGCAAAACAAAGATTTAGTACAAAAACACGCTTTCTGGGAAATACGCAATGGAGACAGTGCAGAATTCTGGAAGGACTCGTGGAAACAAATCAAACCTCTAAATGAACTTGTAGAGCTCGCACCCCTCCAGCGCGCTCTAGGAATCGAAGACCTCCAGCCAAGATCTAGGAATCCCCCCCGGCGTCAACTTAACAGCCTGGCATTATGAAGCAGCTCGCAGTAAAATCCCCATAAAGGAGGGGCCAGACATCCTTAGATGGGGGCACTCTACTTCAGGAAATTTCTCGGTAAAAGAAGCCTACTATCTGCAAGGCAATTACCACAATCAGGAAAGGGACACCATTTGGAGAAAAATTTGGAACAAGGCGCTCTGGCCAAAGGTCTCTACCTTCCTCTGGCTAATCATCCATAATAGAATTTTGACATGGGATAACCTCAGGAAAAGAGGACTCATTGGGCCATCAATATGTGTCTTATGTCAATGCCAAGAAGAAACCAAGGAGCATATTTTCAATGGCTGTCACTACAGCCAAGCGGTTTGGGACCAAGGGGCTCAAATCATGCGTAGATCCAATCAAAATAGAGGCAGCATCAGAGACACCATCGAAAACTGGGACACTATCACCTTTAACAACCCCATTCTGAACTACATTTGGCAACTCCTCCTAGGTTTTATCCTCTGGCAAATATGGAAGGAGTGAAACAAACGCATCTTCCACTCCAAGGACTCCACTCCAGAATTTACTTGGGACAGAGTTGCCACACTCATCAAAGAAACAATCAAAAGCAAGAGCTGGCAAGTGGGGGATAAGGTATGTACAAGAGAGGAATTAAGCACCCTTCATAGTTGGCAACTCAATCTAAATGACTCAGTGGCAGTCAGAGCTCCCAAGATTCGAACCTTCGGCTCATCCACCTGGACTCCCCCCCCTAATGGATTCCTAAAAATCAATTTTGATGGAGCTTCAAAAGGCAATCCAGGACCCACAGGCTACGGAGTGGTGATCAGAAACTCCAAAGGGGAAATTTTAATTTTGACAGCAGGGTATCTAGGGGAAACCACAAACAATGTGGCGGAAATAACGGGCCTACTACAGGGCCTTCGAGCTGCTGCTACCCTATCCAGCCACAAAATAATTCTAGAAGGGGACTCACAAATCATCATCCAGCTAATCACCAAGATCTTACATGGGTGCAATCCACAAAAAATCTCTCCCAGCTGGCGACTTGCAGGACTGCTCGAGGACTTCGAAGGCATACTCGAGCACAACATCAGCATTATCCCCTCCCATGTCAAGAGGAAGGCAAATAGCGTGGCCTACTACCTGGCAAATGAAGGAGTCCACAGGGGAACGGAGAAAACAATATGGGACACTAGGACCTCCGAAGCCTCAGACATATCTCAACAATGTCAACTCCTAGCCAGCGAGGAATTCCTACCCCCAGATGGGGTGCCAGGTGGAAAGAATGGGCACCTGGAGGCGCAAAGTGGGAGGCCATTTTTGGTGGCTCTCACCTCCAGCGACGGCCATTTATGAAGGCCTCACCTCCATCGGCCACTGGTTATTGATGGAGCCTCTCGCGCGTGAGCAAGGGACGACCAGCCAGAGCATTAAGCTCTCGGCGTTAATGGTGGCAGCCGTGGTTTATGTCATAATCTGTATAACCGGACCTCCCAGAATGAATTTGAAGTTTGTCGAGTAGAGAAGGAACCACCGCGTCGGAGGAATCCTAGCACTTTCCCTCCCTCTCACCATTCCACGGGCAAGGGGAAGACCCCGCAGAGGATCCGGCTGGTATGCGGCGGATGCAAGAAGGAAGAGGCACAAGAAATTTGAAAGAGCTCTGCTCTTGGTCAAGAGAAAATGCCAAGGTGAAGCCATCGTAGCAAGTTCGCCCCCTCAAACCTATGTCGAAGAAGACTTGTCCCTAGAGCTCCCACCAGACTTCTCTGAGAGCCGCATGTTTATCGTCTCAGATAATTGGGACCCTTCGGCGAGCTTTGGACAAGCCGCACCAGCACCCAATTTGAACGAGACCCGTAGCCCCGACGACGCTCCGGGCATAGAATTCGACACCTGCCTAGTGGAGGAGGAGTTGTCGGAATGCACAGTCGACCCGCAGATGCAGAGGAAGATGTCGAGCCACAAGGAAATGGAGGTTGAAACAAAGGTGCCATCATCCCCACCGTTTCTACATCTAGAGCACCTGAACTTGATCTTTGAAGTGCGCAGCTTGGTGGAGGATCATATTTTCAGAGCCGTTCGCGTCAGCTAGCGCTTAGACATGCTCTACGCAGCCTACTCCAAGGCCACGCCTCGGCGCCAATGCCCCACTTGTGCACAGCCCTACGTCATCCCTGTCAATGGTGGCAAAGCTAAGGAAGGACACGAGGACTCCGACGACTAGGTTCTGTTGTTTCTTATGGTCTCCTACTCCTTTTCTTTCACTGTTTATTAGAGCTATCGCTCTTTAGGTACTAGCTTAGTTAGCTTCAGCACAGACTTTCCTATTCTGCTAAGAATGATGGACATGCACCCTGGTTTCCTTCGGGCAGGGTGGCGAAACTTGAGACTTGATTTTGCATGCTGTTGTGGACAGGCCAGCTGTCCTGGTTTCCTGTATAGGCAGGCCAACTGGCACCTGTATGCCAAGTGTATTTCTTTTTTGAAGGCTTAATATAACAGGCTTCGCCCTTTTTTACTTAAAAAAAAAACAATACAATAAATACAATGTGTAAAATATAACCCTCAATTTGGAATAAGGGAAAGGAAACTATATTGGTATGTTATAATATTAAGTATTAATCTTTTAATTAACAAAATATTTGCATTTTAATTATTTTTAAAATTAATCTAAAGTTAAAATAAATTTATTAGAAGCTTCACAATTTTAATAAATTCAAAATTAAATTCAAAAGAAACATGTTAAGATTGGCTAAAGACAAATACAAAGTTCTCTTACTTAACATATATGTCATGGGTATTCAACAATGAATCATCCTTAGGTAGATGGTTCTAATGAGGCAAATCGGAAGTTGTGTTTTTATTAATTATATCATGCTTGATATGTCCCTAGCGCTATATGAGTTCTATTCAAATCAAGAGTGTCGATGATCCATGTTGGTTACAATTAATATAGGTGCTTCTATTAATGTTAATTTGAAAGAGTAGGAAGTGATTTTTATAATGTTCTTGTTCTCAAATAATCAAGGAATTGTTATACTTGAAATTGCTATATTTTTTAAATATAATTATTTTGATTATTATGTTTGTTTAATTTTCTGTTTTCTATTATATACATAGTTAAATTTTTACTCTCTATTACTTTAACTTTTGAAAATCCTATTTTAATTTTTGAGGATTTTATTTTAATTTTTAGGTTGTCATGGTTTAGTAGTGTTTTTTTTTAAATAACTTTTAATATACAATATTGTTTTAACATGGAGACACAAAAGACAAAATTGGGTTAGTTCTTGTGTAACTAAATAAAAGGTATTGTGGGTTTCCTGTGGTTACATTTTCATTAAAAAAAAAATTATTATATATGTTAATTTTAGTTTATTGACAAAATACTTTTAATAATATATGGGTGAAATGGAATTAAAAAGTACTCTTAAAAATGGATGATAGAAAAAAAATAGCTAAAAGGAGAATTTTACAACCTAATAATAGGTTAGTATATTCAAGAAATAAATGAGTATTGTTTTTTTAACAATTTTATTCTTAATTGATTTAAAACATAAGAAAACTATAATTTAATTTTAATTGATATAAAAATGAAAAAACTTTAATTAAAAATATGACAATATATTATTAATCACCTAAAAAATAACCGAAAAACAATAAAAAAGACAATGGCATGGCATGAATTGAAGTAATAATTATTCAAAATAATGTGATAGATATCTTTTTCCCAAGTAGAATAATGTTTCTTTTATAAAGTATTAACATTATATAAGCTTGTATAAAATTCCTGAATGGGCCTAATGGTTAAGAACATCTGTTTCATCTTAAAAAATTACAAATTCAAATGCAAAGGAGGTAGGGTATGTATTTCTCCATAGATTTTACCAATAATCCCTTGTCCCACAAAAAAGAAAATCTCATACACCAATTTAATATTTTTGTTATTATTATTTTTATAATCTATTTTTAAGATTACAGCCAAGCCACATTAAATTGGTATATGAAACCCCTTGTTTGTGGAAAAAAAACAAAAATTATATAAATCATTAAAAAATTTCAAAACAAAATTATCTATTATCTAAAAAGTTGTACCCGTTGGAATACCGATAGATCAGTACCCGTTGGAATCAGAAATAAGCCGCAACCTCCGTTAATCCCTCTTTCCTCGGGTTAATCCAGATACTCATATATAATTGGAATAAGAAGTACGCGTTGGACTCAGAAGTACTTGAAGGACCTTATTTAGTCATTGAAATCTTTTAAGGCGAGTATGTCATCATGTTTTTTCTTAAATGCTTCCATCATTGCCTCTCTATCCTTGTGAATCACCGATCAAAGAGCGAGCAGCCGGGTTGAAGATTTCGGAGAGATCATCTATAGATCCAGTGGCTTGTGAATCACCGATCAAAGAGCGAGCAGCCGCCAGGTTGAATGATTTGGCGGGATCCGAAACGCTTGTTTTTTGTTAGGCAAGCCAACTTCAATAGCTATCAGTCAAAAGAAATACAATACCTTTGCAAAAAAGTTCACGTTATTCTGAAATGATGTCATCGGATAGTATGATATTATAATACTGTAAAAAAAGTCAAGATTATATAGATAACTTTTTAAAATAAAATACTCCCTAAATATAAATTAACGCATCACAAGTTGAGATACTGCGAATATTTATATAACCCAAATAGAAACGTGAATATTTTTTTGGAGGACAATGCAATGGCATTCGTAGGCCGCATGTTCGCTACATGGAACCCCATGCGTTCACCTTTAGTTATGCATTTTTTCGAGGGCAATGCAATGGCATTTGGTTAATAATTCATTAACCCGTGCATGGAACTCCATGAGTTCACGTCCGCTTATGTCAAGTTTTGTTGCTACCATTCTCAATAAGAGATGAGCCCATGGTTGAATCCGGTGGCTCTAAGTTGCATTCTAGTCCTCAGAACCAAAGACCATGATTTTGTCATCAACATAGGTAGTGGTTTTGTCAATCGTTGTTGGTGTTTTCAAGGGGAAGGATGGCCCTGATATTCTAGTTGTCTGAAGATTCAGATCGTGTTTCGAAGGATTATTGGAAGTGTGGCATGATTTCAAGAGGTGGACGACGACATTTGATGTGAAGACTGAGAAAATTGACATAGTCCCGACCTAGGTGAAATTGTCGAGCCCCCCATTGGTTTTTTGGTCTGAGGACGGTTTCCAACTATTAGAAACTCCCTTGGGGTATACTTCGACCCTGGTATGTATTTCAGAAGCATTGGTTTGATGACAATGGTGTGGATTCTTGTTAGATTGGACATAAAGGATGGTCTGGTGGACTACATTTCTTTCAAAAATACATGGCTAAAAAATTATCAATACAACAATTAAAGTTTCTCTTTAAAAGCTCGTAAAAAGCAATGGGTGCGTAAAGAAAAGGGCTTGGACCCTATGAAGGTGGAGGTTCAAAATAATTATTCATTGGAAGTTAAGGATGGTGCACATTTCTCTCCTCTAGTGGTTTCTCTCCTCAGAAAGGAGACAAGCCTACAAATGTTTCGCCTAGACCGGAAGCTTCACATAGTTCTTTCCTCTACTGGTTTTTCTAGCCATACATGAGGAGGGGCTTCAGAAAGGAGACAAGACTGCAAATGTTTCTCCTAAAGAGAAAGCTTCTAACCAAGAGGTTTATTTGCATTGTTCTTCATCTAAAAATCATTCATCCGGGGCACTAGTAGCTCTTGTTTGTTTTCAGGTAAGCATATATTCTCTTTGAACCCCCTAGTTATCTTGTCAATATTCCTTCTTTGAAATTTGAGGATTCAGAGTCCTCATGTAGTATGGTGGGGGTCAAACATTGCAGATTCCTTAAATGTATGAGCTTTGGGAATTGAGAGTCCTCAGGTAGTATGGTGGGGGCGTCGGACATTGCAGATTCCTAGGATGGTCTTTCCTGTATTTGAGAACCTCTGTATTTGAGAACCTCCACCTCCCATTCTTGAAACCTTAGATAGGAGTTCCTTGGAATTCTCTTCCTCCTTCACTAACATAAGACTTATTGTTTGAAGATAGTAATGGATGACTGAGAACGAGGGATAGAGCTCATATGTTTATCTTGGGATTTTCCATGGGGTTTATAAGATTATGTATCTTACTTGAAATTCTACTCAGAAACCGCAATAATATCCTTTCCCATCTCTTCTTCATGAACCTTCATCGAAACCTAGTCTAATGAATCCAAACTAGTGATTCATTGAAGAATTGCATATTTTTACTACAAGTGACCAATATACAACAACAACACCAACATTTGATTAACACTTGATCAACAAATCATAAGACCAGAATTATTGTAGCTTTATTATCTTCATTCAACCATCCACAAACATACTTTAAGAAACTCATCAATTGACAGCAATAGAGCCTTCATTCCTTATACATTTTCCTAGTGTTATGTACATAGTTCTATGTGCTTCCCTTCAGATTGTCCAAATGTGACAGACTCATATACATACAACCAGAGACATTACAAAACATAGGCTCAAAGCGAGTTGAAGGACATTGACTAACAACAACAATAATACCCCCAACTATCAACCAACATCCAATTGACTAACTCTCTTTATGTTTTTGTTGCTCCATTTTATCTACTTCTTGGCTCTAACGTTCTGTCCCTTTCAGTTCTTCCCCACTCACTCCATTGACTACCAGTCCCACATGTTTTTTTCACCTACATGCATTCCACATAGCCTCTTTAGAATCATGACAATCTCAAACACCTTGCTAGCTCATCTTCTTACTTCTCCAGGACCCGTCATGCTGCCTGAAGTAATAATTCGAGGAGATTTCCCAAAGATTGTTTTCTTGATTCCTATGTGCATACAGTGTCTTCTTAATTTATAACATGCATCACAAAACTCAAACTGACGTGCATTGGCAGAAATTGAATTGGCGTGCATTAACAAAACTTGATCCGAAACGCATGCATCTTGTCACCCCTCACATAGTTGCTTCAGCATGCACAAAACTAGAATAGGCGTGAACAACTTTGTTTGTGCGCAAGAACGATATTTACCCAAAAAATTAGGTACCAACCGGCCCTCGCCACTATTATTTTTCTTGTCCTCAAACTAAGTGCATCATGGAATGATTGATGGGACAAAGAGAACTGTCTTCATGAGTTCCTTAACAAACTCCTTGAATTAGCGATCAGACTCATTGACATTTCCTTGAAGTTCCTAGATGAGTTGAACAAGCACATCTGCATGAGTTGTTGTGACTTGAGGGCCTGTCAGGTCCATTGTCACCGTTTTATCGATCAAGGGGTTGGTAGCAACTTATGCGTCTATCAATCGGGTATAAAAGACTAAGGCCTTATCAGTCACAATATTGATTAGCTCTAAGATGCTTTGTTGCTCAGCCTCAATGGAAACAATATCTTTTGTTTTGGATGCAATAGTGGTCGAGCACTTGCCTAGAGGTAGAGAGGCCAAGCTACTATTTTTTTGTGTGACCTCATCCTCAGTCGCGCGAACTATATCATCAATGGTACTCAACTCGAGAGGGTTATGTACATGAGTCCATAAATTGAGGCTGCAGTCGACCACCCTCGAAAATTCCTTCAATCTGTGTTGGCCCTCTTGGATAGTTTCTTTGGCTGACGCAATCTTCTTCTGTATGTAAATTGCCTCCAGTCTGTTTGATTGAGTGGCAGAAGTAAAGTTGTAAGTTGTGAGTCCAAATTTTGTAAGTGATCATTTACGATCGATATTGTAACACAAGGGGGAATGTTGCGACCTTCTATTAAGGTCGTCATTATTTGTGCATATAAAATATCCACCATCCCTATGAGGTCAATGCACATTGTACTAATATGAGTATATTGAGCCTTTGCGGTTCCCTGGGCCACAAATTCTATATCATATTGTTGTTGTAAGGCCTGGTGATCTTGAACCATTTGGTGGGTTCATTCACGCTCGTGTGTGTCCTTCTTAACCCTGGGGGATGAGCACCCAATTTCTTCTAGAGTTGACCAACAAAATCCCCAAGGCATTGACATATGAATCATCTGCCAAAAATTGAAGAAAGTCTCACCTGAGATGCTATGAGGATCACATATAATATCATCTGGTCTTGTGTGAGTGATGAAGGACTAATTAGATAGAAATCTATTTGGGTTGGCATTCAGACAATTCATTGCAAACTACTTAACAACTACCATTATACAACAACAACACCCACATTCAATTGACACATGGTCAACACAGCATAAGACCATAATCAGTGTATCTTTAAATTATCTTCATTCAACCATCCAGAGACATACATTAAGCGACTCATAAATTGAAAGCAACATAGTCTTGCTCTCTTATACATTTTCCCAGTGTTACATTACATAGCGCCATGCATTTCCCTCCAGACTCAGACTTACAACTAGAGACATTAAAAAAAATAGGCTCGGAGTGATCTCAAGGATATTGATTAACAAGAACAATAATACACCCAACTATCCACTAGCAACCAACTCACTAACTCTCTTTTTGTTTTCATTTCTCTCTTTTATCTTCTTCTCAACTCTGGCAATCTATCACTTTCAGTTATGCCTCACTTGCTCCTCTGACTGCCATTCCCACACACTTTTGTCACCCATATGCATTCCAAGTAGCCTCTTTGGAATCATGGAAATCTCAACTACCTTTCAAGCTCAACTTCTTACTACTCCATGATCCCTCGTGCTTCCTGAAGAAATTATTGGGGAGATTTCTCGAAGATTATTTTCTTGATTCTGGGGTGCATGCAGAGTCTTCTTAATTTCTAGCACACATCACAAAACTAGGACCAACGCGCAATGGCCAAAATTGAACTGGCACACATTAATAAAAACTTGATCTGGCGCACATGCCTCTTGTCACCCCTCGCACAACTCCTTGAGCACGTGCAAAAATTGAATAGGCACACACAAATTCATTTTTGCATGAGCACAATATCTACCCAAAACTTGAGGTGCCAACATTTGTTAAGTTCTCTAGTGCTAGAGAATGAGTTGTAAAAACCATAAATAAATTGTTTCATTTTTTTGTGGAATTGCGTCCTTCATCTGCCCAAAATTTGAATAACAGGATCATAGGCCCACTAGGTATACTTGTGTGCAATTATGTTTTATTTCTTTCTTGCTAATTATCTTATGTGTCTAGTTATTTGACACATTTAATTTGGAAAATAATGCACACACATGGAGTACATGGTGACTTAATGCAATTCAATGACAAATTATTGCTAATCAAATCATATGCAATTGAGTAGATGCAATCCATACTCAAGAAATCAAGTTTTCAATCATACCAACAATTGACAAATCAAGTTAATAATCAATTGATAATGTTATGAACTCAAATATTTTCCAAGCATTCAAATTTGAAGATCAATTGTAACTTGCAAATAGTCTTTTTTGTAAGCTTACTTATGTTTTTCAAACCAAGTTGAATTATACTTGTTGGGTGCATTCTTGGTTGATCTATGACACCCATTTTTTATTTTTCATTAAAATGACTGAGTAATTGAATTTTATAAAGGGTGGAGTCACAAGAATCCCTTTTTGTTGGTGAGTCAATTGTGATCAAAACCTTGCTTCAGAAGGAGGCTTTATTTAGTCTTTCAAAATGGCTCAAGAACTATTCGAGTCACTGAACTCTCTAATAATCATTGTCGAAGACAATATAATATCATTCTATAAAGAAAATCTTAAAACAATTCTGACTTATTTGCAAGTGTTGCAAGATAAAGTTAAATTGCTTCAAACTCAAACTCAACTACCTCATGATGAACTCCAGTGAAAGAATCTTCATCATTCTGAACTAGTCCTTGTTTAGAAAAACCCACTTTTTCAAATTAATGATGATTTCAATCAAAAGTCCACACTTGATCAACTCGGTGAAATAACTTTAGTTGAAATTTTATATGAGGATGAATTTATTCATTAACAAGTTTGGAATACTCTTTCCAATCCCAGTATCATATCTTGGGAATAAATTAGAAACAACAGTCAAAGAACATGACTAAGATATGATAATGAAGGTAATTTTCAAATTCTAGATTATTCAAAACCAATCCACGTCAACAGTGTAGGAATGATTCAAGAATTTTCAACTTCACTTGTTCCAGTTTAGCATTAGAATTCAAAGTGTCAAAATTGTTAACAAGTTGGTCATATGGATGATCAATGTTTTTATCGTTTTTATCTCCATCCTTGTCAACATTGCAGTAGTAATAATCATTCACTATATATATTCTCCAAGCTAAAGAATCCTACAAGATTAAAGATTCACTATGGGTGGATCAATCATTGCAAATGGTCATCAACAAACAAGAACTTAATTAAGTCTTATCATAGAATTCAATCTCAAGAAGAGAGACATCTTGTGGAAAATAGTCATTCAATATTTTCTCCTTGCACCTTAGAAGAAAGCGTGAACAAAAATAGTGAAATGATAATGGCACTCTCTTGCACCTCAAAGGGGGGGAAAGCGATGACGAAACTCTCCTTCACCTTAAAGGACCAAGTGTGCCAATGAATTGAAAATGGTTAGTGGTTAACCAAAACCACCAATATAGTGATGAATTGGTTCAATGTAACCCACATGAAAACATATGACTTCTCAACTTTTTTTTGACAAAGGGGGGAATGTACATGGTTGTTAGAATTCAAGTTTCAACAATAACAAACAATATGCCATATGGGCATCAATAGTCTATAGCTGGTAGATATAAACAAACAAATTTCCAAATGGGAAATAACATTGTGTATATGGTAGAGTTGAACAACAAATTACCAAATGGGAAACAACAATCTATAGATGGAAGACTTATACAAACTAAACACCAAATGGATTTGGGATTTAAGTAGTTCTAGTGGGAAACCTTGTTTACTACTCAATTGTTATTTGGAAAAATGATTGCGATGGTGATTAACACCATTTTTGTGTTATATTTTAGAGAAATATTGTGCACATTTTGTTCATTTAGATGACCATTTGCCGAGGCATAGGAGACAAATATCCATTTGCATTGTATATTGGCATTTGATTGAGTTGTTATGCATTTTCAGGGATGTCTCAAACTTGTATTTGATTCACTTCTCTTGATTTTCTCTTGATTTTTAGTGAACACATTATTTTAAAATGGTGGGATTTTGCAGATTCTATCAGTTTCAACATCCATATTTCCTGGTTTTTCAAGTAGATATTCATTGAGGCTTAGATCATGAATTTCACCATGAGTACTTGGAGATGATACCAATCCTGATTTCGTTTTTGGTATTACTATTCAGACTTATGATTTACGGGGAGGAATGTTAGCCTATGACACCCTATACAATCATGAATTCCTACACCACCTTGATGTATTTCACATTATGGGATATATTTTTTTATTGTGAGTGTGTTCTAGATCCTACTTTTCTTCCTCCTTGTAATATATCTTGATGAGATGTTGGTGTGAGAGAAAATCAATTTTAAGAAGGTCTCACCTAGAACGCCATGTGGATCATAGAGACCATCTGGTATTGTATAAACGATAAAGACTAAATACACAGAAATCCATCCAGGTTGGCATTCATAGAATTCATTGCAAAATACTTAACATTTAACAATATAAAACAACAACACCCACCTTTGATTAAGACATGATCAACACATCATAAGACCAAAATCATTTCATCTTTATTATCTTCATTCAACCATCCACAGACATATTTTAAGTAATTCATCAATTGACAACAATAAATTCTTGCTCTCTTATACATTTTCCCAGTGTTACATACATAGCGCTATGTGCTTCCCTTCAAACTGTCCAAATGGTACATACTCAGACTTACAACCAGAGACATTACAAAACATAGGCTTAGAGAGAGCTCAAGTACATTGACTAACAAAAACAATAATACCCCCAACTATCAACCAACATCCAATTGACTAACTCTCTTTCTATTTTTGTTTATCCCTTTTATCTATTTCTTGGCTCTACCATTTTGTCACTTTTAGTTCTTCCCCACTCACTCCTCTGACTACCAATCCTAACATTTTTGTCACCTACTTTCATTCCACATAGCCTCTTTAGAATCATGGAAATATCAAATACCTTTCCAACTCATCTTCTTACTTCTTCAGGATCCCTCGTGCTTCCTGAAGTAATCATTCAAGGAGAATTCCCAAAGATTCTTTCTTGATTCCGGTGTGCATGTAGTTTCTTCTTAATTTATAGCATGCATCACAAAACACAAACCGATGTGCATTGGAATAAATTGAACTGACACGCATTAACAAAACTTGAACTGAACGTGCAAAACTAGATAGGCGTGAACAACTTCATCTGTGTGTGACCACGATATTTACCCAAAAATTTAGGTATCAACCGATCCCCACCACTATTATTTTTCTAGCCCTCAAACTAAGTGCATCATGGAGTGACCAATTCCATGAATAGAAATGTATTCATGAGTTCCTGAATGAACTTCTTTTATTAGCGATCAGGATCATTAAGATTTCCTTGAAGTACTTAGGTGAGTTGAACAAGCACATCTGCATCAACTGTTGTGACCTGAGGGCCTATCAGGTCCATTGTCACCATGTTATCGATCAAGGGGCCGATATAAAGCTATGCGTATATCAATTGGGTATAAAATACTAAGGCCTTATCAACCACAATAGTGATTAGCTCTGAGATGTTTTGTTTCTCATCCCGAATGGAAACAATCGCTTTTGTTTTGGATGCAATAATGGTCGGGCGCTCGCCTAGAGGTAGAGAGGCCAAGCTACTCTTTTGTTGTGTTGCCTTAGACTCAGTCATGTGAACTATATCATCAATTGTACTAAAATTGGGAGGGTTTTGTACATGAGTCCATAAATTGAGGCTGCAGTCGAGCACCCTCAAAAATTCCTTCAATCTGTGCTGGCCCTCTTGGATAGTTGCTTTGGCCAACGTAATATTGTTATGTAGGTAAATTTCCTCAAGTTTTTTTTGATTGAGTGGCAGAAGTAAATTTGTAAGTTGTGAGTCCAAATTGTGTAGGCGAGCCTATACGACCGATATTGTAACACAAGGGGGAATGTTGCTACCTTCTATTGAGGTTGTCAATATTTGTGCATATAAATTAACCACCATCCCTATGAGGTCAATGAACATTGTACTAATATGAGTATATTGATCCTTTGTTGTTCCCTGGGCCACAAATTCTATATCATATTGTTGTTGTAAGGCCTAGTGATCCTGAACCATTTTTTGGGTTCGTTCACGCTCGTGCATGTGCTTTTTAACCTTGGGGGTTGAGCACCCAAGTTCGTCCAATTTGACCAACAAAAAACCCAAGGCATTGACATATGAATGATATGCCAAAAATTGAATAAGGTCTCACCCGAGACACTATGAGGATCACATGTATCATTTGGTCTTGTGTCAGTGATGAAGGAATAATTATATACTAATCTATTTGGGTTGGCATTGAGACAATCCATTGCAAACTACTTAAAAACTACCAATATAAAACAACAACAACCACATTCAATTGACACATGATCAACACATCATAATAGCATGATCATTGTCGCTTTAAATTATCTTCATTCAACCATCCAATGACATACATCAAGCAACTCATAAATTGAAATCAATAGAATCTTGCTCTCTTATACATTTTCCTAGTGTTACATTACATAGCGCCATGCATTTCCCTTCAGACTCAAACTTACAAACAGAGACATTAAAAAACATAGGCTCATAGTGATCTCAAGGAAATTGAATAACAAGAACAATAATACCCCCAACTGTCCACTAGAAACCAACTGAATAACAATCTTTTTGTTGGCATTGCTCTCTTTTATATTCTTCTCCTCTAACTACCAGTCTTGCACACCTTTGTCACCCGCATGCATTCCACGTAGCCTATTTGGAATCATGGCAATCTCAACTACCTTTTGAGGTAAACTTCTTACTACTCCATGACCCCTAGTGCTTCCTGAAGTAATCATTGGGGAGATTTCTTGAATATTCTTTTCTTGATTCTAGCGTGCATGCGATGTCTTTTTAATTTCTAGCGCGCATCAGAAAACTGGGACCAACGAGCAATGGCCAAACTTGAACTGGCACACATTAATAAAACTTGATATGTTGTGCATGACTCTTGTCACCCCTCACACACACAAATTCGTTTGTGCATGAGAACAATATTTACCCAAAACTTTAGGAGCCAACATTTGTTCAGTTGTTTAGTTATAGAGAATGAGTTTTAAAAACCATAATAAAATTGTTTCATTTTTTTCTGGAATTGTGTCCTTCATCTGTCCGAAATTTGAATAACAAGATCATATGCCCACTAGGTATACTTGTGTGCAATTATGTTTTATTTCTTTCTTACTAATGATCTTATGTGTCTAGTTATTTGACACATTTAATTTGTAAAATAACGCGCACACATGGAGTACAAGGTGACTTAATGCAATTCAATGACAAATTATTGATAATCAAATCATATGCAATTGAGCAGATGCAATGCATATTCAAGAAATCAAGTTTTCAATCATACCAACAATGAACAAATCAAGTTAATAATCAATTGAGAATGTTATGACCTCAATTATTTTCCAAGCGTTCAAATTTTAAGATCAATTGTAACTTGCAAATAATCGTTTTTGTAAGATTACTTATATTTTTCAAACCAAGTTGATTTGTACTTGTTGGGTGCATTCTTGGTTGATCTATGGCACCCGTTTTTTATTATTTATTAAAATGATTGAGTGATTAAATTTTATAAAGGATGGGGTCACAAGAAACCCTTTTGTTGGCGAATCAATTGTGATAAAAACCTCTGTTCAAAAGGAGGCTTTATTTAGTCTTTAAAAATGGCTCAAGAACTATTCGAGTTACTGAGCTCTCTAATAATCACTATTGAAGGCAATGTAATATCAATATATAAAGAAACTCTTAAAACAATTCTAACTTATTTGCAAGTGTTACAAGATAAATTTAAATTGCTTCAAACTCATACTCAACTTCCTCATGATGAACTCCAGTGAAAGAATCTTCATCGTTTTGAACTAGTCCTTGTTTAGAACAACCCAGTTTTTGAAATTAATGATGATTCCAATAAATAGTCCACACTTGATCAACTCATTGAAATAACTTTAGTTGAAATTTTATATGAGGATGAATTTATTCATTAACAAGTTTGGCATACTCTTTCCAATCCCAGTATCATACCTTGGGAAGAAATTAGAAACAATAATCGAAGAACAGGACTGCGATATGATAATTAAGTTGCTTTTCATATTCTAGATTATTACAAACCAATCCATGTCAACGGTGTAGGAATGCATCAAGAAGTTTCAACTTCATTTGTTCTAGCTTATCATCAGAATGAAAAGTGTCAAAATTGTCAACAAGTTGGTCATATGGATAATCAATGTTTTTATCGTTTTTATCTCCATCCTTGTCAACATTGCGGTAATAATAATCATTCATTATATATGATATCCAAGATAAATAATCCTACAAGATTAAATATTCACTATGGGTGGATCAATCATTGAAAATAGTAATCAACAAACAAGAACTTAATTAAGTCTTATCATAGAATTCAATCTTGAGAAGAGAGACATCTTGTGGAAAATAGTCATTCAATATTTTCTCCTTGCACCTTAGAAGAGGGCATGAAAAAAAATAGTGAAATGAGAATGGCACTCTCTTTCACCTCAAAGGGGGGAAAGTGATGATGAAACTCTCCTTCACCTTAAAGGACAAAGTGCACCAATGAATTGAAAATGGTTAGTGGTCAACCAAAACCACCAATATAGTGATGAATTGGTTCAAGGTAACCTATGACTTCTAAACTTTTTGTTGACAAAGGAGGGGGGTGTACATGGTTGCCAGACTTCAAGTTTCAAAAATAACAAACTGTAGTCCATATGGGCATCAATAGTCTATAGATGGTAGACATAAATAAACAAATTTCCAAATGGGAAATAACATTGTGTATATGGTAGAGTTGAACAACAAATTACCAAATGGGAAACAATAATCTATATATGGAATAATTATACAAACTAAACACCAAATGGATTTTGGATTTAATTAGTTCTAGTGGGACAAATTGTTTACTACTCAATTGTTATTTGGAAGAATGATTGGGATGTTGATTAACACCATTTTTGTGTTATTGTTGAGAGAAATATTGTGCACATTTTGTTCATCTAGATGACCATTTGACCATGCATAGGAGACATATATCCATTTGCATCGTAGAATGTCATTTGATCGAGTTGTTATAGATTTTGAGGGATGTCTCGGACTTGTATTTGATTCACTTCTCTTGATTTTTAGTGAACAAATAATTTTTAAACAGTGGGATTTTGCAGATTATATCAATTTCAACATCCATATTTGGGGGTTTTTCAAGTAGATCTTCATTTAGTCTTATCTCATGAGTTTCACCATGAGTACTTGGAGATGATACCAATCGTGACTGCTTTGTTGGTATAACTATTCAGACTTATGATTTAGAGGGAGGAATTTTATCCTATGGCACCCTATACAATCATGAATTCCTACACCACCTTGATGTATTTCACATTATGGGATATATTTTTTATTCTGAGTCTGTTCTAGATCCTACTTTGCCTCCTCCTTGTAATATCTCTTGATGAGATGTTGGTGTGAAAGAAAATCAAGTTTAATAGGTGGATTCATTCATGTATTATCTATTTGTGTCATTGGAATGAATCCAATATGTATAATATGGCTTGAAAACTCTTCCGCCAAATTTCTTATGTCTTATCCTATGATTTGTTTCTTAAAAATTGCTAGTATGTTCATTCCAGGACTTGCCTCGAACACAATTTTACTTTAATATTAATTTTTTTCTTAAATTCAATCACAAATTAATAGAAGTATTTAACGGTGGGTTGACAAATTTGATGGACAAAATAATGACAATAGGGTGCGAAGGAACGTGCACACGTTCTTACAAATGCACATGCATTCCTAATCCTATAGCCTGAGTGTTCACTGAAATGCCACATGCAATTTATGAAATGGAGTTTTTAGGAATGTGCATGCATTCTTGTTTTGAGCATCCACACTCTTAGGAACATGCGTGCTTTCCTGAGTAGAAGCATGCACGTGCTTTAGGAATGTGCATGTGTTACTAGAGTATGTGCATGTTATTACTAACACAAAATCCATGTGAAGTGACTTCCTATGAACCCTTATGACCCCATATGAATTATGAAAACATGGACTGAAATACCATGCACCAAAACACCTCCAAAAGAAAAAATTGTGTGTTGAAAAACTGTCAAAAATTGATGCAAGAAACCCGTAACGCCCCCTTTACTTCCATATCACTGTACAATACATGGGGCTGTTGGAGCCGAAAGTCACTCCTGGATTGCTTGTAGGAGCAGAGCTCGACACCCATCAGTTTAATGTCACGATTTGTTTCAAAGAGGTGATCAAATGGAAGCAAACTCGGAACAGTGGTCCCAACTCAGAAACTAGGCCAGGCATGCATGAACGAGTGAGGTCTTGATAAACTTCAAACAATGAGTTGCAATAAAGGGTGAGTAGGTGGAAGACTTCATGAGAAGGGTGCAAGGGTCTGCTATAGGCATCAAGCTTCTAACAGACTGTGAGAGCAGGCATCTGAAAACAAGATCTTCTTACTTCCAAATGCAGGAAACTAGAGAAAATTACAATGCAACAATAAATCATTTATCATAACAAAACTGTGTTAATTCATACGAAGCATTCGATCATGAACTCTCCAGCAAGAGATGAGACATAGATGGAAAAGGAAAATTGTTTGTTATAAACCCAGAAATCTCAAACATTGATCCATAACCCAGAAAGCTAGAATGTTTACTGAAACTTTATAGTCGAGAGCTTAGCTCTACCATTGATCCATACAAAAATGGCGAAAATGCCTTCATATACTCAAACTAACAACAACAACAAAATCGAGACGTAGCATTGAAATCTTTGTGTCTGCATGGCTTCTGACAACACAGAGCTGCAATCTTTGGATCGTCGTGCAACTTATGGCAGACGCGATCGATCTTCTGACAGTTTCTTCGGCAATTCGACGTGCCTTTAATTCATTGCAGAACCTTCCCATTATGGCGGAGATGATGTCTAACCACCATCAACCGCTTCAATAACTGCTTCTTGGGATTGAGGACAATCTGGCCAACTCAGCGCTTTGGGATATGGAAGACTCCTCGCGCTGCCACCTGGAATAACTGAATAACTTGACGAATAGGCATGAAG
>ML779026.1:101768-124448 GCA_009831015.1 Picea engelmannii
GCATGAAATGCCCCAACCTGTTGCTCCTCGTAGTACGCCGGTAGATATTTCCTCCTGAACCTTTCCTCGAAAAGTTCCCAAGATACCATGTCTGGGGTAAGGTGCAGTTGTCTTTCCAGGTTACCCCACCAGTTCAAGGCGCTATCCCTTAAATGAAAAATGGCGATCTTCGCCTTTGAGTTGGATGCATAGTCCCTTAAGGCAAAACACTTGGTCATGCCTTCTAACCATGCTTCCGTGCGTTCACTAGCGCGACCTCCGGCAAACTCTGGAAGTTTGATCTTTTGCAACTCTCGCATGATGTCTTCAGGTGGAGGTCCTCCCCTCGAATCCCTTGATGCTTCTGGATTACCCGATCCAGGCGGTGGGGGTTCCACTTCAGTTCCTGCTGGTTGTCGGCCCTTTAAAGTCTCGTTGATGGCTTCCAACGAGCGCAGTATGAGGGCGAGTTCAGGCGATGGTGGTGGTGGCACTGGAGGTGCTTGTGACGACGCTCCCCCGCCTCGACCTCCTCGAGTCCTGACCATCCTGTGTGCTTTGGCCTGCATCAATCAAAGTTTTCAGGGTGAGTTCCAGGATGTTTTAAATTGGTGCTACTAAACTTTAGAAATAGGGTTAGGCGTAAGTTTTCTTTACTTGTCTGTAAATAGACATTACTCCATTAGGGGATTGGCTCGGTTAGGGTTAGGTTTAAGCATCTAAGCTTCGTTTCTTCTCCCCTACGAAAACAACTATTGGTTTTCTGCCCTATAGCTACGTTAGCCTTGCGCCTCTATGCTTACGCTCCTAGTGCGTATGCCGCCTCCTTCCCGCTCGTCCTAGTCTGAGCCCTTTTAATTTACGCTTACAACTTGATTAAAATGACTCCCAACCTTAAGTTTATTAATTTACGCCGATATGCGTACACCCGTGCTATGTACCTTCCGGCATTAGTATTCGTCTTAAGACGCCACGTTGAGCACCTACATCCCTTTGTGGGCTCCTCCATTTATGTCTTTGGCTCTAAAAGGTGCTTGATAGCTTGGCATGTGGTCTTAGGTATGACAATTAAAATATTTAATTGTGAAATTATTTGTAAAAGAAACAACGCATGGTGCATTGGTAGGGCGGATTTTGTAAAGACTTGACCGGTGGGGAGGTTTGGGGTTCAAATCTCGTAGACTCCATTTAGATTTATACTTAGATTTATTTTATTCGAACTTAACTAATATTTTAATAATCTTTTAATAAAATTAATTAGTTTAATTATTAATGTAAAGTTAAACTATATTAATTAAACTTTATTAATTTAACAAGTATATTTTATTATTTATATATTATTATTTTTATTTTCATTTTTTTTTAATAATTACGCTAGTGTAATTTAAATTATAAAACTAAGATTTAAATTAAATAAATAAAATAAATTTATTTATTCGAAATGAAAATTTAATTATATATAAAATTTATCTGGAGCCTTTAAGGTCGGGCTCAGCATGAAGCCCATGTGCCCGGCCTCCGGCTCTCAGTATCAAACACCTAAGTAACCTCTCTGCCACGCCCAATTCGACGAATTTAATTGCAAAATTTTGAATTTAGTTTAGTTTTGTTTCTGAGTGGGTTCGTGGGAGCCATTGACAGCTATTTTGAACAGTGAATGCGAGTTTCATGGCTCTAAATTAGTTTAAGCAACCATTAAATTAATACACTACAGAAAATTTAAAAATTACTTAATCTAGCACATTCTCAATCTAAAATTTCAAGTAATAAAATTTAATAACAATTTAATTCGAAACCATTCATAACTCTAACCTGAACCTGATGCTGCCGCTTGCTTCCTTAGCTTGCTCCTTGGGACACCACCCCAAAACCAACCTCCCTGCCGACTAGTAGCGCCTAGCCCTAGGATATCAATGGATATCCTAGCCCTCTGAGCCCAAAACCTCCGCAGCCCCCCGGTGCACTGTAAATTCCACTGTAAATTCCACTTTGTCCAATGCTCCAAGCTCTCCCCAAAATCCTTTCTCCCCTCCCGTAAAATGAAAAATCGATGGCTTCTCAACTCCTTTCTCCCCCCCTTATTCCTCCTCCCTTCACCGACACTCCATCATGCATTAAATTCCTTATCCCTCCATTTAATTACCCTTATCCATTCATTCATTACTTATCCTAACGTATTGGACACATTATCCCTTGTGGGATACGTAACCCAATTTAAACATTAAATTTTATTATCCACCCTTTATTTAATACTTTATTAATTAGTTAATTAATTAATAATCAAATTAATCATTAACCATATTGATTAAAGAGTTAATTATACTTAAATTAAGCATAGTCAAGAATAACTAATTAATAACAAATAATTAGTTAAGGTTATTTAATAAATAATTATAGTTTAGCTTATTTTTAGGATTATTTATTAAATTAATCATCTTAATAATTAAGGGTCGTTACAATGAAGATCCTAACTTGTACTTCACACTTCTTGGGGAAAATCCACTCATCTTGATTATATAGGTTGATGATTTGTTTCTCACGAGTGCAAAGGAGCTTATTTCTTGGTGAAAATAATATTTGGCTAGTGAGTTTGAGATGAAGTACATTGGATTTATGAATTATTTCTTGGGGTTATGGGTATGGTAGGTATCACAAGATATATTCCTTAGACAAGGTAAGTACACAGTTGAGATCTTTCAGAGATTCGGGATAGATGATTATAGACCAATGGCTACACTTATGATTACCAATATGAATAAGATGGTGAATTGAAATTCATAGTTGGTGGATCCCAGGATATAAAAGTAGTTGATAGCATCCTTGATGTATTTTGTGAACAACAAACTAGATATTTTTTTTTCTGTGAACACCTTGAGTTAGTTCATGGTGGATCCGAGGCAGGTGCATTGGATAGGAGTGAAACATGTGCTCGGGGACTTGAGAGGTATAGTGGAGCATGGATTGAGATATCTTGGAGGAGATGGAGTGAGGTTGCAAGGAGTTTCAAACTCAGATTGGGAAGAGAGTGAAGTAGACAGAAAAATCACCTTGGGGTGATTCTTCGGCTTGGGATCAGTAGTCATTACTTGGTTCAGTAGGATGTGTTGGGGTCCTATAATCATAGGTAACTCAATTCTCCGGGTGTTGATTTGGCATCGCTCTCGTGATGAAGACATCTAGCTCGGTTGATTCCATTTTCCCCTCTATCCTTTTCACCCGATCCTTCATAACCCTACTGCATCCTTCATCCACCTCTGCGCACTCACTCCCTTGCACATTTATCCCGTTGACTACATCTCGCCTGCCACTCATCCCTGCATAAACAAACTTAGGATAATAAAATATTGGTTAGTTTAATAAAGTAATTGATAATAAATAAAGGATTAGATTAATTAATAATGTTAGTAGTTAGTAAATACGTCAATAAAGTTAGTGTAATTAGACTAATAAGCTAGGTTAGTCTTGTTAGTAATTAATTAATTATTAATTAATTAAATTAATAATAAAGTTAGTAGTTAAGTTAGTTTATTACAATTAAATGTTAATTATAAAATAAAAAATAAAAACATATATTAAAATATATAATAAAAACATACATTAATAAAACAAAAATTATTAAATAGAAAATATAATTAAAACAAAATAACAATTAATAAACAAAACAAATAGTAAAAACAAACATTAAATAAAAAGCAAAAAAACAAAATACGAATATAACATAAAGAAACGAATTAAAAAACAAAATTAAAATAAACAAAAACAAAACAAAATATATAACAAAAAGTAAAATGAAAATAAATATTAAAAAAAGAAATAAAACATAAATAAACACAAACACCTAAAACATTTAAAATAATTTAAGAAAATTAAAAAATTAAAAACTTACATTTTCCCCCCTACAACTCGGACCCCCCCTTCCTCACGTCACATCACCTTAAGGGGGGTATGATTTAGTGGTATTGTGCGAGACGGGAGTCACCATATGGTGAACTCATACCTCCCATTCCCAATACCACTTACCACCTCAGAGGGGTCCGAGTAAACCGCCTTCCCCTCCAAAACCGCCCTCTCGAATTTTTTAAACTGTGTTTTTTCACTGTTCAACACGTCGATTTCCGAAGAGGATTCTTGGAAAATGGAAACGAATTTTTAAAAAATGTGAGAGATTTTTTTTCAGAAGGGGCTGAAGAACAAAAACCTCTCCCAGATTTTTCACAGGTGCTATAAGTGGGGATAATCAAAGCCATTGTCGAGCCCCATTTTTTTCAGTTTTTTGTTTTTCCTGTTACAATCCTTATTTTGCGGGAGATGTTTGGACGAGCTAGAGACGAAATTGGAGAAAATGAAGGAGGTTTTTTCTCTAGACAAAATCATCTACAATAAAATCCTTCATATTTTTCATAGGTTTCTCCGTTGAAGAGAAACAAATGTCTGAGTTGACCCCTTTTTTGCAGTAGTTCGACCCATCTTTCATGGCAGACAGTTCCATATTTTTGGGGATTTGTTGCTATTTTTGGCCGAGGTGGTTGAACTCGACCTCCTGAGTCTAGGAGATTATTTTTAATATATTTTAATGAATCAAAGTGCACAAGGGATTAGTCATAGACCATGATTTGATTTGTATCAGAGCTCACATAGCCTTCTATTTTTCATCAATCCAATAATGCAGTCACATCAGTTACATGATTCATGTGTCAATCTTGGTGGTGATGTTTTTCTTATTCACTGAAATTTGTTTCTATTGTTTTTCTTATTCACTGAAATTTGTTTCTATTGTTTTTCTTAAGTTACTCAAACTCTGAATTATGCGAAGAAGTTTGAAGAACATAATTTGTTGAAACATAAACTCTGTTTCTGGCTTTGACATAATTGTCAATGTTTTCTGCTCAATGGTTAATTTCAGGATTCTTGATTGCCCTGTTGTTGCATGGTACTCTCATATTCTCCTCCAAATCCAAAATCAGACTCAAAGAATCCATCAAGAGTGCCTACCTTGGCCTGTAAGGCTGTCTGTAGAACTTGTTTTTTATTGAACTTCAGATGGTGACTCCATTTCCCATGGTTCCTCTTCTCTGCACCTACCCAACTCAAAAAACAAATCATATAGTACATAACTAGCCTAATATCGAAATCAGAACAAATTTATATAAGACAGAGAGATCTCTCTCTGAGTCATGGAGGGCTAGATCCAAGACTCCAAGTGGTTTTGATGTTGCCTCTGTGACTTCCTCCACAGCCTTGGGAAAATTACAAAGTGCTAACAAGAGGCAGACTTATGCAGCACTTAGTTCAGTAGAGGCAGATTATAGGGAAACAATTATGTCTAGTTGTGGATCCACTTGGCTTCGATAATTTCTTGCATGTTTATTTGATAAGGAGTTGGAGCCTACAATGATATATTGTGATAATCAGAGTTGTATCGAACTCTCGGAGAATCTAGTATTCCATGACAGGTCCAAGAATATTGATATTAGATACCTATTCATTCATGATAGGGTCGAGAAGAATGTAATGAATATTCAATATATTTCCACAGATGAGCAGGTTGTATATATTTTCACCAAACCCTTGGAGAAAGTGAAGTTTTTGTTTTTTAGAGACAAATTTGGAGTGGTGCAAAATACCTTCCGCACTAAGAGCGATTTTTGATGCATGGTATCATCGGACAGGTATTTCCACACAGATCTATGTGTCTAGACGTGTGGAAATAGTCCAAATCTTTCTATCCTTTAATTTACTTTAACTAAAGGAATTATTAGAGTAAAGTTATTTAATTAATTAATTAATTGAATTAATTAAGTTATTTAAGGAATGCTAAAAGTTAGAATTTTAATTTTATCCATTGATATCAAGTGAGGTGAGAAGTAATCTGAACCATCAATCACTTTTCATATTAAGGTTAAGTTATAACTCAAGCTTATAAAAGTAAGGTTAGGGTAAAGGAGAATACACTTAACATAGAGAGAATTGGATAATGAAGTATTGTGATTCAAATATATCTTGGATAGGTGGATAAGGACTTCAATCTAGAGATCATGTTAAGGAGAAGAGACAACAAAGGAATTAGCAAGTGGGTTTTAGTCAGGCAAAGACACAGGAAATGGGTGTGATATACAGTCTTTCCATTCATTTACGTGGGTCTTATTGGGAACAAGACTGTATACGAAGGTGTGTAGAAGGACAAGTGTGTATACCTTGAAACATGTGGAGATATGGGTCATACAACAAATCAATATTTTCCAGGTTTTTCTATAGTTGTAATTCTCTTAGTGGGCCATTATCCATGTTATGGGAGCCCTTATTTTAGCATAATAAATCCATTCTCAATGTTAGTTTTCCATCCGAGGTTTTTCTAGGGGTATCTACCAAGAAATATTGGTGTTTATGTGTGCATGATTTGGTTTCGAGTTTTTCTTCCACTAGATTTATTTGAGTTGAATATTTTAGTAGTGTATTTTTTTTTTGTGAGTTGCTAATACGATTTAGAGTAAGCAAATCACTAGATAACAAGATACCTAGGGGTCGGAGTAAGGGGTTTTGAACAAAAACTTTAGCAAATATTATTAGTTCTTAATATCCAAACTATAAAATGGTTGGCGATATTTTTGTAAAAACGTTCAAATTTCTAAGGATTTTATATAATTTCTATAAAATTTGGGTTATTTCTCAGGTAAAAAAAATTATTTTATAAAATTTGGGCAAATCATTTTTAGAAAAAATAGAAATTGGAGAGTAGTTTTTTGCCAAAAACCATAATGGTTATAATATTCCCACTAAAAGGTAAAGGATACACTTGGGAGGTCTTGTGTATGGGTTTAAGGTGTTGTTCATGGTTGGAGACTTCATGTGAGTTCAAGGTGTTGTTTGTGGCCCTAGATGAAATAGGTCAAGGTGTTGTTTGTGGCCCTAGACGAAATAGGTCAAGGTGTTGTTTATGGCCTTCGCCTATGGTTGGGGATTCTATTCCCACTAGTTTGTTTTGAAATGTTGGTATGTGTCCTTGGGTCCTAGAAATGGTACATACACATTGTTTGTTATGATGGGTTCACCATGGTGGTCAACCACACCCCCCCTGTTGGGGGTTGGGGGGAAATATTGGTTGTTTGTCATATTATTTGCATGATTGGTCCCATGTATTGTACATATATATTAGAGAGAAGGGATTTCAGGGGTGGATCCCTCAAAAAAAAATCAGTGGTTTTTTCCATCCTAAAATCGGTGGTTTTTTGCATCCTTTTTTTGTGGTTTTGTGGCACACGATTTTCACATTTTGGGGGGCTTCGTAGGGGGTAACAATAGGACACATGATGCCATTTCACATGGATTTTTTTTTATGAGAATTCACACACATTCCTAATAACACATGCATGCTTATGAATGTGTTCGCATTCAAGAAAAAGGGTACTTTCTAGAGTGTGTGCGCACTCCTTCCATTTCATTTTTTTCGAGAGGGAATGAAAACTCTAGCATGAATGTTTGTTGAGTTCCTTGCCTCAAATTTAGGTTCAGGATGACAAACCTAGTTGTTTGGTCTACAGATACATTAAAACCTCAATTTTTATGAATACCTCTCAATATATCTATTTTTGACGTTATCTGCAATACACAAATATGGTGTTGATGAAATTACAGGTGTTGGTTATTGTAATTGCTTATTTAACTAAACAATCAAGTGCTACATAAATTGTCAACCCAGGGAAGTCTGTTTATTTCAAAGGTAATCACGCACTGTATATGCTCAATCTCAAAAACAATCTAGAGTTGTAGTAAAAAAATACATTAATCACACTTTGCCTTGAACAAACTGAAGTTCTACTTTGAATTACAGGAAAGCAACCTACCTATTGTACTGTTCAAAGTTTAAAGAAATAATTATCCAAAGAATCATGGATTACATTAAGAAAATAAAAACCTAGGAAAGAAATCCTTCAAGATGTTGCAAAAGGAAAGACCAACTATTCTGTAACAGAGAACAGGACCCTATTCCCCAAGCAGGAATCTTCAACACATGTTTCCAATCATCACACTTCATGAACTCATTGCTAATTGAAATGATTGACACACACTGAAGGCTAACTATTTTTTAACAGAGAACAAGACCCTATTCTCCAAGTAGGAATCTTCAACACCTGTCCCTGATTATCATGCTTTCATAAATTCACACAATAGGATTGCTAACTAGAATGATCAACAGTTACCCAAGAATGAATTATATGAAAACAATGTAACAACCAATAAAACAGAGTTTCAACAAGACAGAGTTCAGTAAAGTAGTGTTTCAGCAAAACAAAATTTAATCAAGGAATGAACAGAAATAACACTAACACACTACAAAGCTAATGGGTGAATCTTGTGAAGAAGGTAGGCCCTCCCTTCTCACAAGATTCCCCTGAAACGAAAGGGACTAGAAAGAAATGCTCAGAAAAATCTTTTATTCATTTGTTAACTATATCATGTTACAATGTCTGAAGTAAAACACAACCTTCTTTGTAAATCCTTTCTTAACCAAAAAGAAGATCCTTTCTAATGATGATTTCCTCTTATTTAAAGAGGCGAATCCCCTCGATACAATTTGATCATCAAATTACATGTGTACATCTGAGTCCTATTCTTAGTCAGATCAAATCTCTATACTGGAATAGGATATCCTGGTCTCTCGTAACAAAATGCTATTACAATAGTTGAAAAGGTGTTGAGTGAGGTGTTGTTGTTGTGGTTGGAGTAACAACTTATTTATTTATCTTCTTGTTACTGTTGTTGTATGTTGTTTCATCATCGCAAATCGCGGAGAGTGTAACAACTTCTTCTTGTGTGAGTTGTTGTTTCAACATCGTAGACCACGGAGAGTGTAACAACTTCTTCTTGTGTGAGTTGTTGTTTCAGCATCGTAGACCACGGAGAGTGTAAAAACTTCTTCTTGTGTGAGTTTTTGTTTCAACATCGTAGACCACAGACTGTTTCAGCCACGGGGTTTGTGTGCTTTTGACTGTTTCAGCAACGACCCTTTAAACAACAATGATAATCTGCAGTTCGAATTGTTTTAGCACTTATATATTTCTGATCAACGGTTAAGTACGAGAGTAATGTAAAATTACATGCAAAACAGATTAAACATATAGTAAAGAGAAGAGATGTTATATACCTTTGGAAAGATAGGGTAAGGTGATAATGTGAGTTTAAATGTTAGTGAAAAAAGATGTAATGGTAGCAAAAAGTGTGAGAAAAAAGGTACATTGTAGGGTCCTAACATCGCCCCCAACTTAAAAGGTTGCATGTCCTCAGGCAACTTCAATCTAAATCAGAATCTGGATGCCGACTCTGAGTGTGCAAGTTAATTAAGCAGTAGCTGTGGAAAGTGTTGTATGTTGGAGCTCTTAATCCTTGAACGCGTTGTAGCCTTTGCCAAGCTATTGTTTCAACCTTCTTGGGAAACTTATAATGAACTTGATATTTCTCTGCTGGCATCCACAGGATAGGAAAATTAAACTGATAACCTATCCAACTTTCATCACATTGCTGAACACACTTGATGTAGCTAGGTACCCTGGAGATTGTTGTCTCTAGATTAGTGGGGCTAAAGGGATTGTGTTCCTGTCTTTTCCCAGTATATTGTTGCCAAAACATGTTATTTGCTTGTAGGGCAACAATCTCTGTGGATTTAATGAACTGTTGACAATCCTGAAGCACTGTTGTCTGTAGTTGCTGAATGTGTTGAGTCATCCTTGGTTTCTTCAAAAACTGATAATACTATGTAGCAAAGGTGGCAACATTTTTTGGTTCTGGCCGTATCTAGAGAAGGTGGTTATCCTCGTTATGCTTGGCAGCTAGGAAGTCATCCTTCCATATAATCTGATTGTTAAGGAAGGAGGTGAGTGCCCGAATCTGGATGCCACCGACAAGAGGGTTAAGGTTAAGCTGTCGGTTCTCAGGGACGACCTCATTATGAAAATATACCTCACAGAGGAGGTGTTGATCCATAGCAGAGGCTTCTCCAAAGGTTTTAACAAAATCTGTTGGATTTATCACTGCATGGGGTCTGCCTTCTTTGATTGATTTAATCTGAAAATTGTAAGTCATTCCATGAGGAACATAGAGTAATTGCAGGATGGTTTCCTTGCAGCCAACAACTTTTGTGCCAAGTCAAACATCAGGAGCAATTTTCCTTTTAGCTCTTTATTTTGTTTCTTCTGTGCACGGGATTCCTGGCGTGTTTTCTCCAAAGATTCCCAGTTTGAATAGATATGGTTTAGCTAGAGTAGTCTGTGCTCCTATAGGCTTTTGTCCTATGTAACAACGAACTCTTTTATCCATTTGTCTATTATTGCCTGCTTATCCCATGGTTGAGTTTGTGTTTCATCATTGCAAGAGGTAGGCTGAGGTAGGGTCTGAGTGGCTTGCTCCACAAAGGTGTGAGTATTGATCTAGCTAGGAGGGGAAGATTCATCAATAGGCAGTGTTTGTACAACTTTATTAACAAAAACAGGGGCTTCAGATTTGACAATTGTTGTAGGCCAGGGTTCATTTTTAATTTTGGAAGGTCCTGTTGGTTCTTGTGTAACAATAGGGTGTTCTTCTTTGACTACAAAATTCGTAGGTGTAGGGGAAGATCCTGGCATTGGAATTTGAATTACTTTGTAGCCTGCCTGATAATAGATGTCCCCACATTGACTTCACATATACTCTCTACACAGATTCTCTGTTGTATTTTCCTCTGTCATTGTCGCTATGCGAGCTAGGGTGTACAATTTAAGTTCCTTCTCATAGGCTTTTTTTTCCATGGCTAGATCTTTCTTGTAGGCTTCTAGTTCAGACCTTAGGAACTCATTTTCTTGTAAGACAGAGGCCATTGTTGGTTCTAGTTGAGGCGTGACTGGTTCTTGTGTAACAGTCATAGCCGCACTAGCTGGTTCTTTTGGAGCAGCTACAGGATCGGCAGTTGATTCTTGTGTGTAACATCTCTCCTCATTACGACAACCATTCTAGTAACAGGTGAAAAAAAAAATCTTTAAGGTGTGCATGCGTGTGTAGAAGGAGAAACACACTTAACTGTACGACGCCACTCAACAACCAACAAGACGCAACAACGATGTTTCACACAAGAAGACTGAAAGCACACAACGAGTAGCTGCCAATATACGACCATAGGCACAAGGCGCACAACACAAACAATAAGACATTCTGGGGGCGCACAGTAAAAACACAGAGGGAAGAATCCATGGTGTTAGGGTTACTATTTCTGCACAGGAAAGCAGGGTGTTTAGTCTTATGTCTTCTCGAAAGAAGATTAGACACGCTCTTGGCCGTCTGCTCAGGCAGAAACTAGTAACCCGACCTAGAACAAGGTGCAAGCAAGGCGAACACAACAAGACAACCCCGACATATCACAGTGACAACAAGCAATAAACGCCCCTAGACATAAGGCGTACAACTAACAATTGTGAGCAGAAAACAACACCAGGTGTTAAGTACAGTACAGTCACAGATGGAAGAATCCAACAATAGAGTTTACTATTTCTGCACAGAAAAGCAGGGCTTTTAGTCTTATGTCTTCTCGAAAGAATATTAGACAGGCTCCTGGCTGACTGCTCAGGCAGAAACTAGTAATCTCTGTCAGGTGTGTCGCCAGAGTGGAAACTGTGCCTTTAAATAGCCCGAGACTCTTGATACAACACTGGATTCCTTACACCAGAAATACACGCAGACATACATACTAAGCTACAAGAGGTGTCTATATCCTGCCCGACACAACCGACCCAGCGACCAACTGAATACTATCAAGTACGACATAAACCAGAAGAACAATTACGCCCCTTACGGAAGGCGCGCGACTGAAGGACTCCGACAATGAAACCCAAGTTCAACATTGTTAAATGAACAACCACCTTAATTTACTAACTCGGAGTAAATTTATTGTATGTAAGTCAAGGTTATGGCACCGTATTTGTTATTAACAACAATAAAAATTTACGATAACACTTGTCGTGAAATATTAACCATCTTTCATTTATCTCACATTCCCGGCCATGATTTTACAAATTCAATACCTCTTATATGCTACGACTACCGAAACTATAATGACCTTACAAAATAAAAGCATTCCATTAGATATGAGGAGCTCTCAATGCGATGTCAATATGATCATAAATTCAATGATAATGCCATAAAATAACATCATATTTATAATAACATCTTAATTGAAAATTACAATATAGGAATTGTGATATATAGAATAACCATATTCGATAACTGTGGCTACAATTTCATTCCCTTTTCACTAACACCATCATTACCTTTTCCTTATATTGCAATGACATTACCCTAAACAACATTATCATCACTCTTTATATTATGAGAAATTGCATACAAAATACCAATAAACTATATTCCTATTTCTAGCACTAACATTACCATGGTTTTATGTAGCAACTACAGTACCTTAACAGAATTAACATTATAATTTGGATTGTAATGGTTCTTTCCGAAGGGTTAACATTATATTACCTTAATGTCTAAATATAATTTAACATCATCTTTATAATTAACATCATATTGAGAGCCAACAACCTAACCTCATAATTAAAATGGCAGTATATATCAATAATAGTATTTAAAGGACATTATTCAAATGACACTAATTAAGAAGGACCACATATAAGAATAACAACATAAAAATAATGTCAATCTCTAAAAGTAACAACAGTTACCATGACATTATATGACAATAACAGTAATTTATATGACAATTTCCAACTGACTGTAGTTTAAAAGGACCATATATATAAAAGTAAAAAGCATTGGAAACACATTTGTATTTAGAAACGCAGGCATTTGTATTTAAACGCGGACCATAACACAGACCATATTTAAAACGCGTTCGTATTAAAAACGCCCAATCTGGAAATTCAACGCTGGAGAAGGGTAAGATGAAGGGCAGGTTGGGGAAAAGAGATTTCGTTGGTTTTAAGGGATGACCAACCAGTTTTAAGGCGATTAAAGGATTTAATGACGTCAGAAGGTGATTAAGGAAACCGTTTTCTCTAAATTGAGAGAACAGTCGAACACCCGAGCATTCACCTAGCAGTGCTCAAGGTATTCTCTGCATAACACTGACGAATTTAAAAGACCAAAAGCAGGGCGCGGATTCAGAGGAGCGAATTGTACGCTGGATCAATGGAGAACCCGTTCAATGGAAAAATAGCATAAAAGAAGAGACCGGACGGGAATGTCTTTCTGGTTTAGGAACCCACTGTTATCATACAGGCACGAATCATATGTACGAGAACCAAAATAGAGACCAACTTACAAACGGATATGCAAGAACGAATTTTACCAGCATGAAATTTCAACGAAATATCAGAAATTAATCTCATAAAAGGGAATGCCAGGGATGACTTGCCAATGTTAGGTTTCCAGCACGAGTTGACAATGATCATACGAAATAAAAGACCAGAACGGCTGGCCAACATACTACCAGAAAAATGATAAATGATCTACAAAAATAAAGGCACCAGAAACGAATTCTCAATTCACTTAACCCAAAACATCAAGCAACATGCACAGAGATTGGCCCCTCTTCAAAATAATAAAAATCGCCCATACTCAAATGTAGAACACAGATCAGTTATGTAAAAACGTTGTTCAAAATGCCCAAATGTTATTTAAGAAAAACACAGATCATTAAGCATGAAAAACGCGGTTCAAAACGCCCAATATCATTTAAAAGAAAGGCATATCATTAAGCCCTTAAAAATCAGATCAAAATGCCCAAAGACATCAATAAAACACAGGTCATTCACGCATTTAAACTAAGATTAAAAACACCCAAGGATATCAATAAAACGCAGAGCATTAGCACCCTTAAAACTCAGATCAAAACGCCCAAAGACCTCAATAAAACACAGGTCATTAACGCATTTAAACTCAGATTAAAAACGCCCAAATATATCAATAAAGCACAGAGCATTAACGCATTTAAAACTCAGATCAAACGCCCAAGACATACATTCTTCTCATGGCCAGAATGCAGCGATAACAGTCTCAGACAATTGTCGGAACACGAACAATATCCATCTCAACTAAATGCTAGAATGCAATGATAACTAATAAAGACAAATTTCAGCATACCATGACAGCAATTCCAAACATCTACCCCAACAAAAGGTTCCCAGAACACTATCGTTGTAGCATACAAAAATGAACCACCATAGCTGAAGCAACTTCTTAATATAATGCATCATAACCGCTTAAGAGAATAACTAGACAGTCTACTCTACCAGAAATAAATTCATACCGTTGCCTCTCGCCCGCTTCGGATGATGTCCCGCACTTCGTGCCACTTCCCACGCTCCGTGCCGCTCCCGCTCGTCGACCGCAGAAGGTTCACCGGTACCTCCCAGCCAATCGCTAGGGGTACTCTTCTTCCCCCTTAGCCCCCCGAGCCGCAAAGGGGCCACACAAGATCCAGAGATAAGACTAGCTTCTCAGCTCGCCTCCAAGGCTGAGCTACCACTCCAATACAGCTGAGATAAACCCAACTCCTCACAAGCAATCCGTCAAGCCACAATCTGGCAGCGTAACGTTACGCTAACTGTTTTTCCCCCTTTTCCTTCCTCCTTTCCCCTTCTTTTATAGAAATTTGAGACGCACCTACTTTCCTAAATCATTATTAATTTAATTTTTAATGACAAACCTCTAAAAATACTCTGCCRTCCAAGTGTCACTCATCCCTATGGTTCTCCAAAAATTAATTTATTTTTAATAATTAAAAGACTCAATTCCCTCACCCCCCCTAAAGTCGCTCCTTAAATTACTCCTAGGGCTCCTAGATCCCCTCTCATGCTTTTAATAACTTTCCTGAAATGAATTTTCTGATTTTTAGTAACTCCTTAAATGTTGATTCCTTTTTGCTTTTTCCCCTATGTTCCCTTACTTTCCTTTATTAAGTTTCCTTTATTACAAGTTTCCTTATTTTTCTTATTTATTTCTCTCTTTTTATTTTTTTAAACCCAAAAGATGAATGCGCTTATTAATCCTTTCTATATTTTTAAATTCACTACTTTTATACTCTCACATGTTTTTTTTAACTTTATATTCCTTTTTACCATAACCCCACGTATTTTAATTAATTTATTCCCTTTCTTCACTTTACCCCCTTTAATTTTAAGAAGACTTTAATTAACACCTAGGAGGGTTTTAGTTTACGCCCTTATGTTTATTTTGTAGGATATTTTCTTAGGGCTTATCAAAGTTTTATCTTAGAGATGTTTTTAAGATTAGGTTTAGATTTGAACTGGGCGATAATTAATTAGGGGAGTCGTCTTAAGAATTTTGTCAGGCGTTAAGGTCTTAGGGTCATCTAGGTTTGTCTCAACATCATCATCAATGCGACGTGCCCTTCAGGACGCACTACGTGCTCCAAGGGTGCCACTTGCCTTGTTTCTTTCTATTGCGCGACGTGTCCTTCAGGATGCACCACGTGCTCCAAGGGTGCCACTCGCCTTTTTTCTTTCTGTTGCGCAACGTGCCCTTTAGGATGCACCACGTGCTCAAAGGGTGCCACTGACCGAATTGACGGATTGGTAGACATCTATAACCCCTGGAGTCAACACTCCACCAGGTGAACTTATGGGAGACTAAGGGCTCTAAGGAATAAGGCCCCCACCTTATTGCGCACCCCTTAGAATCATCGTGAGCGACTGTCGCAGTCTTCCCTCACAGCATCGTGGATCCTCTCGAACTAGGTAATCGTTAACCTACAGTTTGAGCCATGACAGGAGTGCTAGTAGGCTGTGGCAGGGCTGTTGTCCACACCTCTCCCTCAACCTCTCTGGAAATCATGTGTGGCCCCTTTAATCCATATGTGAGTCTGGTCGGCAAGCTATCGTCAGCCTACATCATCAACCATCATGTCATATCATGTCAACAACATATCATAAAATCAATAACATATCATCAAAACAAAGAAATATCACCGTAAATGAAACAACCCAAATAGCCCACACCCTGACTCAATCCGGAGTCCAAGGGAGTTCCACTGATGCCTCTGCATCATCAAGGTCCAAAACCCTGCACACTCAATGAAACAGAGTCAACAACACCTGTCTACATCAAAGTAGTAAAAGAGTCATGTCATCTAACTTAACGCATCATAATGAAAAAATTTTATCATCATAAAAATCCAGATCACTTGTGAGCAAGTGTCCTCAAAGAATAAGTTTTGTAAGTGCGCCAGAGCGGGATGTTACATAGTGTTTCAGCTTCTTGATGTAGAGAAAGTAATGTTGCAGCACCCTGGGCATCTGATTCCTCTGTCTCAGTAACAATATCAGCAGCTGGTTCTTGTGTTTCAGTTGTAGTTGGTTCTTGTGTGACAACTATAGCTGGTTCTTGTGTTTCAACTATTGGATGAGTATTTGGTTCTTCTGTTTCAACTACTAAATGAGTAGCTGGTTCTTGTGTTTCAGCTACTGGATGAGTAGTTGGTTCTTGTGTTTCAGCTACTAAATGAGTAGCTAGTTCTTGTGTTTCAGATACTTGATGAGTAGCTGGTTCTTGTGTTTCAGCTACTTGATTTGAAAAGGATGATGTCGCAACACACTGGGCCTCTGGTTCTTGTGTTTCATGGCTGGTGGGTGGAATAGGTAAAGATTCCAAAATTTGGGAGGTTGGAAGTGTACGGGGTTTTAGTCGGATGGGTTGGGGGTGTAGGGCAGTGGCAGTAGTGGTTTCCCTTGTTTCGGCCCTTATTCGTTTTCTTTGTAAAAGGGGCGGAATAAAAGGAATTTTCTTTCGTTTGCGTGGGGGATTTTCCTCAGTGATGGGACAGGGAGAGTTTTTTGGTTCAGAATCATCGCTAAGGATATGAATGACAGGAGTGGATGATTCTGGTAAAATGTGGGACGGGTTTGGTATGGTAGGGAGGTTAATTGGATTGATTGGGTCTATAGGCGGACTATTAGGTACTTCCGGAGGGTTTGGAGGGTTTTGTGGTTGTTCCTGAAGATTTTAAGGATATTCAACAGCTTCTTGGGGGCCTATGGGTGGGTTGTTTAGGGGAGGGTTTTGTTGGGAAAAACCCTTTTGGATAAGTAGTTGAGTGAGACGGTGATGGGTGAGGGAAAGTGCGGGATTTTTAGCCTTTTTACAGTAGTACAACATATTTTTAAGACA
The DNA here is from genome assembly GCA_009831015.1 of Picea engelmannii. Taxonomy (NCBI): domain Eukaryota; kingdom Viridiplantae; phylum Streptophyta; class Pinopsida; order Pinales; family Pinaceae; genus Picea; species Picea engelmannii. The sequence continues at coordinate 118,917 of ML779026.1, forward strand.
TCCGAGAAGATAATAAGGAATGTTCACCAATCTAGCATGTCGTAAATGAGACAACAGGACAAAATTGTACTGGTAGAATACCTGGTATCAACCTTCACAGATAAGGTAGTGCTTGACAAACTTTTCAACTTTCGGCCATGGAGGCGACAACGAGCTAAGTCGTACACCCCGACCTTTAGGCTCAATTTGTTCCCCTAGCAAGAGGAAATCATGTTGGGCATTAAGGATGATATGTTTGTGGCTGAACCAGCGAATGCCATTGGCGAGGAGACCCGAAACCTGTGCTATATCCTCCTCTGTAATTGGAATCCGAACCCTCTGAACAATGGAATGATCTTCCTGAAGATTTCGAGCAAATTGAAGAACCTGTTGTTGATCAAATCCCTGGAGCCTCTGAAAATAACCGAGCCATCCTGCCTGCAGAAAAATTTGATAGACTTCTGGATACAGTTCTAACAGGGTTGTCGTGGCGGGTTCGTACCATATAACACGGCCCCCCATAGCTAACAACTCAGTAAAATTCACCGTCAGAGAGTAGAGTAACCACTTTTGTGCAGAGTAAGTTTTCGGGTGAAGGCATGCAAATGGTGGTAAAACAACGAAAGGATGGTAAAAAGAGAATGACGGTGGTCAGTTTGTGTGAAATTATGGTATAAGATTTCGATATTCCCCCCCCCCTCAAGTACGACTGAAATAATGATTTTACATGAGTGGTAATTATGAGTTGGGATCTTCTCATTAACTATAGTTCAATTGTATTTACATATAAATTTTACATACCTCATCATTACCTTTTGATTTGTACTTCAAACAAAATATAGTGCCTGTCCATAATAGTTCTGCAGTAGCCATGGTAGAGACTTTTGATTTATTAGAGAAATTGTATCAAGGATTTGTTTAGTGGAAGGACAAAGTGTAATATGAGAGAGAAAAAGATTATTGACAGAGAATGCTAACAAGTTGGTGTTTCAGCAACAGGGAAAGAATATAGAAATGTTTGTTGAAGGGTGATGTTGCAGAATACTGTTGAGGAAGTGGTGTTTCATCCATAGAGAGAAGAGCGAAAAATTGTTGAACGGTGGTGTTTCGGCAATGGGAAAATGTGAAAAATTGTTAAACAATGGTGTTTCGGCAATGGGAAAATGTGAAAAATTGTTGAACAGTGGTGTTTCAACAATTGGGAAAAATGTGGAAAATTGTTGAACAGTGGTGTTTCAACAATGGGGAAAAATGTGGAAAATTGTTGAACAGTGGTGTTTCAGGAATGGGGGAGAATGTGAAAAATTGTTGAATAGTGGTGTTTCAGCAATGGGAAAAGAAAGGCGAGAAATTGTGGAACAATGGTGTTTCAACAATGGGGGAAAAGGAAAAAGGTTGTTGAACAGTGGTGTTTCAGCAATGGGGGAAAAGACAAAAAGTTGTTGAACAATGGTGTTTCAGCAATGGGGAATGAGAAAAAAGTTGTTGAACAGTCGTGTTTCAGCAATGGGGGAAGCTTGGCTCTTCTTGAAGTAAGATCGTCCTTTCTTAGTAGGCCTTTGCTTTGATCGAGAATCTGCAAAAATCAATTGTAACCTGCTATTTCTTGACATGGATTATTAGTAAACGAAATCTAATCTAATACTAGAGAAATTAATTTAAAAAGAATTAATTGCAATGAGGGGTAGGAGGCCCCTCTAAAAAGAGGTAATGAGAGTCTGCCACACATGTTGCCTTAAAATATTCCTTGGAAATGGGGTGTTGGTATAGACAAAGTCGATGACCATTTACAAGTAACGGTGTTTTAGAGTCATCGATTGTGAGGAGCCTTACTGTTGAATTAGGGAAAACAGTGTCCACTTCGTAAGGTCCAAGCCATCTTGTACATAGTTTCCCTTGAAATTCTTTAAACTGAGAATCATATAGTAATGCCCAATTACCTTTTTGGAATTGCTTATGCTTAATAGTTTTGTCATGCCATTTTGATCTTTGTTGTTGAATCATAATTTTCTGATGAATGGCATCTAGTATTTTTTCATCCAATTCATTAAGTTGTTGCAACCTGGTTTTCTGTGCATCGGTCAAATCAAGGTTGATAGCTAAAGAAGTCCTTAAGGTTTTGATTTCAAATTCCACAGGAAAGACAACACTTTTTCCATAAACTAATTCATAGGGAGAGAATTCTGTAGTATTTCTCTAGGTAGTTTTGTAGGCCCATAATGCTTCAGGGAGCCTGTGAGACCAGTCCTTTTTGTTTTCCTTCATTGTTTTTGTGAGAATGGCTTCTTTTTCTTTATTTGTGCTTTCCACCTGAGCATTGGCTTGGGGGTGGTATGATGTAGTCATTCTATGTTGAATATGATATTTCTGAAGGGTGGCTTTAAAACCGTGAGAAGTGAAAGGAGGTCCCCCATCTGTAACTAATTCTCTTGGCACTCCAAATCTGATGAAGATGTCTTCAAATAGGAAATCTAGAACTTCTTCTTCAATCACTCTATGGAGTGCTTTAGCTTCCACCCATTTGGTCATATAATCTGTGCAGACCACTATGTAAATTTTTTGATTGGATGGGGGGTTAATGAGTCCTACAAAGTCTAAGGCCCATCTTTCGAATGGTTCGAGTACTATCTGGAGGTTTAATGGAATTTTATCTCTATGATTAGGTTGGCCCATTCTTTGACAGCTATCACAGGCCCGAACATATTTCTTTGCATCTTTAAAGAGTGAGGGCCAATAATACCCCATCCTGATAATTTTATGTGTTGTTCTTTTATCAACAAAATGCCCTCCACAAGGGCCATCATGACAAGATTTTAGTATATCATAAACCTCATCTTCTCTAATGCACCTTCAGATTTCTTGATCAAGTCTTGTGTGGAAAAGACACCCACTTATCCAACTATACCGAACACTTTGTTGAATGATTCTTCTTTTCTCCCGGTGGGATAGGTGTGCTGGTAACTTCCCTGCAACCAAGTAGTTAGCGATGTCTGCACACCATGGTGAGTGAGAAGATACTGCAAATAAATATTCATCAGGAAAGGAATCATCTACTGGGGTATCATCATCAGGTGTTAACCGAGAAAGGAAATCAATAACTACATTTTCTTTTCCTGGTCTATCTACAATTGTAATATCAAATTCTTGCAATAATAGTAACCATCTGGTGACTCGAGCATTTGTGATAGGTTTGTTCATTAGATATTTGATAGTTGCGTGATCAATATGGACAAGAGTAGAGTAGTCAGTGATGTAATGTCGAAATTTATTAATAGCATAGATAACTGCTAAGAATTACTTTTCGGTAACTGTATAGTTAAGTTCAACAGGAGTCATATTCTTGCTAATGAAGTAAATAGCATAAGGGAGATGATTTTCTTCTTTTCTCGAGACAGCTCCTATTGCAGTATCTGAAGCATCAGAGGATATATGAAATGGAAGTGTCCAATCAGGTCCTCTTAGAATAGGAGCTATAGATAACTGATGTTTAAGTGTATTAAATGCTTCCTGGCAAGAATTAGTCCATTTGAATTCCACATTTTTCATCAGTAACACAAACAGGGGAGAAGTTATATTGGAAAAAAAATTGATAAATCTTTTGTACTATCCAGCATGTCCTAGAAAACTTCTTACCTCTGTTTGGGTTTTGGGAATAGGAAGATTTTTAATGACTTGTATCTTGGATGGATCCACCTGAATTCCTTGAGCTGAAATAAAATGTCCAAGCACTATTCCTTCACTCATCATCATATGACATTTTTCTGTACTTAAGGAGAGGTGAGCTTGTATACATCGTTTAAGTACTTTGTCAAGGTTTTGTAGTGCTTCCTGAAAAGAAACACCATAAGGGGTAAAATCATCCATAAAAATTTCCATAGAGTCATTAAGCATATCAGAAAAGATTCCTATAACTGCTCTTTGAAAGGTTGTAGGTGCATTACATAGTCCAAATGGGAGGACTCTATAAGAAAAAGTTCCCCAAGGGCTAGTAAAAGTGGTTTTATCTTGGTCCTGGGGTGCAATTTTGATCTGATTATACCCACTGAAACCATCTAAAAAGGAGAAAAATTTATTCCCTGACAAATTGTCTAACATCTGATTAATGAATGGTAATGGAAAATGATATTTTTGAGTATCTTTATTTAAGGCTCTATAATCCACACATACTCTCCATTTCCAGTTTTTATTAGGAACTATTACCAATGGGGAAACCCATTCACTGTCTGATATAGGATATATAAACCCTGCGTTGAGCAATTTTTGAAGTTCTTCTTTAAGGATTTCTCTTAAATTAGGGTTCATTCATCGTTGAGATTGGCAGATCGGTCGACAATCTTCCTTGATATATATACAATGAGTACATAATTCGGGAGAGATTCCTTTCATATATGTATAGTCCCATGCGAATGCTTCTTTATGTTCAAGAAGTAACTTCATTAATTGTTGTGTTTCATCATCTGTAAGGTTAGGGTTTATGTTCAGTGTTTTTCCAGGTTCAATTTCTACTGGTATCCTTTTAGAAGAGATGGTGGAAGATGTTTGAGGTGGGTTTTCAGAGTTAAGGTTTTCCTGATTATCTGACTCCAAAAGTGCAGCTAGTTGGTTATGAGTTTCTGGAGTCACAGAGGAGGGTTCACAAATAAAATTATTAATTACTTCATCCTCAGTGGCATGTTTAAGGATTAAGGCTTGTCTGATAGTCAATATGGTTTTAGTAAGTTGATCATCAAAGTCTACCCATACAAAATTATCATTATTAATCAAGGGTGTAGCATGAGGGTAGAGGGTAAGTTGTTTAGTCTCATAACCGTTGGAAAATTTCATTGAACCTAATATACAAATGAGAAAAGCATCTGTCGTGGCTAGCCAAGGCCTGCCCAAAATTAGAGGGTGCCCCCCCAACTTTGTTTTAGGTTGTAATACCACAAAGTCAACTGGATAATTCCAGGATTCCACTGAGATAATTAGGTCTTCAATGACTCCCTCCGGTTTGATTGTAGAACGGTCAGCTAATTCTAGGATAGTTGGGGTGTCTCTGATTTCATTCTGCAGTTGTAACAGTTGTGAGGTTTCTAGAGTCATAAATATTGATAGCGGCACCTAAGTCTACCAGGACTTGAGGGATTATCATTTTTCCAATTTGTACTGAGACGGTAGGGTGGTCGGGATCACCATATTTAACTGGGGGAACTTTACTTGACATTAGTGCAAACAAGTCACCCATGACATGAACTGTCAGGGGATCTTTAATTTTCCTACCAGGTTTCTTAACACAAATGTCTCGCATAGTCCTGGCATAAATTGGTACATCTCGGAGTGCTTGTAGTAGAGGAATTTTGACATAAAGATTTTGTAATTCCCCTAGAAGATTGAAATCCGGTGGCTCAGGCGTTTTAGTCAAAGCTAAACGCTCAGGAAATGGTGGTTTTGTTGTTTCAACAACAGTGTTAGAGGATGATTGTACCTCTTCAGGTACATCATGCTCTTTTGTTTCCTCTTTATCAGAAGAGGTAACATCAGCTATGATAGGTTCTACTATTCTCCCAGATCGTA
>ML779026.1:143773-154436 GCA_009831015.1 Picea engelmannii
CTAGGGTTTTTTTTTTTTTTTTTTCTTTTCATTTTTAAATTGGTTTTAAAAACCCACATCGTAGAGAATTTATCAATTTCAGAAGGTACAGCGAGCCACCGCGCTGGGGTAACAGGAATACACCGAGATTTTTAAGGAATACGCTGGTCGTAGGTCATCACGGTGGAGGTTGTTGAAGGTAACAAAATTCGATGGGCTTCAAGCAAATGTCAAGGGTGGTAGGTGGGTGAGGCCCCCGCAAGGTTTGATCCGAGAATTCGGTGTCAACAAGGCCAATCGCAGGTAGGAGGAAAGGGTTAATATTCCCGCACAGTAACTCATAAAATCTTCCCAGCACCGAACCCCAAATAAAATTTTTACATCGCCAGAGCCATAGTTAATAAATTTTACACCGTTCGGAACAACAACCTAATTCTACGCAGCCCAGAGCAATGATTTTAAAAAATTTCTCAGTGGAGAACAGTCAATAATAAACCAACTACCCAGCTTATAAACACGATTTACACTATACCATGGAACTACAGTTTTAGACACGATTTACAGCAGGACCACTGGAACTACAAGTTTGCACATTAGCCATAAAACTACTGTCTATAAGCACACGTAGCCAGATAGAAATGCTCAGAGATTTACTTACCTGTGTCCTTAACGCTTGCAGCAATGTTTCTTGTGCTCCTGCAGCTCCAGCTCCTGCTTGCCGACCACGAAGAACCCACCGGTACCTCCCAGCCAAATGCTAGGGGTACTCTTCTTCCCCCTCAGCCCCCCGAGCCGCAAAGGGGCCACACACAACCAGAGAGTAACTAGCTCCTCAACTCGCCTCCAAGGCTGAGCTACCACTCAAATCTGCTGAGGCTTCCCAACTCCTACCAGAAAATCAGTCAATCTCTATTCTCTCAGCGTAACAACCCAATCTTAGCAAAAAGTCCCCGCTTTTCTTTCCCCCTTCCTCCTTTCCTTTATTCAGACTCAAACCTTAATTCTTATTTTTACTTAGGTTTTCCCCCCTTTTCTCTTTTGACTTTCTTAATTTTCTTTTTAGTTTAATTCATTTATATATTTCATTTTTATTTTTCTTTTTCACAATTTCAAGGGTATGAGCGCTCATTTTTTTTTTATATATATATTTTTATTTATTTATTTATTTTATTTTTTTAATTTATTTCCTTTTATCTTCACATGCTTAACTTCATTTGTTTATAATTTGTTTATAATATAAATATACATATGTTTATGTTTTCATTTTTCTATTAGGAAGCATGCATTCATCATTTAATTTACCATTAATATATCTGTATAATTAGGATTAAAGAGAGATTAAGGCAATGGCGAACCAGCATAGGGGAAAAGTAATGTTTTACAAATGAATAAAGAGGATTTACGGGGAGGGTTGGCGATTTAGTAAATGTGAACTGCACAAGTAAAGGAAGATGGATACTGGAAGATCAAGGCGATGGAGGATAGTTTAATTAAGTAGACAAGGATAGAGAGGGGGTGATGGTCTGAGTTTTGTTTTCTCCCTTTTTTTTGAATTTTCATTTGTTAAGGCCACACTAAAATTTCCCCCCAGTTTCTAGAAGGTCTTAGGCTTAGGGTTAAGATTCTGAGCTAGGCGACGATTGGTTAAGGGTAATGCTTAAGGTTTTATTCAGGTGCTGAAGACTTAGGGCTGATTAGGCTGACTCCATCAACCACCTTTACTGCGACATGCCCTTCAGGTCGCACCATGTGCACCAAGGGTGCCACTCGCCTCTGGAATTTCTTTTGGCGACGTGCCCTTTAGGAAGCACCACGTGCTCCAAGGGTTCCACTCGCCAACTGAACTGATTGGTAGACCTCTATAACCCCTGGAGTCAATACTCTGCCAGGTGAGCTAGTAGGAGACTAAGGGCTCTAAGGAATAAGGCCCCCACCTTATTGCGCGCCCCTTAGAATCATCATGAGCGACTGTCGCAGTCGGCCCTCACGGCATCGTGGGTTCTCTCGAACTAGGTAATCATTAACCTACAGTTCGAGCCACGATGGGAGTTCTAGCAGGCGGTGGCAGGGCTGCTGTCCACCCCTCTCCCTCAACCTCTTTGCAATCGTGTGTGGCCCCTTTACTCCATATGTGAGTCAAGTCGGCAAGCTACCGTCAGCCTGCATCACCAATAATCATGTCAGAAATGTCGACATCAAATCATCAATCAAATGAAACATCATAATAAACATATCAACCCCAAAGCACACTCCCTGACTCAATCCGGAGTCCAATGGGGGGTTCTACCGATGCCTCTGCATCCTCAAGGTCAAAAACCCTGCACACTCAATAAAACTGAGTCAATAGCACCTGTCTACATCAAATAATAACACATCAGGTCATCTGTCAATCACATTATAATCATATATAAAAGGTCTAACATCAAAAAGGGTCCAAATCACTTGCGAGCAAGTGTCCTCAAATAATAAGTGTTCTCAGTGCGCCAGAGCGGGATGTTACAAAATATCATGAGAAGACAAGGCTAAATCTATATCGGTAGTATGATAATTCATAACATATAGATAACATGAGAATGCAATGGAATAAGCATTTCACAATTCACACAAGTCGAGATCCAATGGTGAATTGCTTTCCCATATCAATTCTCAAAAGTTACATGTCCATATTGTAGTCCCAGAAAAGTTGTCCTTAATACTAAGCAAAAAATACTATTTAAACAAGTCTTGGATCAATAACCTCTTATCATACAAGATAGAGGATGATCCCTAAAAATAAGCTTTCTTACAAAAATAGAATAACAAAAGGATACTCCTATAGCAGTATTTACATCAAAAAATAATTACAAAAACGAGATTTTTCTTTCAAAAATGAGAAGTTACTAAGCTATCAAGCACTTAATCTATAATTCCTTCTGCTTGAAAATATCCTCATAAACTGTTGTTTTCTTGAAAAAGATAAAACAAAATTGAATCTTAGATAACAATACAAACTAATAATTTCAAAAGATAAGCTACAAGATTCTGTAGCTAGCTACACGATTCTTTAATTAGTCTAAAATAGTAGAAATAATATAAAAAAATAAATATTTCTATTTTATTTTTCCAACAGAATCAAATAAAAATAGAATCAAAACAATTTTTTACCATTTCAGAGATTAGACAAAGAAGTATCTGATAAATCTGAATTTATGATGGTGTTGAAATTCGTTGAGTTTTTTAATAATTACATTACTAGCTCATTTAATCCTCTTGTTTGAAAAATTCACATCTGGATTACTGTGTTTCATATACATGCCCTTTTTCTTGTCAATTGATTTGTTTAAAACAACCTAATTCGTCTCATGAATAGGAACAGTAGGAATCGTGTCCTTTCTGGGCATGAAATCACATCGTGGATTTTTTCCCAATGGGTTCTGAATAGAAACAGAGGTTCAATCTGTGATCGCATGGTCTTGTTGTGGATCAACACATAGGTTTTCAATAGAAGGGTTACATATACAGGGGCTGTGGTTTTTATTGAGATGGAGAGGCGATTCTACTATATTCTCAGGTAGGGTGAAATTATTTCAAAACAAGAAATCTTCCCAAGTATCCCAGTCTTAGATAAATGCGAAAACACAAGGCTTCAAATAAGACCATGGTGGAAAAGGCTCGACAGTGGGTTTAACCTCTGTCTTTGATAAAGCTTAGACATTTTATGCAGACTCATAAACATATAGAAATGCATATAACTTGAAACCTAGACACCTCAGACCTATATTGAATCTTTGCGCAAAATAATAATAATAAAATGCTTACCTCAACCGAAACAGAAATTTTGAGATACTTCCCTCTAAATAACGAGACGTATCTCTGAAACGGTCTAGTTTATGAAGAAACTGATCACGAGAACAATAAATGAGCCTATTTTTGAAATGGGTTTTTAACGGTTTGGCCAAATTAGTAACCGTTTGCTCAGAAATAATCCCACAAAACCATGTCTTTGTTACACACTTACGGATTTGAAATCTTCTATGTAATCACGAATGTGTAAAAACTCACGGTTGTTCGAATCTGCACTACTATAGGAGCCATAGATATGGTTACAAAGAAATAACATATATAGTGAGAGGTGGGTTGGTCTCTCCAAAACTCGAAATGTAGGGTGAGGTCTGCAAAATCAGGAGAGACATGATACCTAAATATTCAAGAGGCCACCATAACAACCATTTGGATCATTGAGAGGGTAATAACAAAAGGATGCACAGAACAACAAACCACTCTATGAAAATAATTAAAAACAAAAAGCATCAAAAGTTACAACTCAAAACAATGAATGCAAGCCTGAACTATGCAGGACGAAGGGCGATGGTGTGTCAGTCTTGTACGAGGATGACTAGAACGTGATACGACTGCTGGGGAAACATTCAAATTTTGAATTTACCCAAAGTTCTGCTAGTTGCACAATCAAGCATATGTAAAAACCATATAATCAAAAATAGAAATGACTAAGTCATATTTCCCAAAGTGGATAAATCAAGTGTTATGGTAATGAATCAACAAATGAAAAAGATAGGCTTACAAGCTTTTAAGTTTATATAAAAATATAGATTCCCTTTAGGTGTAATCCCATTAGCGAAAGAAACCAAGAAATCACAAACTATATGATGATTACTCGAGCCAAATTTTTTTTCTAATTTCATGCTTTCAGTCATGAAATTAAATAAAATAAACGATAGATTAAAAATGAAAAACTCTTACACACAGCCAGCCCAATGAATATTTTCAAAAACGAAAGATGATAGAAATATTTGCAAGGAGAAGGAGGCAGCTACATGAAATTTTATCCTATGAAGACGTAATTTTTCATGATAAAATTGACATGAATATTTGGTTTCCAACAATGGAGACATGTTGGGCGAAGCAGTTATCTTTGCATCATCATAACTTTATATCAGGGAACAAATGACCTAGAAATAATTATTAGAAACAATTAAATGACAGATCAATCATTTTGAAAATAACTCAGAAAAAATAACATAGTCATAGTATTGGATAAATTTATGTCCAAAAATTGTAATCTGGCATCTCGTTTTGATCACAGGGGTAGCAATGTTTATATAGATAACTCCAACACCATTGACAGGGCCACTACTGCCAACAGGTGTCCATAGCCTTGGCAGGGATGTCATTTAACCCACTCTAGTACTTCTATCCCATCCAAGAGTTGTCCATTTATGATAAAAGCATCTTGACACATGATCAATTTAAAAAAAAACATACCCAAGGATCTTCAAACCCAACATTGCTTTGTTGTTAGTAGGCCTGTTAAGTACCTCAGCGAAGTTGTCGTGGTATCATGTGTACATTTACCCGTTGCCAACAGACCTGTTCAGAATCTTAGCGGGTTTATAACACAATTCCCACACATTATAGTGCTTCCAACTCTCTAAAAATGTTTATAATATTTTCATAAACTTTTTGATATCGAGAGAGCAGGGTGATACAAAAGATTTTAGACCTAGGCAGTTATAGGATTGGTCCTTAGAATTGTTGTTTTGTTCTTTTGGGAACTGATAACTTTCATCACAATCTAGACATTTAGATTTCAGTCAAGAAATCATCTCAGGAATGGGGAAGAAATCAGAGTTGTTCTCATTAAAACAGGGATGACGTTAGAAGTTTTTTTAAGGATAATCGTGTTTCCCTGAGATTTCAATGAAAATCAGGAACAGTGACTGGACAAAAACTTACCGTAAATGATCTGAGTTTAGAACTTAATGTTCAGATGCTTTGAATTGTTATCAACTGCTGCTAATGAAAAATCCAATTCCCTTCAATAATGAATGATGATTCATAAGTAATTATTAGGGAAAACAAAAGCCAAAAAAGAAAAACAAAAACAAAAGAACACGCAAACTAAAAATATTTACAAGGGAGCAAACCTGATTTTCTTAGGTGAAGTACTTTTTAAGAGAGACTAAAAGAAAACAAAAAAATCCTTATTAATATGAGTGCAGTCCTACTAGTGGCACCTTGGGTTAGGGTTGAATTGATAGTTCAAATTTACTTATCTATTTACTTTCCATTTAATGTTTTCATGATGATACTGCATTTTTGAAAAGAAATATTCAATGAAAAGCAGAGAGAAAAGGATTAAAGTGGACTTCCCTGACAAGATTCATATTATGGTTCTCTTGGTGTACCCACTTGTGTTCATAACTGCATTATTACAAAGAGAAACAGTGAGAAATAAAACTAAAGGAAACCTACTCCTAAACCTACTCTAACTACTAAATAGATCAAAATGCTAAGTAAAACTATATTTCCAGTGTAGCCACAAGAGAATCTTCAATCCTGTAAGGCATAGAAAGTCAAAAATCAGAACAAAAGAATGTAGTATTTACAGATACAAAAGAAATATGCCATGCTTACCTCCTATATATTCATTTAAAAACAAAGCAAGCATAACCTTACCATTCTTTTGAAACTTCTTGATATATGAATCCTCCAACCATTCTAAGATTGTGTCATTATATGGGTCATAATGGCATGGAAGAGTGTAAGTAAGTTTGGAAAACTTGTCAATATTATGGGGACCTGACATAACCATCAACCAAGGCTGAAGTGCCCCATCCTCCTGACAATTCTCCAAGTGTTCATCAATTTCTTCACATGGAGGATCTAAAAAAATCATGTCATTCTTACTTCCTATATATTTAGGTAGAAACAAAGCAAGCACAACTTTATCTTTATTATGAAGATTTTTTAGATATGAATCTTAAATCCATTCTAAGATCTTGTCATAAAAATAAGGATGCAAACTATGACTTTGATGAAATGGATATATCAATGGGGAACACATCATAAGAGGATTCATGACATCAATTAGATTATTGGTTTGAACTCTTCATTTGATGAGATTGATCGTTTCAAAATGTGAAGCATAAACATTAAAATTTGAACTAATCAAAGAACGAATATGMAATATAGAATATTTGATTTCCATAAGAATAAGTGCATTGTCTTTTTCAACAATAAATCGTGTAAAATCATCTTGCAACATGTCCTTTTTCCATGTGAGTGATGAAAGTGAAAGAGAATCAAATCCGACTTCATAAATGTTATGTTTGGAATTACTTTCACCAAATCTTGGCATATCGAAAAGATCTGATTGCGATGAAAAAGAGTAAGATATTGTGGGTAAAGTATCATGCCCACTAGAATCTAAGAAGAGATCGAGATATAAAGAGTAAAAGGAATCAGAAATGAGCACATGAAAAGAATCTCTTCAGCTATGATATTTAGCAATGGTATTCTCAAGGCATTCTTATTCACTTTCCTTTAAACTTTCACTCTATTTTGGTGATAAATTATTCAACATAATATGATCATCTAAATTTTCCTCATGTATGATAGATAATTCAAAACTTTCATGAAAAACATCTAATATTTCCTATGGATAAGGTATGATTTGCGAATGAAGGTTTAAGGTTTCTTCTTCCGATTGTAGATCTACATCTCTAATCCATTTCATTGGAATGTTAGAATGCTTAAGATCGTTTTCATCACCTAAGTGTTCTTCAATAACTAAATTTAAATACTGATTAGAGCACGAGTTAGAAGAATATGGACATTCAGCTTGATCCAAAATTAAATATTATTCCATGATGGTCAAGGAATGATTTTACAATGATTCAGAGGAAAAACCAATTTGATTGTTAGTAAGAACCTTTTCAATAGATTCTACATCCCTTGCTTGTTCAAAATTTTTGGATGGATTCCTCTCATCCTGCGAACAAAGTTATTCTCATGATTGAGTGATAGGATTTGTAACTGATTCATCATTCACGATTGAATATTACTGGATGAAAGGGATGCACGCATAGGATATTTAGTACAAATGACATGTCATCAAGATTAAACTTACATAGAACATGATGGGTTCTTGTTGAAAATCCTTTTGGAGATGAATTGCCATTGATTAGCAAAGTTTGAAATTCTTCACATAATTGATTGTAATCATATATTTCGAAAGAATCTAAAACTTCTTCTACAAGTTGAAACCAATCAATAATGTGATAGGCTGGAAAACACTCAAACCAATTTTTTACCCGACCCCTAAAAGTAAAAACAAACAATATGCATAAAACCTTTAAATTAGAAATATCATGCTTGACGCATTTACACCAAAACTTGTTAATATGGTCTTTAGAAAATACATCCCCCCCACCATCAAAGGTGAGTTTGGACAAGCGAGAGACTGTCTCGTTGGGAATATCAGGTAATGAGAAGTGGAAATCATGTCCCAATACAGTGATTTGGGGAGCCACGAGGAATTAAATACATTCAAAACAAAGACTCCTGCAAGGCCATCTTGTCAGTTTGTCTTGCCTTTTAGTGCATTTCAAAATGACACGGAAGAAGAATTTATAAATCTGGAATTATGACAGGCTGAGAGGTAAAACATTTAATCATTAAATTTACTCAGCCCTCCTTCTAGCTCCATTTTTTGACAGGCTTAAGTGACACACCATCAACTATAAGGTTAGATCTAGATCGGGGTTGTCTAAGGGTGAAATCATGAAGATGGGTTACACTTTTGCTTGTTTTATGAGAAAAAAAACTGTATTTTCACAAGTTATTCAACTTCCAACATACAAAAGTATTTTTTTTATTTATAATTTCACTTTACAGTAAAAGAAAAACTTGTGAAGAATTGTGTTAGCTTTCCAATGAAAAATTTTCAATTTTTTTTATCACGATTTTATATGTCAATTTGACAATTGTTTAACAGTATGTTTCTTAAACATGAAATAAATGATAATGAGTTACTTATTTCTACAACAATCTATATATTATTAAACTTATGTTTTTAAGAAACAAAATATACTGCAACAATCTACAGAGACTCTATTTTATAACGACTATTATTTTGAATTTAACAGATGAATATTATAATTTCTAGAATTTTTTGAAGTTGACCAAGATGAAAACGTTGCAGAGTTTAAAAACATGTTTTTCTACACCTTGTATCTATCTTAATTTTTACTTAAAACTAAAATTTAAATACACCCTTTTGAAAAGAACAGTTTAAGGATTATGAATATATATTTTTCAAATTTTTTCACTGTATATTTTTTGAGATACCGATATTTCATTTCACCAAATCATAATGTCTGCTGAAAATATTATGTAGTGATTCTTTTTAAAAATTAAATAAAATTAGATAAAAATAAAGAAAATGAAAAAAAATTATATGAATTGAAAGTAGACTCAATTTTGGAAATGTTGGTGTCATTTTCGAAACCAAATTATCAATGTTTGTAGGAGTCCACAACCTCTGAAGTTTAGTTATGCTTGGGGCATTTCTCTAGTTTTCGTTTTCAGTTGCAATTTCATTTTTTCAGCCGCAATAATATTTCGGCCGAAAAAATAATATTTCGGCCGAAAAAATAATGTTTCGGCCGAAACTCTAAAATCTAACGGAATCTGTCAAACTAAACGGTTTCCGGGTCTTTCGGCCGAAAAACTAATTCTTTCGGACGAAAGACTGTCGAACGAATTCGGTCCGTCGGAAAATATGAAACGACACATCGTATAGGTTTTTTTTGCGACAAATTGTATAAATAGGATTGCGACTGAACAAATTTAACACAATCCATCAAATGAACAAAAAGATATGAGCTCGAGGATAAGGATTTCAAAGCATTTCTATTACTGATTGCAGCTGTATTCTTTTCTTTTTTTATTTATTCCCTATGTTCCATAGGCTTAATCGGAGGATCGATATCGATACATGGTGGTTTTTTAAAACACTTAAACAAAGTTTTAAATCATCTTTTTGGTTTTTGTTGAATAAGGTAAATGATGTTTGTTCAAGTTTTTATTGGAATAACAATTTATGGGTTGAAAGATAAATGTTGAGCATTTTTTCAAGGTGAAGTGTTTGCTGAACATATCTTTTACAGATAACTATAAAAATCATGGGAAACAAAAGTTTGCGCAAGAGAAAATATGATCACACTAGAGATGATATTCGCCAAATCGAGCAAAGGAAAGAGCTTTATCGGAGAAAGAAACAAGAACGTGCAAATATTGAAGAAATAAACGATGATAATGTCAATAGAAATTTTCAACAAGAAGAAGTTCAACCAGGTATACATGCATATATGATGATCAAGCACACGACACACATTGGGACTGTATTCAGAAAGTACAAAATTNAAAGTATAGAATTCAAATTAAAAATATTGTAAATAATATAATTGATTGTAATTACAATTTGATGTTTTTCAAAAAACATAAATAGATTTGTCTCATAATGTCGAAGAAGACGTTGAAACTGAAATTGAATCAGAATACGAATCACCTATAGGTATGTGTACATGAATTTATATTAATATAAGATGAACACTCAAGTATATATAACTTAGTGAATTTGTGATCGGGTTATGTTTTTTAATATAAACTTTAAATTCAAATATGCAGGAGAATCTATCAACATTGATGATGAAATATTAGAAAATGTTGATACTGACAAATTTGGAAAGAAAAAAGCCAAGCATTATATAAGATATCGAACTAAGAATATGTATAATACTTATTTCAAAGATGAATCAGTAACAACACAGACTCAACTTTTACTTTCTCTATTGAAGTCAAGAAAGTTAAAAGAAGCTACATCATTATTGGGTATTCAAAA
>ML779026.1:167997-196005 GCA_009831015.1 Picea engelmannii
GCCGAAAAAGATTATTAGTTCAACCGAAAAAATGTTTTTCGGAATTTTGGAGACCTGATTGTCACGAAAGTGTAACCCACCTCCGTGATTTCACCCCTAATTAACCTAAGTTGTTTGGTATGATCTAACCCGACGAGTTTAATGGCTCTGTTAGCCAACTAGAGTCCTAAAAAGGCCGTAAAAGAAATAAACTAATCTAAAGCTATGATTCTAACAGTTGATATACTAATTATAAATGTGAATGTACAAATGATTATAAACAATCTATATACAGTTTACAAGGTTTACTTGAAATCTTGCGAAAATGGATGTTCGTAAGAGTGCAACTAATTAAGATAAAGTAAGAACATAGATCTTTCTAATGTTTAAAGCTATCAAACTAATACATACTAAGTGAATATGGTTGGAACAATGACACAGAAATAGTCAAAGCTAATTAATGTGATCATCGTTTCATTAATAATATAATTTAATTAAATAACACATAGACTAACCTCTAGCTGATCAACCAAACTGAGTTTATCTCTCTGTGTTGTTTGAGCTCTTTCTTTCATTTAAGGGAAACCTATGACAGAACAATATTATTACTTCCAGAATAAATTCAAAGAAGTGTTGGATATTTGGAGTGAATTTATAACAACAGAAAGATAACTAATTAAAGATCCTCTAATCTTAAGATAATCAATATTTGAGAACTAAAGAGAACTCAATTTTGAGTATTGATATTATCCATCATTTAACATCATAAATAAACTCAATAATAATTAAATAATCGATTCATCACACATACAAATTGAACCAACACATCATGGACAACATTCAAATAATCATCGATATGAAATATCATGAGAAGACAAGGTTAAAGCTACATCTACATGATGATAATTCATAACATAGAAATAACAGGAGAATGCAATGTAATAAGCATTGCACAATTCACACAGGTCGAAAGCCAACAGTGAGTTGCTTTCCCATATCAATTCCCAAAAGTTACATGTCCATATTGTAGTCCCAGAAAAGTTTTCCTTAACACTAAACAACAACTACTATTTAAACAAGTCTTGGATCAGTAACCTCTTATCATACAAGATAGAGGATGATCCCTAAAAACAAGCTTGCTTACAAAAATAGAATAACAAAAGGATACTCCTGTAGGAGTCTTTACATAATTTGTTTTTACATAAATGAGATTTTTCTTTCAAAAATGAGAAATTACTAAGGTATCAAACGCTTAATCCATAATTCCTTATCCTTGAAAATAGCCTCATAAACTGTTGTATTCATGAAAAAGATAAAACAAAATTGAATAAACTAATATTTTCAAAAGATAAGCTAGAGGATTTTGTAGGTAGCTACAGGATTTTGTAGCTAGTCTAAAATAGTAAAAGTAAAATAAAAAATAAATCTTTCTATTTAATTTTTCTAGCAGAATGAAATAAAAAAAGAATCAAAACAACTTTTTACCATTTCAAAGATTAGACAAAGAAGCATCTTATAAATCCGAATTTATGATGGTGTTGAAATTCGCTGAGTTTTTTGATAATTACATTACCAGCCCGTTTAATCCTCTTGTCTGCAAAATTCACATCTGAATTACTTTGTTTCTTATACATTCCATTTTTTTTGTCAATTGATTTGTTTAAAACAGCCCGAGTCGTCTCATGAATAGGAACAATAGGAATCATGTCCTTTAACACATGTAAAACCTCCTCCAATGACTTTATGGGCATGAAATCACATCGTGGCTTTTTTCCCAATGGGTTTCGAAGGGGGATGGTGTGTAATTCTTATACTAGGGCGACTAGACTGTGATACGACTTTCGGGGAAACATTGAAATTTCGAATTTACCCAAAGTTCTACTAGCTGCACAATCAAGCATATGTAAAATCCATATAATCAAAAATAGAAATGACTAAGTCATATTTCCCAAAGTGGATAAATCAAGTGTTATGGTAATGGATCAAAAAATGAAAAACATAGGCATAAAAGATTTAAGTTTATATACAATATAGATTCCCTTTAGGTGTAATACCATTAGCAAAAAAAAACAAGAAATCACAAACTGTATGATGATTACTCAAGCCAAAATTTTGTTCTAATTTCATGCTTTCAGTCATGAAATTAAACAAAATAAACAATAGATTAAAATTGCAAAACTCTTACACATAGGTAGCCCAATGAATCTTTTCAAAAACGAAAGATGATAGAAATCTTTGCAAGGAGACGGAGGAAGCTACAAGAAATTTTATCCTACGAAGACGACATTTTTCATGATAAAATTGACATGAATATTTGGTTGTCAACAAAAATCCAATTCAAATTCCTACATTTCATATGTTTACACCATATTAAGGTTAGTTGTAAAAGTACCTTGAATAATCCCTCCAATTTAATAGATTGTTGTTGTTTTTTCATGACATTAGCTTATACCCACCATTATTTTTTTTTTAATTTTCTATTTTATCTTTTATTTATTGTATATTGTGAATTCCTAAACATCGAGTTTTAAAATTAAATATTTATTAATTAATATTTATTTATAACATGTTTAGTTAGAAATTTAGTTAAACATGTTTAATTAATATTTATTTATTCATTTACATCCTTCTTTAGCTCCGCTCCACCCCACCCATTGTCATTTGCTCCTTTCACTGGTTGGTCTCCTTATTCTTCCATGTCATCTTTAAAAACCAAAAGATACCTTCTAGAAAAAAGCAATCAGATTACCATGCTGAATCAGTTCTCACACTAGAAAAAAATATGTTCACCCCACTACATTTCTTAGTCTTTAATATAATTTTGTTTGGGAGTTGTTTGCTTAAATAAGAATAAATGGAAATTTTCGTTGTGGCGTGCCTTAACTCAGGAGGGGATTTGGAAACGAAATTTTTTTGGCAATTATATTTTCCCGCTTTCAATTGCTCGTTGGCTCAGACAACCACTTATTCGTACTACCTATGCCTCATCGATCTGGCAATTCCTTACATATCACTTAAAATTCAACCTTCACTGGATCTGTTGGAAACCAGGCTTGGGTCTTGAGATTCTTATTGGCAGAGATGCTCTCCCGGGCTTGGATCGAAAGCTTATCTATCACCGGACCTTCTGGAACATATTTCTTTATTAAATCTACACTTCCTCTATCAAGCAAAGTCTCCTACTACTGATCTGCTTCACTGTACAAAGTGGTTTTCTAGCACTGATCCAGGACTCTCGGGTGCTCTTGCTTTAGAATGGACTCATTACTGCACAACGCTTTCTGAAGTAGGGATCTGCCTTCACCTAGAGGATGATGTCTACCTTTGGAATGGTGGGGATTGCTCGGGTCTTCTTACCATCCGAAATGTTTACAAGGCTATCTCTTCTACTATTTGGGATCTCAAATGTTTAGGCTGGCACAAAAAATTTTGGCATTGGCCCATTGCACTAAAGCTAAAACTTTTTTTCTGGCTAGCATTCAACAATAAAATTGTCACTTGGGATCTTCTGTAGTGTCGTGGATGGATTGGACCAAGTATGTGCTCTCTTTGCCGATCAGACTCATAATCTATTTTTCACCTCTTCTGTGACTGTACTATTACAAAACAGATTTGGTTATTTACTCTTTCCTCTCTAAATCTAAATTTTCGATGGACGAGAACCTCTTTACAAGCCTGCATGGGAAATTGGTCCATTCTTGACACTATCTATCCTCATCTTCCTCTCATTGTTTGTTGGTTTGTCTGGATCTCTCGAAATAAGGCGATTTTTGATAACTCTCCTATTTCTATCAAATCGATTTGTTTCCTTATCTTGGGGGAATTGACTCTTGTAAGACTCAGAAAGCTTTCTGCCTCCAGATCAATCCAACCTCTGCCTTCATTGGATGGGATTATTGCTTGGTTCGATGGGGATTCACAATTATCGGGCTCACTTTGTGGAGCTGGAGGCAAAATTCTACTGTGTCTTGGATCATGGATCACCTGGACCTTAAACTACGTCTCTGGAACCAACACAAAAGCTAAGCTTCTTGAAGCCCGGGGCTCTTTTTTTTTAGCTTCTCGTCTAAACATCTCAAATCTTCATGTGACCAAAAATCTTAGCTTCTCGTCTAAACATCTCAAATCTTCATGTGACATAATTATTCACAAAACCAAAAATCAATAATTCTTTATTCAATTCATACTTCCAACTATAATTTGTGATTTATTCTTTTTATGATTTCACTTTTATGATTTCACATGTTCTTATAAAATGCCAAGTTAAGAAAATGTTTTTTCTACTTTATATATATATATATATATATATATATATATATATATATATATATATATATATATATATATATATATATATATATATAAATACCATAAATTAATAAACATTTAATTTATATAATAATATCATAGATTAATAAACATTTAATTGCCATGTCAATCGAGAAAAATCTTCAAAACTCTCTTTTGTATGTCTAGCTAATCTATATTAGCTTAAGTTTTATAAAATTATAGAATGAAAACCGTTTAACTTTAATTTTAAAAAATTGACAAGATATTTAATTTTTTGAAATTGGCATGGTATTATGAAAAGTATGGTAGATTGGTCAGGGAGAAGTTTCTGTGAGGGAACGGGTTAAACTACTATTGGATATTGTTTCAGATCTGGTTAGGTTGATTGAGTTCACTGTGTTGGAAACATCTTTTGAGTGGACACAAGGTATTGGGTGAAAGATTTGATGAAGCACAAGATATCGTTAAAACAATAATCGAATCGATCACGAACTAAGATTTTAAATTGTTTTTAATAGAACTAATTTATTAGCTACAACTCGACATGGTATGCCTTCAATCGACAATGGAAACTTGCTCGGATACTATTGGATATTGTTTCAGATCTGGTTAGGTTGATTGAGTTCACTGTGTTGGAAACATCTTTTGAGTGGATACAAGGTATTGGGTGAAAGATTTGATGAAGCACAAGATATCGTTAAAACAATAATCGAATCGATCACGGACTAAGATTTTAAATTGTTTTTAATAGAACTAATTTATTAGCTACAACTCGACATGGTATGCCTTCAATCGACAATGGAAACTTGCTCGGATATCTATATAAGTACTATATCGCAGTCCAGATTTACGCCGCTTTTTAGGGGAGTGGAGACTTACGTAGGGTGAGCTTAAAGTAGATATCAACGCGACCTTCACATTTATATGAATGTGAACAAATTATTACATACAATTAATTATGTCAGCGTATACCTATTGATAATGGGTACAATTAATGATCTTTTAATCTTATTTAACCTTAAACCCTAATCTGATGGCTATGCATTGAAGATGCTGGCATATTCTTAGTCGTTCTCCAAAATCAATGGATCAGATTTATTGTTCATCACTTTCTTGCATTTATCAAGGCATCCGTTAAATGGTCTACTTTTTAACATTTACCTAATCACATTAAAAAATTACTGTAAGGATGTGTAATTGCCACATTCCATTTATCAACCTAATGTAGTCAAACGTTTCATATTACCACAGACGGATTACCACAAACGTTTTATATTAAGGGCAGGCATTCTCAGTATAATATTGGGGGAACGTGTTATCATCCGCTACCTTTCGGCATTCTCAGCCGCAAGTTAGCGGCTGTGCTAATTTAATTTATTATTGTAAGATAAGACATTAAAATTAGTTGTTAAATTATGAGGTAGTAATTGAAGGTGTCGTTGTACATATAAGTGAATCAAAATCTATCTTCATCTTTTTAAAAATTTTATTTTCTTGTATTTATAGTTTGGATGGTTATTTATTATCTTTTCCACATTAACTCAACTCTCTCAAAATAGACATATTGACCCTTCTGATAAAACGAGAAAGATAAACAACCCTTGTAATAAAAATCCCCTCTAATATACTCCAGATACCTCAGCCCCTGCGGACTATTGGGTATACACTTGCCGACCCTTTAAAAGCAACCGGATTAACATGACTAGGGATGGAAAGGACCATCACTAATTCGTCTGCATATTAGGTAGGGTTGCAGCTCCTAACCCAAGCATTTCCACTGGCCACCCGTACCACTACACCAAGGACTACACTGAAAATTGTGAAGCAAATCATGGACGGTGGACACTGGTCGTATGGCTGCCACCCACATCTCTTAGGGACGGTGGACACTGGTCGTATGGCTGCCACCCAGTCTCCGCTATCCCCGCTGTCTACCGCGGAGATGTCATGGACGGCTGGCAGACTGATGACGAAAGCCAGCTCATCTCAGGATTGTCACCCGCAAATCCCACTGATAGGTATTATTCATAACTTTATACGCCATGTTTGGGAAACAAAATAATAGGGTAGGGCTGACGGCTTAGGGGCCAAGGCCAGGGCGATTGGGAGGCCAAACTATCCTGTGACGCCTCTGCAGCGGGCCGTCCGACTCCCGAGTTCCGAGGTTCTGACCGGGCCACCGACGCCGGCATTATTTTCTCCATTTACTTACAGAACGTTTCGGTGACGCCGTCGAGCTGTTTTTCCGCCGCTAACATCGGATACCACGTGTGCACGAACACAACCTTTTGCGAAGCGGTACCCATCCATATCGTTCCACAAAGAATCAATGCGAGTCGCGACGAACGTTTCCGCGACGTCATCGTTATAGTGAAATTTGTATGCAAGCGATTGATGAGTTTAAGTGCTCAACGTGGATTATTATATAAATATTAATAATTAAAAAAAATGAGATTTTAAGATGAGTGGAAATTGCAATTACATACATGGTTTAGATTAATTTTATTGCAATGAAAGAAAGTGTATAAACAAATTTTGTGTTAAATAATTATATTTTCATAACATAAAATAATTTTATGTTATCCCAAGTAAATATGGAAAAATGTAAATGAGACACATCTAAAAAAATGAACAACTCAAAATTGATGTAAGGTGTCAACTATAAGAACATAGCTCAATCCGAAGAGCATACCAACCATGAGGTGTACAATTGCATTTTATGAGCATACCAACAGGTGGTGTGCAAATGCATTTTATGTTGTGTAAAAGTCCATTGAGCTAAAGTGTTTATTGTTTTTTCTTTTCAATGACATAAGAAATGAAATGTTGTTGCTGAACAACTCAAAATTGATGTAAGGTGTCAACTATAAGAACATAGCTCAATCCGAAGAGCATACCAACCATGAGGTGTACAATTGCATTTTATGAGCATACCAACAGGTGGTGTGCAAATGCATTTTATGTTGTGTAAAAGTCCATTGAGCTAAAGTGTTTATTGTTTTTTCTTTTCAATGACATAAGAAATGAAATGTTGTTGCACAGTGCAATATTGTTACTAATTTGAAGTATGCAAAGAGCTTTGCTTAGTGTTTGCTAACACTAAGGAGAATGGTTGGCCAAACTTGTTATGATATGTATTGAAGTGGTACTTGAAAAGTTGCTAGGATAAGTATTGAAGTGGTATTTGAAAAGTTGTTATCATAAGTATTGAAGTGGTATTTGAAAAGTTGTTATCATAAGTATTGAAGTTTAGTTGTTGTTAAACACCAAATTGAAGTTTGTTATTTTATGTGTCTCAATATGTTTAGATCAAGATTTGTGAGAAACATTATAAATTTGGAGAAAGTCTATATGGTGGATTACCATTAGATGGGGACCCAGAATGAGTACTCAACATCCACATCAGAAATGAATAAATGACAATTCAATTAGTAAAAAATTAGAGGTATAATTATCATATTTTTAGTGATGGTCTCTATAGGTTCCTCATTAGAGAAATTTTCTCTATAAAATTCACATCTCTTATTTTATTATTTTAACTATTATTTTATTATTTTCCTTAGGAGACACATTTTAGACCTCAAAATTTATCTAATGATCTTTTTTGCTAAATCTTATACCTAGTTTTTCGTCCATTATCATAGTGTATAGAATCTCATTAAACTACATCCACAACAATCCCCCCATGAATATATATGTAATGATCTACTAATGATGGAATGAGGTAAGCATAATCGTAGCATAAAACCAAATGTGGTAATATGCAAAGGAATTATTTCATGCAATTCATTGAACATAATATATTCTTAAACTAAAAACAACTAATTTTTACGAGAATCATTACACCTCCACATAATTATATCAACATGAAGAATCAAATAGGACCATAGACTAATTTGAACTTTGCAAGTGCATTGTTTATAGCATAACCTATTCCTTTGACATTGTAGAGAAGTGTGAATAGTACAACTTTTCTTAAAATCTATTACATGTAACCTATACATGATAACATAGAAAATCAAAATAATGTTCTACCATTCGAGACTAGTTGAATCCTCATTAGAACCATCATCATAAACCTTTGGAATTTTTACAACAATGTGAATAGGAGAAGTTTCACTAAAATATACTACAATGTGCCCAAGCATGCATTTGGAGAAATAATGAAACCCAAGCTTGATAACACAACCATGAAAAACTAACACATTGTAGGCACCTTATTTTTGTCATAGGTGGAAGTAGGTATATCATGACAAGTTACTACAACTTTAAGGCTCTAATACCCCTACTCCCACCCTACTCCACCATAGTCATTTGAGCTCGATGACACGATTAGGAATTAAAAGGGTTATCCCAACTATTTCAATATCATATCACTCCATGATGTTCTTTTTGGATAGTACAACCAATATGAATGCCATAACCACTATTTAGTACACCACTATGGAATACTCTTTTATAGAGACTAGTCTTCTAGTTGGATTCACCTACATGGAGGCATACTACATACTAGAATTATTTTTACTTTATTACTAAGTAGTGCAACAATATTCACAGTTTTTGGAAACACGTAGTTTTGAAAACAATTATGATATGAGGTTTCAATAATGGTGAAACCATGTGGGCATCACATTCTTGACCAATATCTTATCACATTCATTTATAAAGAGGGATTTAAAATTATGAAAAATTAAGTCAAATATTATAGGTGTTGGGTGTAGAGATGTTGGGTACAGGGTGTTGTATAGGTATTGAGGGTTATAAAATGGGGTATTTTGTAAAAATTTGAGATATCTAATAAAAATAAGGATCTTTTTATTGGAAAGATTTATTGGGAGGGGGTTTCAACAAAGGGATTTTGAGAGGTATTTATCAATATTTAATAAAATTATGGGTATTGTTCAATATCTCATGAATGCACGTGTTATGTCACGGGTTGACTGAGTCAAGGCCCCATGAGTGAAAAATGATAGTAATAACAAATAATTCCATAAGAATCATGTGCTGCTATAAATTGTGTTTGTTATGATGGCTACCATCAAATTTGTAATTCTTCTTCTTCTTCTTAATTATTCATTTATTGTCTCCCTTTTCACCAACCTCCATAGGCATTGCAATTATCCTCTACATCTCACAACATCATTTGTATGATCAAATTGCATACTTGATGCAATGCCTAAACAAATGACCATATGTGGAATAATGTTGAATTTTGACAAGTTGATGAGACACATGTTGAACATTAGTATGAACGACACATTATTTTATGGGACATTTGTTGGATGTATTAATAAATGACATGTTATTAAAAGTAGCCAGGTCTTACAAAGCCCTTGGTTCATATACTTATTGTTAGGGACATTGGATCCTTGGACAGAAGGCCAAAGGAAAAAGCATAATGGATTTTTATGTAGAGAAATGTGGACCTAACAAATACATTACCTCACCAGAAAGAAATTATAACATGGTGAATGATAAATGTTAATTTACAATGTGAAATTTATTCTGGAGAATTTAACATTTCAATGGGAGATGAATTCAAAGGGTGGGAGTGTCCATGTTGACAAGTACTCAAATTTGCATGGATATACCATCATCATGAATAATTAATATCTACATATTTAATTCTTATTCATTCTTTTTATTTGCATCATTTCCAATTTCAAACTATTGTTTCACTTGACTTACATATGATATTAATAATAATTTGAGCATAATGGATTTTGATGTAGAAAAATGTGGATCTAACAAATACACTACCTCACGAGAACGAAATTATAACGTGATGAATGATAAATGTTAATTTACAGCGTGAAATGTGAAATTTATTGTGTAGAATTTAACATTTCAACAGTAGATGAATTCAGAGAGTGGGAGTGTCCATAAAGACAAGTACTCAAATTTGCATGGATATATCATCATCATGAATAATTAATATCTACATATTTAGTTCTTATTCATTCATTTTATTTGCATCATTTCCCATTTCAAACTATTGTTTCACTCTTTCGCTTGACTTACATATGATATTAATAATAATTTGATTTTGAGACTATTATTTTACTTTACTCACATCTTGTATAAATAATCATTTTCATTTATTATTTTACTTTACTCACATCTAGTATTAATAATCATTTTCATTTATATCATGTAGGATGCAAATCAATGACTTGGCATGTGCATCCCTCCATATTTCCAATTAATTTTTTTATTACAATAGGAAATAGCCATGGATCGAGAATCCATATTTGAATGGTTTCACCTATTTGAGCCAATGGGAGAGCTTAGCTCATCCTATCTAGAAATATTTACATGGTCTCTAAAATAAGATAAGAAACCCTCATTTGTATGCACTTTAATTCACCTAGTGCTCATCGAAATCATGGAATTCAGTTAGTCAATCACTTGGAAGGTTCCTCAAGACATTCAGATGAGGAGAATATCCACATTTTGATACATTTTCCTAATAATTTGGTGTAGTAAGTCAATTTTTGCAATGAATTCAGTGTTTTTAATAAATAATTAGGTGCATATTTATGGTTTTAATGGGTGTGTGTGCATGTACGTATTAGTTTATTTTGTTTGGGTGGAGATTTCTTGTGAATTATGACTAAAGGATCATTAAATTGGCAAATTTTGATAATTTTTCTGGGACAATAGTTTGTGTTATGATCTCATGATGTAGGAGCATCTGTCCACGTCAGCCAGCCAACCACATCAGTGCGTGCATTCAAGGCTAAAGAGAGGCGTAACCATCGTTTTCAATTTTGAATTTGAATGTAATTAAATGTTTAGGCTGTTGAGTCGTGAGGTTGTGCCTTTGTGCACGCGTAGAGTAGGTAGGCCTTTAATGCTTTGAAGGCTGGGATCTAGATCCAATTCTAGACTAGACAACCCATTCAATGTAATTGAATAGGGTAGGTAGATTGGAGGGAAGAGCTTGAAGAGCCCCTCTTGTAAAAGATCAATTTCGATCTCATTTTGAAGTAGTTTTTAGGATTGTAAGAGAAGAGAAGAGAAGGAGATGAGACTTCGATATATTTCATGCTCACGAACACCTTGGCAAAACAGGCATTTTCCATTTAATACAAACAACAGTTTTTCCTGCATATTTCCTGTGTTGAATGAATGCCTGTGTGTGTTCAATTTATGTTGTAGATGTATGCTAGACATTTGCAAGGAGTTGTTTTGATTTCAGGCTTGAGAGGTTATTTGTGGTTTCATGCCAGGAGGGCGTGACAGAGTACTACGGTCTCTGAATACCAGTGCCTAGATGCACTTCTGAACTCTGCGGAGTCAGACAAAGACGTGCCAGGAGGGCACAATAGCTGAAATAAAAAATTCAGAGGAAGACCTTTGAGGTTGCTGAATACCTCAGGAGGCAAGGCTGTGTAGGAGGAACACAGTTGCAGACAGAATTTCTGAGGAGTTTTGTAAATCTCTTCCAGGTGGGCATCAAGTAGGTGCAAGGAGTGCACAAAGGAAGAACTCTATTGTGAGTTCGACTGAAGTCAGAATCACTAAGGATTCTGAGAGCTCTGTTAGGAGGGCATTGAGCATGTGCATAAGGTGCACAGGAGAGAACATAACTGTTGGATATTCTGTAAGAAGATACTCTGCTAGGTGGGAATTGAGTAGATGTGTATATAGGCACAGAGAGGAAAATAACTCTTTGAGTTCTGTGATTTAAGGAAGAATCCACCGAAGGATCTTCGCAGGGTTACTGAACACCCTGAGGGACTCAGGAATCGGGTTGCTTGAGCTGAAGAGTGTCAGGAGGGCATTATATTCTCCATCTGAAGGAGAAGGGAAAAAAGGATAAAATCCCTTAGGGGTCTGAGTATTTGAGAAGCTTAGACGGATAGCACCGTGTGTGCAAAGACTCTGCAGAAGCGCAGAGGTCGTAGAATCCCTCAAGGATTCAAGAGTAAAGCTGAGGAGGAATAGTGCTTTTCCGTGAACGGAGCCACAACTGCAAGGAGTGCAGAGGCCAGAGAACTCTCTGAAATAGTTCATAGTTCCCAATGCTCAGGAGGGACAACGTTTCTATACGCACAAGCGAGGACTAAAGTTGCAGAGCTCGCAGAGGAAAAGGAGCAAAGGTTGAGGACTTTGGACACTTGGAATTCTTCCAAGTGCAGGAAGAAAGCGCCAAAACTCGGGAGGAGCAACAACTACCGTCGGATCAGCCAATAAATTCTGGACCGTTGAAAGTTTCTACGTCTAGGGAGCAGCAGGAGAGCACACAGGAGAAGAGGTGATCGTGAGTCGTCGGATCTCACTCAGACAGCCGATAGTTGACGGATCTGTCAAAAGAAGCGTGGAGTTTAACCCTTGTGAGTATAGGGGAGAAGTCCCGAAATAGGCGTGGATATCGGGATTTAAAACTTAGGGATTTTGGAAGTCCTGATGACAGGAGATCAGAAAACGCCACAGTGAAAGTCCCGAAGTAGATCGCAGTCGTCCGATTGAGGAAGGATACGTGTCGCGAGATCACCCACTTCTGGGATTCAGACACCGGGACTCACAGAGGTGAGCATTTTGACTTCGCATCTGGCGAAGTCCCGAAAATATTTGAGCAGTTCGTCTGAGAGCGGACGCATGTCGTGATATCCTCTCTATCGAGGTTTCGGACATCAGAGGTCAGAGAGGGAAGTCTCTTGACTTCGTGAGTGGTGAAGTCACGAGAAGATCGGGACCATCCATTCTGAGGAGGACAGGTGGCAGAGATCAAGGGATCTCGCGAACTCAGAGGTTCGCAAGGTGAGATCCCAGGATTTGTGTGCTCCAAGTCGCGAGTGGTGAAGTCGCAAGAGAATCGTAGCCATCCATATAAGGAGGACAGGTGGAAGTAATCGCGGAGTCAACGAAGTGTTGAAGAGATCCAGGATTCGGGTCTCGCAAACTCAGAGGTTTGCAGGGTGAGGGCCCAAGAGTTGGGTGCTCCAAGTCGCGAAAAAATGAAGTCAAGAGGAGTGGAGATAGTCGTTGGATCCGGGTCAAGGGAGGATCGTTGGATCAGAGTCTCATTGCGTTT
Source organism: Picea engelmannii (assembly GCA_009831015.1). Classification (NCBI taxonomy): domain Eukaryota; kingdom Viridiplantae; phylum Streptophyta; class Pinopsida; order Pinales; family Pinaceae; genus Picea; species Picea engelmannii. The sequence goes on from ML779026.1 coordinate 181,307, forward strand.
TTCGCGTATTCGGAGGTTCGGAGGTTGAGAGGACGTCGTCTAGACATCAGAAGTTGTGAAGTGTCGAGAGTCGAGGCACAAGTGTGGGAACATGGCAGAGCCATAAGGTGGGGCCTGCGTGATTGACAGGTGGACATGTGTTGCCTAAAGAAGGGATTCAACACTCCGTTGACTGCTTGTGTGTCAGGGATTCGTGGGATAAGAGCATGAGAGCTCAACCCTTTGACTTGTGAAGCGACGAGTAGCAAGAACGCAAGAAGAAAAGTTAATATCGCTTCTCGGGGGTTCGTGAAGGGAAAGTGCCAAGGTTGGACACTTCAACTCGCGAAGTGGCGAGTTGTGAGAAGTACGGAAGGAAGGTCAACCTTCGCTGACTTTTAAGTCTCAGAGGTTCGCACGGGAAGGGCACGGAGATTTAACCCTTCAATTTGTGAAGGTGCGAGTAGCGAGAGGAGATAGCGTTAATCCTAGCCGACGGTCACGCGAGGAAGGCACTAACAGAGGAAGAGCCATACCCGTATCGACATTTTGGGTATCGCGAGGTTGGAAAGGAAGACTCGGGAGCCACGACTCATGAACTCACCATATCGCGAGATTGCGACAAGTGACTTTGGGTTAGGCCCTTGGTCATAGCACTGTGGTCGCTTGGGGAGATAGGAGCTTGTGCCTAGTGTTGTTCGTACCGAAGGACCTATGGATCGATTTGAAGGATATTCTAGCAGGGAATCTAAAGAGTCGATTCTGTTCAAGGGAGATAAAGAACGATCCTATGAGCAGATCTCGGCCCGAGGGCCGATAGGTCTGCATCAATATGGTATCAGAGCCTAATTATTGTCTGTAGATTTCAGGTAAGGGGAGAAGAAGGAAGATAGAGTGTTGGAGACTATGTGGTGATTGCTTGCAGGTGAGCAGCAGGTTTTCCAGGAGAGAAGACAAGGACAACAATATGGCTACTGAAGGCTGAAGATACGCTGGAAAGAAAATCCCAAAGTTGATGGTCAAAAGACAACGTAGGTTGTTAAGAAGGTGGTTGAGGCCTACTGAAAACCTGAACAGACTAGAGGAAAGGGTTCAGATATGTGAGCCAGAGACTAGGAGAAATCTCAGCGATACTGAGGATGAAATGGGATCGGATGAAGATCTCAAGCACTGCCAGGAGGACATAGAGGAAATTCCCGATTTCCAGGTGGGAAAAGACTTGAGATCAGTTGAGGATATCACAGACTATCAAGAGGACAGCTAGGGAACTTCACATTTCCAGGAGGGAAATGGACCGAGATCAATGTGGGATCTCATAGACTGCCAGGAGGGCAACATAAAGTTTCCAATTTGCTAGGTGGGCATGGAAATAGAGATGGGACTATCTGAAATTCTCATGGACTCGAAGGTAAGTTCAATTCAGACAAAGGTGTTGATGAAGGAATTCAGTAGAGGATCAATTGATCTCATAGACTGCCAGGAGGGAAACAGGAAAATCACAATTTGCTAGGTGGGCAGGGATAAGTAGATGAGACTATATGAGAGTCTCATAAACTCAGGGGTGAGTTTGGATCAACAGATGCAGCTAATGGAAGAGGAGGATCTGAGGAGCCTTCTAGTGATTGGGGGAATTCAGGTATTCCTACCACATAGCCTAGGGGAGGCAGAGATCTGTGTTGCAGATGCAACAACAACAGAAGGATAGCCAGCTGAGACTGTCAGAGAAGAATTGAAGTAGATATCTGAGGCTACCCAAGGAGAAGAGAATGAGCACTATGAGGAATGGCTCGATACTTTCAGCCAGGAAGCTGAAAAAAGGAAGTTGCAGCACTGAAGCTAGCAGCAGAAGAAGAAAAAGAGTAGACAGACAGATTGATTACTCCATGGGAGATGGAGCTAGAGATACTAGAGGATTGGCTGAACAATCCAGAGCCAACAGGTGACTGCCATGAGAAAGTATTGGCAGAGGAGCATTCTGATGAATCGCTCAGAGATTTTAGCCAGGGAGATGAAAAGGTGATGAAGACTGCAAAGCTAAACTTGGCAGCAGGGTGGCAAGTTAAGGCCACAAAAGATGAAGAAGATAGCATGGGAGATCATGGTGATCTACCCAATTGCTGAAAAATTTTGCAGCTGAGGAGACTGCATGAGCAGAGCCAGCCACTGGAGCAGCTAGATGAAGTGATCGAGAATATCATGAGGTTGATGGTAGAGTCAGCAGAAACTGTCAACAAGGAGAAGCTGAGCAGAGGAAAAGAAGAAGCAACAGCAGCAACAACGAAGAAGTGGAGCGAGGAAACAACTCCAGAAGATGATTTGGGATCCAGGAGGATTTCCAAAGCTGAGGGTGGAAGCTCATGACCAGGAGCTCATGAATTTTGCCGATGAGGAGTATGATGCAGGAGCATCTCTCCACGTCAGTCAGCCAGCCATCTAGCCACATCAGCGTGTGCATTCAAGGCTGAAGAGAGGCGCAACCCTCGTCTTCAATTTTGAATTTGAATGTAATTAAATGTGTAGGCTATTGATCCGTGAGGTCGTGCCTTTGTGTAGGTGTAGAGTAGGTAGGCCTTTAATTATTTGAAGGCTGGGATCTAGATCCGATTCTGTACTAGACAACCCATTTAATGTAATTGAATAGGGTAGGTAGATTGGAGGGAAGAGATTGAAGGGCCCCTCTTGTAAAAGATCAATTTCGATCTCATTTTGAAGTAGTTTTTAGGATTGTAAGAGAAGAGAAGAGAAGGAGTTGAGACTTCGATATATTTCATGCTCAAGAACACCTTGTAAAAACAGACATTTTCCATTTAATACAAATAATAGTTTTTCCTGCATATTTCCTGTGTTGAATGAATGTCTGTGTGTGCTCAATTTATGTTGTAGATGTATGCTAGACATTTGCAGGGAGTTGTTCTGATTTCAGGCTTGAGAGGTTCTTTGTGGTTTCATGCCAAGAGGGTGTGACAGAGTACTGTGGTCTCTGAATACCAATGCCTAGATGCACTTCTGAACTCTGCGGAGTCAGACAAAGATGTGCTAGGAGGGCACAATAGCTGAAATCAACAATTTAGAGGAAGACCTTTGAGGTTGTTGAATACCTCAGGAGGCAAGGCTATGTAGGAGGAACATAGTTGCAGACAGAATATCTGAGGAGTTTTGTAAAGCTCTACCAGGTGTGCATCGAGCAGGTGCAAGGAGTGCACAGAGGAAGAACTCTGTTGTGAGTTCAACTGAAGTCAAAATCATTAAGGATTCAGAGAGCTCTGCCAGGAGGGAATTGATCAGGTGCATAGGGTGCACAGGAGAGAACAAAAATGTTGGATATTCTGTAAGAAGATACTCTGTCAGGTGGGCATTGAGTAGATGTGAAGTAGGAACAGAGAGGAAAAGAACTCTTTGAGTTCTGTAATTTAAGGAAGAATCCACCGAAGGATCTTCTCAGGGTTACTGAACACCCTGAGGGACTCAACAATCAGGTTGCTTGAGCTGAAGAGTGCTAGGAGGGCATTATATTCTCCATCTGAAGGAGAAGGGAAAAAAGGATAAAATCCCTTAGGGGTCTGAGTATTTGAGAAGCTCATACGATAACATTGTGCATGCAAAGACCCTGCAGAATCGTAGAAGTCGTAGAATCCCTCAAGGATTCGAGAGTAAATCTCAAGAGGAATAGTGCTTTTCGGTACACAAAGCCACAGCTACAAGGAGTGCAAAGGCCAGAGAACTCTCTGAAAGAGTTCAAAGTTCCCAAAGCTCAGGAGGGACAAAGTTTTTATATGCACAGACAAGGACTGAATTCGCAGAGATCACAGAGGAAAAGGAGCGAAGGTCAAGGCCTTTGGACACTTGGAATTCTTCCATGTGCAGGAAAAAAGCACCAAAACTTAGGAGGAGCAACAACTGTCATCGAATCAGCCGATAAATTCTGGACCGTTGAAAGTTTCTATGTCCAGGGAGCAGCAGGAGAGCGCATAGGAGAAGAGGAGATCATGAGCCTTCGGATATCACTCAGACAGCTGATAGCCGTTGGATTTGTCAAAAGAAGCATGGACTTTAACCCTTGTGAGTAGAGGGGAGAAGTCCCGAAACAGGCGTGGATATCGAGATTTCAAACTTAGGGATTTTTGAAGTCTTGATGACAGGAGATCGGGAAACTCCATAGTGAAAGTCCCGAAGTAGATCGCAGTCGTCCGATTGAGGAAGGACATGTGTCGCGAGATCGCCCACTTTTGGGATTCAGACACCGGGACTCATAGAGGTGAGCATTTTGACTTCACATCTGGTGAAGTCCCGAAAAGATCTGAGCAGTTTGTCTGAGAGCGGACGCGTGTCGCAAGATCCTCTCTATCAGGGATTCAGACATCAGAGGTCAGAGAGGGAAGTCTCTTGACTTCGAGAGTGGCGATGTTGCGAGAAGATTGAGACCGTCCATTCTGAGGAGGACAGGTGGCAGAGATCAAGGGATCTCGTGAACTCGGAGGTTCTCAAGGTCAGAGCCCAAGATTTGGGTGCTCCAAGTCGCGAGTGGCGAACTTGCGAGAGAATCATAGCCATCCATATGAGGAGGACAAGTGGCAGCAATCGCAGAGTAGGCGAAGTGCCAAAGAGATCCAGGATTCGGTTCTCGTGAACTCGAAGGTTCGCAGGGTGAGGGCCCAAGAGTTGGGTGCTCCAAGTCGTGGAGTCGGGAAGTCACGAGGAGCGGAGACAGCTATCGGATTTGGGTCAAGGGAGGACCGTTGGATCAAAGCCTCATCCCGTGTTTCATGTATTCAGAGGTTCAGAGGTTGAGAGGACCTCGTCTCAACATCAAAAGTTGTGAAGTGCCGAGACCCGAGGCACGAGTGTGGGCATGTGGCAGAGCCATAAGGTGGGGCCCGCCTGATTTACAAGTGGACACACGTCACCTGGAGAAGGGAGTCAACACTCTGTTGACTTCTCATGTCTCGGGGATTCGAGGGTTAAGAGCATGAGAGCTCAACCCTTTGACTTGCGAAGCAGTGAGTAGCGAGAACGCGAGAAGAAAAGTTAATATCACTTCTAGGGGTTTCGTGAAGGGAAGGTGCCAAGGTTGGATGCTTCAACTCGTAAAGTGGTGAGTTGAGAGAAGTATGGAAGGAAGGTCAACCTTCGCTAACTTTTAAGTCTCAGAGGTTTGCACGGGAAGGGCACAGAGATTTAACCCTTCGATTTGCGAAGGTACGAGTAGCGAGAGGAGCTAGCGTTAAGCCTAGCCGACGGTTGCGCAAGGAAGGCACTGACAGAGGAAGATCCATACCTGTATTGACATTTCGGGTATCGTGAGGTTGGAAAGGAAGATTCGGGAGCCACGACTCATGAACTCACAAGATCGCGAGATTGCCACAAATGACTTTGGGTTAGGCCCTTGGTGATAGCGTTGTGGTCGCTTGGGGAGATAGGAGATCCCACCTAGTGTTGTTCGCACAAGGGAGCTTCCCGAAGGACCTGTGGATCAATTTGAAGGAGATTCCAGTAGGGAATCTAAAGAGTCGATTCCGCTCGAGGGAGATAAAGAACGATCCTGTGAGAAGATCTCGGCCCGAGGGCCGATAGGTCTGCATCATGTCAGTTTAGAGATGATTTCATATGTTCATATTAGAGTTTGTTATAAAGGCTAAAATATGGTGGAAGGAAGAAAAAACTCCAAGCAAAGAATAGGTCATGTGTCAAATTCGACTTATGTTGAAGAGTCCAAAAGATTCTTGAAGTGTTTGATTAGACGATAATACTATCATTTAATTTGTTCACATGACATATATAATCCTAGAACATTTGCATCCATGGAAGGATAGGGCTACTGAAATGTAGTGTAAAATAATGGCGAGGTAGAGGCATGACAAGAAGCCAACATATTAATGACTAGGAGTGCACCCAACATTTGTATCGACAATCGAATGATGCAAGATGTCCCATTTTCACTAGATTGGTAAAAAAGTCTCATGAATCCTTTCGCATAATATAACTTCCTTTTGGCATAACAATGCTAATAGTGATCGAATTTGAAGTATTGATCTTAATTTTTGAAGTATTGATCTTAATTTCAATTTAAAGGATGTATATTCATTTTTATTTTTTTAAGTGGTTGAATCCATTAGTAAGGAGCAAGTAGCTTTTCACCCATGGACAAGGTCCAATAGTTATGAGACTTAAGCCTTGGAATTGTGATAAGAAAAATTGCTCTTATTTATCTCATTTATTACTCTATCTATTCTATATAGTTGAGAAGTTTGGGTTTTCTTATAATTTTAAAAATTGAATGCAATTCTGCTTACCCTATTAACTTGATTGAAGAAGGATATACATTCATGGAGAATAATTATATGATTAGATATTTATAATACATGCATTATTTTTTTAGGTTAAGTAGGGATAGGATATCTATTATTACTTATATTCTGAGTAATAGCCAAGAAATAACGACCACAAGCTCAAAAGGTGTTTCCTCTTATCCTTGTACCATGTCCAATGTTTCAATAAACATTCATAGTGATCCAGGTGGATATTGGTTGCTACCCACCTATTCCACTGGCTCAAAGACCAATTTCCATTTTGGCAGTTTTTTTCTAGCTTTTCGAGTACTAAACTTATGGGGTTGTTTTGAGACCCTAAACAACGTTTTTTGGGCCTGCCATAGTCACACTTTATTATTTAGCCAAAGTGTGATGGAAACATGCATAGTCCTCGGATAGTTCTTTCCAACGAGCTATCATACACCTAAAATAGAGATTGTATCCAAAAATTATGACCTCGGGAAGTTGATGTACCAACTTACCCCATCGAGGCCCCACATGACTTTTGGTGCTTCATTTCCTAGGGTTATGTTTTTTGATGTTTAGGGTTTTATCATTTATCATTTATGTTAAAAATGCCTTAGGAACCTCATTCTAACCAACTTCTTGCGAATGGACGTAGCCGACACATCTCTTCTTAGAGAGAAGCTACCACCATTCTAGCTACCTTGTGTGCTTTTGCATTTTTCAATATTTTTTATTTCAAACAATCTTTAATAGAATTTGAGATTTATTGGATTATTGTGTTCCATGCCATATGTTTGTGTAATTATTTTTTATATCTTTGTTATATCTATGCCTTCATATCGTTCCTAAAATAATCTGGATAAGTGGTATCATAGCAGTATGTTCCTTTCCATCCTCAGTGCATGTCCCCGACGAGGTCAAGGTATAGAGAGTTGGGTATCGATCTTGTATCTCTTGAGGAAAATTTCTCTCGCATGCCCAGGCGACCTTCCACTGTGGAAGAAAATATGGACAACGAGATAAGAGATCCTTTCAAATTGTTTCTTGAGGAAGCTCTTGCACGACAAAGGAACAAGATGATGGATAATTTCCCCTAGATCCTTCAACGGTTACCAGAAACAATGAAGGAACCTTTAACCAACAATCACTTCATAGGTGCGATGTCCTTCAAGGTACAAGTTAAGTTTGATATTTCTTTATTTGAAGGCCAGATAGATGTCAACTCTTTTGAAAAATGGTTAAATCCGCTAGAGGGTTATTTCTCTATCCACAATTTTTCCAACAGTGAGAAGTTCACCTTCATGCTCCTTAAGGCCCTTACCCATGTCAGATATTGGTGGGAGACTTACTGTGAGAAACGTGTCAAGGATGAGTCTATACTCTTTGGGCCAGGACCCACTTGGGTGGCTTTTTTGACTCCCTCAAGGAACAATATTACTCTATTGGAAGTTATGATGACCAATACATGAGAGGGACCATGTTGCACCAAGAGAGGGGCTAAACAATGTCAAATTTTACACATACTTTCCATACCTTGTGCACCCAGATGGGTATAAAAGAGTCTGAGTGACATTTGGTCCCGAAATACCATGGAGCTCTGCACAGGCACATTTAAAACTAAATGGAGTTTATGGACATCTTGTCATTGGGAACCACTTATAGATATGTTGTCAAAATCAAGCAAAATTTTAAGCAACAGATGTAAGGTACCAAATATATTACAATAGCATGAAACAAAAGTATTGCAAAGAATAGCAGTGGAACAACACAATAGATGAAGCAACAAAACCAAAATAATACCTTTATTGATAGGAAACAATGTTCACTTGCCTCTTAGAGGGAACAACCTCTAGTAGAGCAGGGCTCTATTACAATAATTCTCAAGAAAAAACTTACCATACCCTCTACTCCTATTTATACTAAATATATCTATCCAAAAGAACAATCTAGGTGACGATCCTTTTAGAAGTGGAAGCTTCTATTAGGTCTTCTTAGATTTGACTTATTCTTCCTTGTTGTTAGGCCTTATTAATACTGTCCTTTATTACATGGAATTATATTATTCTATATACATGAGGGGTGAGGGAGGTTAGGTCCCTAAAATACCCTCCCCCTTGAAGAACAACCTTGTCCTCAAGGCTTAAGATGAGGAAATTGTTGTAGAATGGTGGTCAGCTCCTAGGTGGCATATTCTAGAGTTATATATTTCTTGGACTAACATTGCCTTGATGGTGCACTAGCGGATACGACGCTCTCGTTGTTCCAAGACTGCTTCTGGATACAACCAAATGGAACCTTCTTAATCTAACTTAGGGAGACTGGTTTGAGTTTGACACTTAATTCTAGTCACCTTCTTTAAGCAGGAGACATGAAAAATAGGATGAAGCTTCGATTGACTCGATAGAGCTAACTGGTAGGCCATCAATCCCACTCTCTTGAGCATGGTATAAGGACCATAAAATTTTGGAGTGGGCTTTTGACAGTGTTCATATTTGAGTGAAGTCTACTTATAAGGTTGTAGTCGAAGAAACACATGGCCCCCTTATGAAAATTGTCATTCAGAACGACCTTGATCAACTTGTTGCTTCATGAAATTATGAGTCATGACAAAATTGTCTTTGAAGGCACTAAGAATAGCCTCTCATACTGTAAGATTTTTGTCAACCTCTTGAACCTTCGAAACCCTTGGCATGTATGAGAGAACCAATGGTAGATTTTGGCCATATAGTGCTTCAAAATGAGTCATGCGAGTAGTTGTATGGTAATATGTGTTGTACCACCATTTATCTAGGGGTAACCACTGAGCCCACCGATTTTGCCTCTCAGATGAAAAACACCTCAAATATGTTTCCAAACACTTGTTGACAACTTTAGTCTGGACATCCGTCTAGGGGTGATAGGTGATGCTGAGATGCAATTGGGTGCCCTGTATCTTGAACAATTATTTCCAAAAATTGCTGGTAAAAGTGGGATCTCTGTCAAAACAATAGAATTAGGCATTCCATGAAGCTTGAAGATATTATCCATGAAGATTTGAACCATTGCAGATGTGGTGAATGGGTGTTGAAGAGCACAAAAATGAGCATATTTGGAAAGACGATCGATGACCACCATGATGACTGACTTATTGCTCGATTTAGGTAATACAACAATGAAATCCATCAAAATATCTCGCCAAATATCAGAGGGGATCAAAATCGGTTGGAGTGTGCCTAGAGTTTTGATTGTTTCTCCCTTGTTGCATTGGCAAACCTCACATTCATCCACAAAGGTGTGAATGTCCTGTTTCATACCATCCCATAAAAAAAAATGTTTCACCCGTTCATAAGTTTTAGTAAACCCTGAATGCTCGGTTGCGGGTGAAGCATGAATTTTAGAAAGCACTGTGGATTTAAGTTATGATTGCTTGCCTAAATACAAACGAGATTTGAGGTGAAGCTCGTCATTGTGACAAGAGTACCCTAGAGAAGTTGGAGAATCGTGTTGCAATTGGTGGATCATGCTAGAATTTTTGGGGTCTTGCAGCCATTCCTAATGAACAACTTGGAGCCAATCTGGTACAATGAAGGAGAGGGAGAAAAGGGACATGTTTTCTTCATATTTCCGGGAAAGAGCATCTGCCACTACATTTTCCTTTAACTTTTTGTAAATGATCTCATAATCATATCCAAAAAGCTTCGTCCCCATTTTAGTTGCTCCAATGATGAAATTTGTTGTTCCATAAAATACTTGAGACTCTGATGATCAATTTTGATTTGGAAGCACTGACCCAATAAATAATGACGCTAGAGATCCACAACATGCAAAATAGATAACATTTCCTTTTCATAAATGGATTGGCCCAAATGTCTCTTTGAAAGTTGTTTTCTAGTGAAGGCCAAAGGCCTGCCATCTTTCTTGAGGACATCCCCAATTCCTTTCCTGGAAGCATCACATTCCAATATGAACATCTTTGTGAAGTATAGAAGTGCTAGGACATGGGTTGAGCACGTAACCACTTTCAAAGCTTGGAAGGAGTGATCCGCAGCTGGAGTTTAAGTGAAAGAATTCTTTTTAAGGAGAGAAGTGAGAGGAGCTGCAATTTTTCCATAATTTTGAACAAACTTTCTATAATATCCCATTAAACCCATAAAACCATGCAAGATCTTAAGAGTTTTAGGGTGAGGCTAATCTCACATAGCTTCAATTTTATTAGGATCCACCCAGACACCATCATTTCCTACAATATGACCCCAATATTCCACTTCTAATGCACTAAAGGCACATTTAGATTGATTGAGGAAAATTTGGTGCTTAAAGAGTAGATGGAGAACTTGATTCACATGGGAGAGATGGGATGTCCAAGTTTTACTATAGATGAGAATATCATCAAAGAAAACTAAGACAAAATGATGGAGAAAAGGACAAAAGACATGATTCATAAAACTTTGAAAATTGGAGGGAACTCTACACAAGCCGAAGGGCATTACCAGGAACTCATAGTGACCCTCATGAGTTCGAAATGGATTCTTGAGAGTGTCTTCTTCTTTCATACGGATCTGGTGGTAGCCAGAACATAGATCAAGTTTGGTGAAGTACTAAGAACCACTCAATTCATCCAAGAGGTCATCAATGACAGGAATGGGGAATTTTTCTTTGATTGTGATTTTGTTGAGGGTGCAAAAATCAGGACACATGCGCCAAGTACCTTCTTTCTTGAGTACCGTCACCATAGGGGAAGAATAAGGGTTGGTACTAGGATGGATAACACCCGCTTCTACCAATTCATGAACAATTTTGTCAGTTTCATTCCTTTGATAAAATGGATGATGATAAGGGTGAACATTGGGATGAAGACTGCCTGGTATGAGAGGGATGGAATGGTCATGGACTCCATGGGAAGGGGGAAGTTCTTTGGGAGAGGTAAAAACAACTTGGTGGCAGGAGAGGATAGATTGGAGGTTGGGATGCACAGAAGGTGTCTCAACAACATGAATGGAGTGGAGTTGGAAAATAATTCTAGAATGACCCTTTTTATGAGCTTTTCCATGTGATGGGAACTGATGATCTCACGGGGGCTGGTTGTAATGCCTTGGAATTTATATTGTTGTCCCTCATGTTGGAATTGCATGGTTAAGTCCTTAAAATCCATGAGAATGAGACCAAGAGTGCGTAACCATTCGACATCGAGAACAATGTCACAACCACCCATGTATATAGAAAACATATGAGATTTCGGGTGATACTGACCAATTTGGAGTCACACATTTTCACATCGTCCCCCACATTTCATGGAACTTGCAATGATAATCATGATTTCAAAATTATTAATAACACGGATGTAGCAATTGACTTCTCATGAAATACGGAAATGAATAAAATTATGGGTGCTACCACTCTCCACAAGGATGTTGACGTTCCTATTTTTAATGTAACCAATTAATTTGAGGGTCTGGGGAGCAGAGAAGCCAGTAAGGGCATTTAGTGAAATCGTTGGGTCAACTTCTGGTGGATCAGAGGATGGGGTCATATTAGAGGGAGGTGGTAGTTCCTCCACAGGTGAAACAACGACCTTGTATTCATAAATATTCCTAGTCACAACCATAAAAAGCGTATGTTCCTTACACTTGTGCCCTGGAAAATATTTGTCATCACAATTATAACAAAGACCCTTGAGTTGATGTTAAGCCATTTTGACCTTGGTTAATTTCTGGATCTTGAGGGTAATTGTAGGAGGGGCATAATTGGTGGGTTTAGGGTGAGGAGGAAATGATGGTTTGCAAATCTAGGAGGAGACAATCTGTTGTGCTTCTTTGGCTTGTTGATTAGCTTCACAACAAGTCTGGGGTCATGCCATGAGAACATGGGCACATATTTCATATTTTAGGCCACTGATAAAGCATTCCCTGAAGAAAGAATCCGACATGCTCTTCGTTCTGAAAGCCAAGTGCTCAAATGTGGAAATAAAGTCTTCCATTGTTCCGGACTGCTTCAACTTGGTCAAACGGCCTAAATGGTGGGTGTTAGAGTCAAAGCGGTCATAAAGCTCTGCCACAAACTGTGTTCAAGCAACATACCCTTGGAGGGCCTTTTTTTTCCATTTCCACCATTGCCATCATTCTAGATATAGATAGAGGATACCATAGCGAAGCTTGGCTAAACCATCAGTAATGCCATGCAAAGAAAAATAATGTTCCATTTGGGTTACCCATCCTGTGGGATATGAGGCATCAAATTTGTTCACCTCAATTCTAGGAGAGCGGAGGTCTTGAGAAAAGTGGGTAGTATGAGGACCTTGGTAATGGGAAGAGTCATGGTCATCCTGATGGGATGGTTGTTTAGAAGAGGAAGGGTTCAAGGAATGACCCATGAAGTGTTCAAGTGTGGCTTTAAAGTCTTTGAGGTCTTTGATGTGGGCACATTGGTCCTGGAGGGTTTGAATAGCGGAATTGATTGAGTTAATGTTGGCAATGATATTCTTGATGTCTTCCTTGTTCTGGATGTTGTCAACAACCAATGTATTGAGTTATTGGGCTTAGGTGTTGGCCATTTGGAAAAATGGGCAGAAAAATGGGATAGGGGGGAAATAAGGGGTAGGAAAGGGTGGGTAGGACCACGAAGAAGAAGTATGTCAAATGATAGGTACCACTCCAATCATGGAAAAATGGGCATCCAATAGGATCATGGCCAAATAAGGGTGTCGGAAAAGGGGTCAGGACCACAAAACAAATTGTGTTAAAAATGATAGGTACCACTGGAATCAGGACGAAGAGATGAGTCCAATGGAATAGGTCCCAAATAAGTGTGCAGGTGGGACCACTTTGTGGAATTATACTCATATCTGAACAATACTGCAGTGTTGAAATGCCCAAATTCTTAACAGGAAGAAATGTGTAGTAATTTCTCAACCAAAATGTAGGACGAAATGTTGCATGGAAATAGATCTTGTCTGCTCTGTTTTGGTTTCAGTCCCAAGGGTTAGGGTATTCAGGGTTTCTATAGACAAGGGTTTACTGTGTGTTATATCCCTCTAATATACATGCGAGGTCTAACAATAGTATTCGGCCCAATATCTCAGGGAACCAATTAAGGAGGCTAGACCGTGCCCTTAATTGTACTACCCGATTACCCAGATACTAGAGAGTATGTTCCCTAGTGTTATTCGCAGTGGCACTATAGCAGTGAGGTGGCCAATCGATTTATCTACGGAAAGCTTCAAGAAATCTAGGTGGCACTAAACTAAAAGCTGTGAAGCAAATCATGGACACGTTTGTGAACATCTCTTTCTTCATAACCACCTCACATCTCTTAAGGACGGTGGACACTGGTCATATGGTTGCCACCCAGTCTCCGCTATCCCCGCCGTCTACCGCGGAAATGTCATGGATGGCTGGCAGAGTGCGGACGAAAGCCAGCTCATCTCAAGATTGTCACCTACAAATCCCACTGATAGCTATTGTTCATAACTTTATACACCATTTTTGGGAAACAAAATAATAGGGTAGGGCTCAGGCCAGGGCGATTGGGAGGCAAAACCATCCTGTGATGCCTCTGCAGCGGGCCGTCCGACTCCCGAGTTCCGAGGTTCTGACCGAGCCACCGACGCCGGCATTCTTTTCTGCATTTACTTACGCAACGTTTCGGTGACGGCGTCGAACTATTTTCCCGCCGCTAACATCGGATACCTCGTGTGTACGAACCAGAACCCGAACCCATCCATATCGCTCCACAAAGACTGAATGCGAGTAACGACGAACTTTTCCGGGGCGTCATCGTTATAGTGAAATGTTTGTGCAAGCAATGGGTGAGTTTGAATGCTCAATGCGGATTAGTATATGAATATGGTGTTGGCAAAACGTTTTATTTTTGGGTATTTTTGGGAATCTACTTAGGATTTCCAACAAAATCAAAGGAAAAAAATGCAAAAAGGAATCAAAATTTTTAAACTATTCTTATAAGTATTAATAATTAAAAAAGTGAAATTTAAAATCAATTATAAGTATTAATAATTAAAAAAATGAAATTTAAAATCAATATCATCTGCATGCTAAGATTGCATACTCGATGCAATCCTTAAACAAATGACTACATGTAGAATAATGATGACTTTTGACAAGCTTATGATACACATGTTGGAAATTAGTATGAACGACACATTATCTTTATGGGACATTTGTTGTATGTAATAATAAATGACACATTATACTAAGTAGCTAGTGTTAGAATTAATGATTAATTTAGGGAGTGGTTTGGAGTTGGTTTTGGTTTGTTGGGGTTGTTGAGATATTCTCTCAACCTCCATAGTTATGTTTGGGGTAAGTTGAATCTGAGTTCAACTATATATGTACTTATGTATGTGTGCAATAGGATAATGTGACATTTTTATTTTAAATGAGTCGAGAGGGAAGCTCGAAGTTGTGGAGAAGAAAGAGCGTCAACCGAAAGATTTCAGAGTGGGTGAGAATG
>ML779026.1:209526-221003 GCA_009831015.1 Picea engelmannii
GTTCATTTATGTCCCTATGCATTTCTTCACCTTCATCAAGAGTCCAATTAGGATTTTCTGGAGGCTTATTTGGTGTAGAAGGTCCCTTTTTTGGTGGCATGTTGGCCAAGTATCACTTTTGAATCTTGATTTTGAGGCGGTTCGGCTAGACAATATTTATTCTATTCTATCTCCAAAGTTTCAGCCCTTCTGGGTATGAAACTTTCTTTTAGGTAGTTCTCTGATATTTCTTCTCTGGAATGCCACATGTCTGATCAAAATTGGATGTGCCAAGTGGAATTTATGGTAACTTCCTCACAACTTGCTGATTTTTGGCCTTTCCAGGAGATCTCACTTGTATAGCATGCCCCACACAAAATAATTGATATCAAATTCTGAAACTTGCACCCAAAATACTACAGTTTATCCACGATCCAATGAAACTAGTCCCACTCAATTTGGATACTCTAGCAAGAAGTTATGATTGTTTTACCTGGAACACCTTATTGAGACTAGTCAGATACCCTATCTTACACAAGGTGTATATACAAATTTAAGATGACCCAGAAGATGAACTTTTTCCCACATATACCTTACTAATTTCTGTAAATGGCCTCCGGAGTTTAGGGTCTGAAACATTACAGAAATTTTTTTATAGTGAAAATTCCAAAATGACTCATTTCAGGATGATTCCAGAACCCTATCTTGTACAGGCTGTATCTCCGAAAGTATAAGTCCTCGGGAGATGAATTTTTAACCCAACGTGCCCTGATCCTTCTAAAACGTTTTAGAAAACCAGTTATAGCAAAAATTCCACCGTGTCTCAGATGTAGCAGTGAAACCCCAAGACCTTGAGCTTTGATACCATATGTTAAGAACCAAACATCAATATAGCATAGAAAAACCTCAAGAAAAGTACTCAATGCCTTGAAAAAGAGATAATTTCAGATAATGAGCCTCTTCGAGGGGGCAACCTCCTTTTACCCCACTTAAATGTTCAAGTACAAGATGATTCAAGATGAAAATGTCTCCTTGGTATAGATAGGAGACTAGGAGGTATAATTACAACTAATGGCCTAAAGCCGACATAAATAAAATAACATTACTAATATAATATGCCCCAATTAAGGGGTAATGAGCCAATGTTAGGGATTAACACCCACTATTAGTGCCCACTGCATGGGGGAAATACTTGTACATATGGGGGCACTCATAGTTCCCACCAACACTATAATCAAACCAAGCATAGATATACCACCCATACATGGACTAATCACCTTTTCCCATTTTGTGAGCTCTATGGTCACCCATCCCATTAGTGCCATGAACTCACTCTAGAGTTACTCCAAGAATTTTGTTTGGAGCGCACACAACACAATAAACTTAGTAGTTATCCTTACACTAATTCAAAATTCTCCCTCCCCCAACATGCACCCGTTTCTCCATTAGGTGAGGCCCCATACACCTCGACATCATTTTTTACCCATAACATGGGTAACCCCCCCTCAAACCCAATCTACATCACAACTAGGGCACAATCATATAAACTTGGAGGAACCCCTTCCACCTCTAGTACCACAAATGTCTATTATACCTTATCCTTGTAAGGAAAATGGAAGTGTATACCAACACTCATCGCAGGCCATCACCTTTGATTGGGATCAACTTATCCAATCACAACTTCCATATTCTACATCATTTAAAATATAGTTCATCATTAACACCTTTAAAGTTTATCGGTGTATTATATATGATGGGGCATCCTCATGAATTATGTACTCATAATCTTGGAAACAAATAGGATTCCATACTCTTATCCCATCGATGATTGAGTTAAGATCCTTTTATGGTAGACTATGTTCCCCCTTAGGGATCTTACATAATCTCCCCATTGAGTTAGGTGGTAAGACGGTTTTGATCAATGTTGTTGTCATGGATGGTCCAGTGGATTACAATATTCTCCTGGGCCATGATTTCATCTATCCCATGATTGTTTTGGTATATTAACTCTTTCGAGTCATGATATTCCCACACAAGGGACAAATCATCACCATTGATCAACTCTCCTACACTAAACCCCCCCTCAGGATTCTCATAATAGAATATCACATCATGTTTCTCACATTGAGTCCTTGCACTATGTGTACACTGCCACTAGTCATGCAACATACACTCTCCTTGCAAATGAACCCATGCCTTTAGAACCACTTCCTCACCACTTGGGCCTAGAGGATGGGTGGATTCATTCATCCTTGGGGGAATCAATGCATTTTTCTTCCCCCAAACCCAAAAGAAACCATGAAATCTCAAATATATTCTTCCCAGAAGATGAATAATTCGTTGATTCCACTACTTCTTTCAGTTATTCTACTGATAACCTCCATCTAGGTTATCCAATCCACTGCTGGCAGGGTCATAACAATTCAATTTGTGCACCCTCTTATATTCTCTCCCTTGATGATCCGGATTATTTTTGGCACGAAATGAGAGCGGAGATATAATAAAGAAATGCACAGAGATATTGCAAATATTCAATAATATAGAAGAAATGTATCAGAGATGAAACCATAAACACATATATATAGTAATACACAGTTTCTATTAATCAAAGAAATGTACAGAGATTGTAAAAATACAGAGTGAAAGACTCGCTAGAATGGTGGCAGCTTATCTCTGAGAAGAGATGTGACCGCTACTCGCATTCATAAGAAGATGATTACAATGAGGCTCTAGATGCCTTTTTACAATAAACAGGAATGCCAAAAGTCCAAGACATCCAAAAACCTGACCCTAGGAGATGAAGCACCAAAATTCATGTGGGCCTCGTTTGGGTAAGTTAGTACATCAACTTCCCAGGGTCGTAACTTTTGCATACAATCTTTGTTTTAGGCGTATGATAGCTCGTTGGAAAGGTATCATCGAGGATATTCATTTTGGGGGCTCAATTATTCCTTAATCTATAATTAAGAACCTGTATCTCAAAAAACCTTCATTTAGGCCCTCAAAATGGCCCCGAAAGTTAAAACCTACTAAAAATAGTAAATTGCCAAAATTGCCAAAAAATTGTTTTGAGCTAGTCGAAAAAGGTGGGTGGCCACCGATATCCACCTAGATCAATCCTCCCTCCTTAGGGAGAAATGGTATCCATTTCATTGAGTTCCCGGGGGAGAGGGAAAAGTGTTTTCTAGATCTACATCTGGGTGAGTTGCTTATATTGTTGGAGACGTCGCGCTGCTTAGTTTGTGGAAGTCTGTCATGAACCTGTTGAAGTTGAGGCTGTTAAACAGTCGAGCTACATGAGAGGAAGGTGTGTAGAAGGAATCTTTGTGCTTTGTTGCAACCTTGTCAACCTGCTTCTATTGGATAGAAGGTGTAGGGGGCGAAACTGTAGTGGTTGCAATGTCCTTTTGTTCCCCTTTCGAATAGATTGTGAAGAAGCTAAATTTTGCAGTATGAGATGCTACCTTGCATCACTTTTTAGGTGGAACAATAGTTGGAACTACCTCTGGTATTCTGTAGAGATGACCCCCCAAAGTAACAATGACACTACGGGGTCGAGACTCATAAACAACATGGCGCTTCCACATATATGGTTGGCCCAAGAGAACATCACAGACATCCAGTGGGGAAACATCACATAATACCTCGTCCTTGAAGGGTTGGATGCCGTATGAAAATCAACATTGTTGGCTGACATGAAGATCTCGTCCTTGGAAAATCCACCAGATGTTGTATTGTTGCGGGTGTGGTGTTGTCGACAATCCCAACTGTTTGACAACCTCTGTTGAGATGAGGTTCTTCTGGCTTCCGCTATCAACAATAAAATGCAGTGGGGTCCCCGTCACCCACACCTGTGAATGAAAAAGGCGCTCCCCCTCTTCAGGATCTATTGGTTCTTCTGGTTGAATTGCTGCAGTTGCAACAATATTAGTGGGGTCTGCGTCAATGATCTATCCTTTACCAGTATTTTCATAATCATATTCTGAATCAGGGTTCGGCTCCTTGTCTTTGATCTCAGCCACGAATGACTATTTTGAGCGACATTTATCGGTGTTGTGCCAAGGGATTTTGTGGAAATCCCACCATTTTCCGGTGTCCTTCTTCCCGTGACCCTTCTTTTCCTGTGTCTTGGAATGGTTTTCAGGAGACTATTTGTTAGGGCCGTCTTTGTCATACTTTGTTTTTTGTGGATTTGTAGACCCAAATTCCCATTTGTTTTGGTGCTTAAATTTCTTCTCAATTTTAACAGCATATCGATAAGCAACACCAAGTGATGAGATGTCCAGAAAATCCATTTCAGTCTGGATGTATCTGTGTAGAGCCCCACGGTATTTCAGAACCAAATGTTGCTCGGAGTCTTTGATACCCAGCTTGGTGCGCAAGGTATGGAAGGTATTGGTGAACTCCAAAACTTCTTGGCCCCTCTCTTGTCATAGTGTGGTCCATCTCATGTACTAGTCCTCATAGTTGCCAACAGGGTAATACTATTCTTTTACCGCATCCACAAAAAAATACCAAGTGGGATCGACCCCATATATTCTAGACTCCTCTGTGGAACTTTGCTCCCAGTAAGTTTCCCACCAATGTTTGACATGAGGGAGATCTTTAAGGAGTGTGAAGGTGATCTTTTCTTTGTCGGGAAAATTGTGAACAGAGAAATAACCTTCTAGTAGAGTTAACCATTTTTCTAGGGCTTCTACATCTATCTGTCCTTCAAATATAGGAATATCAAAATTAACTTGTACCCTGAAAGGAAAGGTGCCTCCAAAGTGGCCACTTGATGAAGATGTGCCTGATGCTATCGGTAGGCATTGAAGGATGTGGGAAAAATTCTCCATCATTTCATCCCTCTGTCGCATGAGATCTTGCTCAAGCAACATATTGATATGATCGTCTGCTCCGTCGTTTTTCTTTTCTTCCACCATTGAGGGTTTCTTGGGTGTGCAAGAGTGATTTTCTTCAAGAGAGACAAGCTCGAGACCAAAATTTCTATACTCAGACCTCGTCGGGGACATGCACGGAAAAAAACGATCAAGAGCAGCATGTTCTGATACCACTGATCTAGATTATTTTTGGCATGAAATGAGAGCGGAGATATAATAAAGAAATGCACAGAGATATTGAAGATATTCAATAATATAACATAAATGTATCAGAGATGCAACCATAAACATAGATATACAGTAATACACGATTTTTATTAATCAAAGAAATGTATAGAGACTGTAAAAATATAGAGTGAAAGACTCACTAGAATGGTGGCAACTTATCTCTGAGAAGAGATGTGACCGCTACTCGCATTCACAAGAAGATGATTACAATGAGGCTCTAGAGGCATTTTTACAATAAACAGGAATGCCAAAAGTCCTAGACATCCAAAAACCTAACCCTAGGAGATGAAGCGCCAAAATTCATGTGGGCCCCGTTTGGGTAAGTTAGTACATCAAGTTCCCAGGGTCATAACTTTTGCATACGATCTCTATTTTAGGCGTATGATAGCTCATTGGAAAGGTATCGTCGAGGAGATTAATTTTTGGGGATAAATCATTCCTTCGAATATCATTAAGAACCTCAATAAAAAATAAAAAATAAAAAATAAAATTCATTTAGGCCCTCAAAATGGCCCCAGAAGTTAAAACCTGCTAAAAATAGTAAATTGCCAAAATTGCCAAAAAACTGTTTTGAGCTAGTCAAAAAAGGTGGGTGGCCACCTATATCCACCTGGATCACTTGATAAGGTCATTAGTCTCTCTCAAATAATATCATATCTTGTCATTGATAGGGATATCAGGGACTCTAGTTCCATGATGACCAATCATGCCCATATGGGAGATGTTTCCACACAGTTTAAAGTACCAACCCCCCAATAGATATTACAAAAAATAATGGATCTAATACAATGTTTCAGATCCTCTTTTATGGATTTTCAACTTTAAATTGCTTACTATTTTACCTTTTCTCCATAGTATTGGGTATTTGGAAACAACCCTTCCCCCAATCCTCATATCATAATACAGGGGGTAGTACCACTTCCCACCTTGGTCCTGTAAGACCTAGATCTCAACACAACATCAAATCACAATATACCCTTCATGGAAACCATTATAGTACCACCTTATGTCTAGTTCCCCTCGACATCATGCGATTACAAGTAACATGGCCTAATCAGAATGATCCACCAAGATAGTTTCATTAATTATTTTGGCAAGGGCCCCTTAGCCTTGGTCATTTTTAGTTCCCCCCACAGGGAAAAATGGCCTCCTTTAGGGAGTGCTTTTTTCAAGAACCCACAGTTCCTTGGCCTCCTTCAGGAAGTTACTTTTCCAGTAACTCTTGGTTCCTCGACCTCTTTTAGGCAATGCCTTTTTCAAGAACCCATTGTTCTACGACCTCCTTCAGGGAGTGCCTTTTTTAGGAACCCATTGTTCTACAACCTCCCTTAGGGAGTGCCTTTTTTAGGAACCCATGGTTCCCTACCCTCCTTCATGGAGTTCCTTTTCTAGGAACTCATTCTTCTATGGCCTCCTTGAGGGAGTGCCTTTTCCAGGAACTCCTTGTTCTATGGCCTCCTTCAGGGATTTCCTTTTTTAGGAACCCATTATTTCGTGGCCTCCTTCAGGGAATGCCTTTTTCAGGAACCCATTGTTCTGCGGCCTCCTTCAGGGAAATCCTTTTTTAGGAACCCATTGTTCTGTGACCTCCTTTAGGGAGTGTCATTTTTAGGAATCCATTGTTTTGTGACCTCCCTCAAGGAATTCCTTTCTCATGAACCCATTTTTCTATGGCATCCCTTAGGGACTACCTTTTATGGGAACCCATGGTTCCCTGGCCTCCTTGAGGGAGTTTCTTTCTTAGGAACCCATTGTTTTGTGGCCTCCCTTAGGGAGTCTCTCTTTCAGGAACCCATGGTTCCCCAACCTCCTTCAGGGAGTTCCTGTCTCAGGAACCCATTGTCCCGTGGTGTCCCTTACGAAGTGCCTTTTATGGGAACCCATGGTTCCTGGACCTCCTTAAGGGAGTGTTTGTTTCCAGGAACTAATCATTTCATAGCCTCCTTTAAGGAGTGTCTTTTTCATAATCACACGGTTCCCTAGCCTCCCTTAGGGAGTTCCATTTTATAGGAACTCACTGTACCCTACCCTCCTTTATGGATTACCTCTTCTAGGAACTCATTGTTCCTTAGCCTCCTTCTAGGGGCACCCAACATTTTCATCAAGGAAACATTTTTCCCACCAATGTCAAAAGCTCAGGTATTCTTTCTCACTATCATTTATATTAAATAATTCTCATATGTTCTTTATCATCATATATTTTTCACTTCTGGTATTTTATTTTTGTGTGTATACGTACTTTTTACAACAATATACAACCCATTCAGTCTTGGCCACCCTATGCCCCCTTCAGGTATATGTTCAAAACTAGAATTCACTCACGCCCTCTTCAAACAATTGCATATCTCACTTACACCCCTTGACATTTATCCTTAGGATCCCCACATCCGGCTCTATAATACCATAACCTCCATTGTATTCTAGTACCATCATCCGATAGCATTCTCAACTCCATGATTTATCCCACATATATTTACCCCTTGGAATATTGACACTCATGTTCTATCCATTAGGATCATGAGTCCCAGTATTGTTACACCCAGGAGTAAGAACCTCATACTTATTCACCATCATCATGCTAACCACCCCATTATGGACTCCCACATCATGTTTTATTACATTAAATTAACCTTCACATTATTATTAACCCTCCATATCATCCAACATCAATTTCCCATCTGCAAGTTCATTCTTCATTCATCTACCTGGTACAAAAACCCACCTATGGGCCCCCCCACCCTTCATCAGTTACATCCAAAATACTTGTTCCCAAAACAGGCCCAACCATTCTTCATTGGGGAACCTATTTTTGCACATGTACTTTGAACTCTATCATTTTTTTTTCATTTGGTAATTATATAAAGCACATTTCAAGTTTCAATAGGTAGAATAGATTTTTTCCATTACAACTGATGGCGTCTTTTACCTTGGCACATAGAAGCCGATGTTTCCCTTGGTTGGGGAATTTTGATTTTCATCACCATCTCTGCAAAGTTATCCCTACCATAAACAAATACTGACTATCATTGACACCCTTTTCCTCAATATTTGTATTTTGACCTATGCTACATCTCCTTGCAATCTCACCCATTTAGCATATTTTTTCCCATACTTGGTCATCCCCCTGACACCAAATAGTATTTTATGGTTGTTTCCATCCATCCACACCCCCCAACGAAGGGAATTTATTGAATACCATATATTCCAGACATCGTTCATGATTATCACCCCATTCACTTGTAACGATACATTTTGTGACACCATTTTGATCAACCAGATATCCATAATCCCTTTGCTTCTTATCGCCGTGTCACCTTTTATGTCGACATCAACAAATTCCTAGAAAGGTGGTAGTATATTGGCACTCCATCCATTGACAATGATTAGCCTTGAACAACACAAACATAGTCCTCATTTCTCTTTGATGTCGATGATCCCCATGACATTCGACTCCAACATAGTTTCATGTTACGGTGGATCTTACTTTGCGACCATTGTAGTTTTCAGTAACAGCCGAAGACCTACAAATGTTTTAGGTCATCAATGATTTTGAGTCATTCACCACTCGATCCAGAGCCAGTTCCATCATCTGAATCATCATCTATTGTTTTTAAGGCCCCCGAGGGCACTGCAGAGATCTACTTCATCAACAAGTTTAGTTACTGCTATCCCTTTATGGTTTCATGATACGATCATGGGGCATTCCCACCTCATTTCTACAAACACTTCTTTTTTCTAGCATACTTTGTACCGATCTTCCATCCCATCTCCCTTCGATGGATGGCTCTCACATCTCCTCACATTCAGGTTTTCTCACTTTCTACACAACATCATCATCACCAAAAGAAACGATGATGTATTTTGTCTATACGTATGCTCGTAACCTCACACATTAGGGGGCATATGTTATCACTGGAAAATGGCTCACCACAAATGTAGACAATGGATGAGGAAATAGTTAACACAAACACAACATTCTACCAATACTTATGGAAGGATTACACTCAGTTTGGCAAGACAATCATAAAAATATATAAAAGTGGTTCTAGAAATCTGTGCACATCCAACAGAAACAATGCATGCACATCCATGTTGGCTAACATGGTGTATGGCACGCACATGGCACGGTTTGTGTGACTAACAGTCCAAAGACCCGTGTGGACATATAAATGATGCATCAATGAGTTTGGTCGGACCTCAACCACTTTTTGGATGGACTGGATATCCCCCATACCCAAAATCAACCCCAAATTTCTCCTTGGGATCACTGAAAAGGATGGGAGTTACCTCCAAGGGTCTCTCATTCACATTTGAAACTAGTTGGGAAAAAAATTTCCATCTTCCTATAAATAAAGGGCCATTGCATGAAAAAATGAAGAAACATTTGAGTATTTTTATGCTACTCATTATTGTCTTTGGGAAGCCATATTTCTCTTAGAAATCTTTGGGAATCCATAGCAACTGTTAGGACTCTCAAATCTTGAGTAGTCCAACACTCTTTTCTTCACAATTTTCTTTGTTAGCCATTGATAGTAAGAATAATACTTTGTACTTGGGGTCTCAAGATCCTTCCCAAGGAGGAAGAGGGGACTCATAAGTTCCCATATTTTTCCAAGGAGCATCAATTTGAATATCAATTTACTTGGCATATATCTCTTGTGTTTTATTTGTGAATTCATTTTAAGCTATTACTTTCTTAGCTTAGATTTGTTTCATTGTTGTTTATTTCTTTTTTCTTTATGTTAGTTGAGGCATGAACCAACTAACTCTGTATTGTTATTTCTAGATTTTCTAAATAGATAGTTAAGGGACCTCCTTTTTCTCACCCTTGTGACAAAAGGAACCCAACATGCAGTCTTCTATGGTGGTAGTTGTTCTAGTCCATTCTGAAGTTTCTGATTCTATGACTATAGAACCTGAAGGTGCTCGATGTCTTCTTTCATTTTCTATAGATTTGGAATATTCATGTGCATGAAACCATTTTTTGGGTTTTTTTATCCATGCTTGTGTGCATCCTTCTTAACATTGGGGATTTTAGACCCAAGGTTTTTCAAGAGTTGTCCAAAAAAAACCCTATAGAAACGACATATCAATCCTCCACCAAGGCTGAGGAAGGTCTCACCCAATATGCAGAGAGGATCATATAGACCATAAGGTCTTGTGATAGGGATGAAGTGTAACAAAAAAAATTTAGTCCTCGGGATTGGCATCCATTCAACTCGTATACGACAAACTATTAGGACTAAGAGTTAAGCAATACAAACACATATTCAATTCATACATGCTAGACATAAAATGGATCAGAATAGTCGCATATTTATTACTGGAGCAATTCCATCACAATACAAATATGCATTGTGAAGGATAGATGCATATAAGAGCCATAGAACTTAATATATTCTCTATATAAATCCTCAGAATTAAAACATGCTATGTAATGCGCCTTTGTTCAACACTCAGACATACAACATACACATAAATATATTCAAAGTATTACAATATTACAACAAGCTCAGAGTGAGATCAATACTAAGGACTCAATTAATCTCTTCTCATCAACCTCTAGCTATCTAACCAACCCTATTTTTTATCTTACTTCTTCCTTTTGTACCTTTCTCTGTTGGGAGCGTTGTCTCTTTTTGCTCTACTCCACTCATTTTTTTAACAAAGTCGTCTCGCAGGGTGTTGATGTCTTCCAATGCTCCATGTCGACTTTTTGTACCAATGGAAATATTAAATTCTTGGCCAACTCATCCTCTAGTAGTCCCATTTTCTCATATACCACTGCCAATAATCATTCAGGGATATTTCCCGATGATTCCTTTCTTGATTTCGGTGGGCATCTTCTTGATTTTCTATGCAACTCACAAAACTCAAACGATGCACACTTGGTATACTTTAAGCCTGGTGTGTAGATTACAAAACGTGATATGAAGCGCACTCTATGTCATTCCTCATGCATTTCCTTAGGCATGTGTAAAACTATGGAATGAATGCGCACAACTTCATTTGTGCGTGCAAGAAAAATCAAACACAAAAATTTGTGTTCCAACAAATGATAGTCCTCTAATATTTCAATATCCCTTCAAACATGGGGAACTACAATTCAAATGTATACCATTCACACTTGAATCTAGTTATAATTGAGCTTAAGCCTACCTATAAATGGAGGCCATGCATCAATATTACAAGAGGAATAAATTGGAAATCTATGATACCAAGATTTCCCTTGAAATCCTTCATATTAAGCTCTATATTTTTCATCCACAACCACATACTTGTAGTTGGATTCTTCCATTAAATAACCATACACGCTTCTTCTCTTCACTTGTGTGTGTGTGTGTGTGTGTGTGTGTGTGTGTGTGTGTGTGTGTGTGTGTGTGTGTG
>ML779026.1:221027-239572 GCA_009831015.1 Picea engelmannii
GAGAGAGAGAGAGAGAGAGAGAGAGAGAGAGAAATTTATATTGGAGACACCAGGAACCCTCGCAAGTAGAGTAGGAGATCCCGTAAGCTCAAATCATTCACTATGATGTAGCTTACAAGTTATTTCCATTGGTATGTGAAAAATATTGCTTCCCTTTTATTTCTTGGTGTTAATTTCATGGTTTTTGTTTATTTTATTGTTGCATTCATTACCTCAATTGTTTCAGTTTAGTTCGATTATTTTTCTTTCATTAAGCTATTCATTTTATAAACAACATTTTTTTTTATCTTCACATAAATCACATACTCACTAAAAGTATAAATCCATAGGGGAACCTTTTTCACCCTAGCATTTTGTACACCTACTTCACCTACCACTAGTGTTGGGAGGTGTTCCTAATTACACCAAAAGGCATACACCTATTGGGAATGGGCACATTTAATCATCTTTTAACCATAAATTCCAATCGTATGGTTATCAATTGAATATGTTGGCATATTCTTCGTCGTCCTTCCAAATCAATGAATGAAATTTCATGTTCATAACTTTCTTGAATTTTTTAGGGCATCGGCTAACCTGTTTACTTTTTAACATTTACTTAATATGATTAAAACATTACTGTGTGACCATCTAATTTCCACTTTCAAATGATTAGCAAACTTACTTGAAATTATAAATTTACTTCAATATTAACTTTTTCTCTAGATTTACATTTCAACAACCATAATTTCAACCCTTTCATATTATCCATTCCTTGTTAGCATAATCTGAATAGAGTAATTGCACCGTGTCTCTCCCAACTATTATAAAATTCATAACAATATCTCAGAGATACTTGTGAGAATATTTCTCTGGATTTTTCTCAGATGCTGCCATAAAGCGAGACAATACATCTGGATTTTACTGTAAATATTTTTGACATAGAAATGAGGATGTAAGTACCAACACTAACAGAGAGTGGAAATATGAAAAAATAAAATCAAGCATTTGATTAATTATGGGTTTTGTCTTACATGGTTATGGTGGAGAGGGATTTCATGTCTTCTGGTCTCAATAACATTGTAGAAAAAAAATCCACTATTTTGATTCTTTTCTTTATGGTGACCTTAGATCCTATATTGAAGTATCTTTTAATCTTCCAAACAAGATCAAAATGACACCCAAAAAACATAGTATTCTCAGTTTCAAAAGATTTTGCAAAAGACGCCTTTGGTCCAGCATTGGTATTTAATAAGTTGTTCACTTCTATTCCAAAGCCCAATTTGCATACTACATCCATTGTTGTTCTCATAAACAGAGCTTGCAATTAGAGAGAGAGAACTATTCCTGTCAATCACTCGTATTATTCTGCGTTATACGAGATGACCAAAATACCTAAAAAAATGTATGTAATGTACTTAGTTGTTGAATACTTATTATTTCTGAATTTTACCGAGGTGGATGATCTTCTTAACATGTCTGGCATGTCAAGATAGGTTCGTTAATCATGAGTAAAATTAACTTAAACTGATCAAATTATTTACTGCATCAGTTGTTGGGTCGATTATTTGTTGGACCAAGGATTTTCATGGGCCTAGTGTCAATTAGGGTTTTCTTTAACTACGCGCCAGACTTTTACTGCGTTGGGAATTTTATCAGCTGAAACATTTTGGTGTTCACCAATCATGAGTTTGCAGTTGTGCTA
Source organism: Picea engelmannii (assembly GCA_009831015.1). Lineage (NCBI taxonomy): Eukaryota > Viridiplantae > Streptophyta > Pinopsida > Pinales > Pinaceae > Picea > Picea engelmannii. The sequence continues at coordinate 222,712 of ML779026.1, forward strand.
GTATTATTACTTATTGATGCAGGAGCATCATTATCAAGCATGCGAAGCAGGACCACTCAGCACCTAGGAATATTTTCGGAATCTCAACGCTGGCAGTTATGGTGAATATTTTGAAGCACGCCTGAACTCAGCACAGAGAAATATTTTGAAGCACGTTTGAACTCAGCAAGAAAAATATTCTGAAACATGCTTGAATGATTACAAGCGAAGAGGGAGTTTTCGATCCTTCTCTGGAATGTGACTGGACCAAGATAGTCATTAGGTTAGCTTTTGGAGTAGACAAGTAATTGAGGGGAACCCTAAGAACCCTATGAAATAAATAGAGGTTTGGTGCACCCAAATGAGGGTGGATGCAAGTTAGTAGGATATTCCTGAGTTCGTAGTTGTTGTTTTGACTGTAGCTGTAACCATTTTTATTTTGAAGGAATATAATAGAGGAAAATTGATCTAATGTGTGTGGATGTTGTTATTGCTTGCAAATTTCCTGTTGTTGGTTCTGCAAATGAATGTATGGAGATGTCAATGTTAGGATAAATTTCAATTATTTCTCTTTTGTTGAAATCAGTGCAAGGTGTGCACACAAAACATAAGGAGTGCATTGACGATATCTGTTTTGGTTCCGAAGCTTAGAAGAGATAGCATGAAACTTCCCCTTTGCAAGGAGTGAAATCTGACTATTGCAAGGAGTGCACAGTCGTCCACAAGAATTCAAACCTTGCGTAATAATCAGTTGCAATGTGTGAAATGATCAAAAGGAGAACGTTAGGAGGGCAAGAAGAATTTCTTTTCAATAAATCCTTCAAAATAAGTTTATCGAAATCCTGAGAATGAAAGAAGTGCGTTGGAAGCCGAAAACCTTTAAGGACCAAGATCAAAAGAGATAGAACTTTTCATAAGCGTTAACGAGACCCAAGAGTCAGACTCGCAGGAGGAAAAAAGTTTGAAAACCTTTGAAGGATTAGAAAATCTTCTAAGTCGGAAGAAATCTAAAGCTAAGGAGGAGGATCGACAGTGGTTGTTGGATCACAGCGCAAAGAATCAACAACCGTCTGATTCAAGACAAGATGTACGAGCTTTAATGCTTCGCACACATAGGAAAGAGAACCCATCGAAGTTTGAAACTTGAAACTTTCAAAATCCAGAGTTCTATATTTTTGAAGTGAAATATCAGTCGTTTGATCATCTGAGGCAGACTTGAGCCATTAGATTGCCCAAAGTGAACATCAGGCATTGGATCAATCAAGCGAATTTGAGCTGTCAGATATCGTGAGGTCGAAATAGAGCAAATTTGAAACATGATATCCTCGAAGCGTGAAGAGCCAGAGAGCCGAAGTGAAGCTGGACCGTTAGATCCAGAGGGGTACATGTCAGTGGGTCATGATATATAGAGGAAGGAAAAGGAGAGGCATTGAAACACCTGAATCTTGAAGAGCCGAAGAGTCGAGGGCCTTCGATCTGTCAGTGGACACTTGTCAATAGATCGTGAGCCCTGAGAAGTTTTTCGTGGGATTTTCAGTTTGAGAACTGATATTGCCAAAGTCCAAAACCTAAACAAGATCTCAAACATCAATAGAGAGGAGGGTCATAGGACTATTGATCCGAGTTGAAAGGTCAAGAACTCAAAGTGAAGGCAGAACTGTTGATTGAATGGGACAAGTGTCAGCATATCTTCTGCTCTGAAATATTTCTCTACGAAGGAAACCAAGGTTTGATATTTGAGAATTCTGAAGTTTGGAATTCTGAATCGACCACAATCATTGATCGGGGAGAGCGAGATCCAGACCATTGATCCCAAGAAATATATCTCGGTCGTCCGTCTGAAAGCATCATCAATATCATCAGCTCGATGATCATATCGCATATTGGGGACAGAAGAAGCTCAACCTTTAAGAGAATGAGGGAAAGTCGAAATCGAGACCACGGGTTTAGAGAAAAGACAGGTGGAGGCTCAGGGTGATTATCAGGAAAAAAATCATTTTTAACCAAACCACTCTTGAGTGCGCTCGAAATCGCGCATAGGAGTGAGGTCATTGACCAAGGTCACATCTGAGGAGGGGCCGAGAGGACCTATGTTTAATACAGAATGAGACCAGTAAGGTTTCAGAGAGTCAGTCAACTCTAGAAGGGGGGTTCTGCATCAAGTGGTATCGGAGCATAAGTTTTTCTTGCAGATAGAAAGAAAAAGGAGGAGAGACAAAAGAACTTGAATTTGTACTTTGTGTGTAATAGACATTCAACACAATGCCACTGAGAACATGAGTGGAACCAACTTTAGCCAATCAGGTTGTAGAAAGGGAGATGCGAGAACTTCATGCAAGATTAGAGGTGATGGAGGCAACGTAGAGGAGAGCACCTGATGCTGGAGAAATCAGCGATGCAGAGAGAGAAGAAGTAGAAGCCGAAGAAGTTGTAGGAGAGGATGTTGTCGAAGAACGCTTGATGAGAGAAGTTGATAGATTGGGAGGTAGAGCCAAGATAGAGGTCCCAATGTATGAAGGAAATTTATACGTTGAAGAACTATTGGATTGGGTGAGATCCATGGAAAAACATTTCGACTATGAAGATGTCAATGAAGATAACAAGGTGAAACATGTTGTCAGCAGGCTAAAAGTACATGTAACACTGTGGTGGGATGAACTACAGACTGAGAGGAGAAGCAAAGGAAAACAAAAGATAAAGAATTGGGACAAAATGGTAGCCAAGTTGAAGGCTAAGTTCATGCCCAAATATTATCAGATCAATCTATTCATGAAGTTGCAGAACCCTTTGATAGAACGGTATGACAATTAAAGAGTACACAGAGGAGTTCTATAGACTGAACATCAGAAGTGGACAAAGGGAGAAAGATGAAGAAAAAGTTTCTAGATATATAAATGGCATGAGATATGAAATCCATGATGAGCTCAGCATGATTTCAGTAAAGGCAGTGGAGGATGCTTATTAGTTTGCACTGAAGGCAGAGGATAAGTTGGCCAGAAAAGAAAGCCAGTGAGGAAGAGGTAAAAGCCTAGCCCCAAACAAAATAAATGGATTTACCCATGACAGAGAACATAAGTGTAAGGATGAGACTGAGAAACCACATAATCACTTGGAAAGAGGAGGAATTTCCCGAGGAAGATAGGGTGGTGGAATAAGTTCTTCTAGAGGAAGAGGAAGAAGCAGAGGAGGAGAAGGAATATTCTATGCCTATGGAAAGACAGGGAAAATGTCTTGGGAATGTCCCGAGAAAAATAAAGGAGGATGCGAAACTCACATTCCATAAGCATAGACAAGGGATGTTGAAGCAGAAGGAGCAGAGGATGGAAATCCCTGATGTTGAGGAAGGTTCTCTTAAAACTAGAGGTAGAGGTTGAAAATCTAGTGCGGACTAACAATCTCTTCAGAACATCTTGCAAGACTAAAGACAAAGTATGCAAGGTGATAATTGACAGTGGGAGAACTAAAAAATTAGTATCCACAGAGATGGTGGAGAAATTTGAGTTGGAGACAACTGCACATCTGAAGCCATACAAAGTCTCACGGTTGTAGAAAGGACATCGGGTAATGGTTACTAAACAATGCTTGGTTGAATTTAAGATAGGAGGATATATAGATGAAATTCTATGTGATGTAACTCCCATGGATGTATTCCATATTTTGTTGGGAAGACCATGGAAGTTTGACAGGAATTTCATTCATGATGGGAGGAATAATACATACACCTTAGAGAAGAATGGTAGAACACACATGTTACTGTCAATAGAGGAGAAGAAGGTGAAAGAAGAAGCCAACACAAGCATACTTCTCATGAGTGGTAAGGAACTCTTGAAATAAGTCAAGACTGAATAGGAGATGCGGTTTTTTGTGGTGAGGAAACCCATATATATCCTTACAAGTACTTCGATGGATGATTTTCCTGAAGAAGTTCAGCAATTGTTGGATAATTTTGATGACATAGAGGTGGGTGAGCTACCTAACTCATTACCACCTGTCAAAAGTATCAGCCACCATATTGAATTGATACCAGGAGCAAGTCTGCCAAACATAGAAACATACAGGTTGACACCTTGAGAGAATGAGGAAGTGAAGAACCAAGTCCATAAATTGTTAGACAATGGTTTGGTCAGGGAGAGATTGAGTCCATGCATAGTACCAACTATGTTTAGTCCAAAGAAGGATGGAGGATGGAGAATGTGTACAGACTCAAGAGCCATTAACAACATCACCATCAGGTATAGATTTCCTTTACCAAGAATGGATGATTTAATGGACTGTTTAAGTGGAGCAAATTTCTTTTCTAAAATAGATTTGAAAAGTGGATTTCACTAGATTAGAATGAGAGAATGTGATGAGTGGAAGACAACCTTTAAGACAAATGAAGGTTTGTATGAGTGGCTTGTCATTCCATTTGTCTTAACAAATGCCCCAAGTACTTTTATGAGGCTGATGAATGAGAGACTGAAAGATTTCATTGGCAAGTTTGTGGTTGTATATCTGGATGATATACTGATCTTTAGCGGGACTAAAGAAGAGCATTTGAGGAAACTGACACTAGTGATGAGGAGACTACAACATGAGAAGTTGTTGATAAATCTAAAGAAGTCCTCTTTTATGAAGACAGAGCTCATTTAATTGGGTTTTGTGATTTCTTCAAATGAACTGAAGATGGATCCAGAGAAGGTGAAAGCAATCAAAGAATGGTCATCACCAAGGAGTATGTTTGAGGTAAGGAGCTTCCATGATTAACAAGTTTCTATAGGAAGTTCTTTAGAGACATCAATGAAATTTTTTCACCAATGATGGATACAGTGAAAAACAAGCACAAGTATTTTAAATGGAAAAAGGAGGCTGAGAGGATCTTTAATATACTGAAGGAGAAATTAACAGAATGACCAATTCTAGTCTTGCCGAATTTTGAAAAGACATTTTAGGTGAGATGTGATGCAAGTGGAGTTGCAATTGGAGAAGTTTTGAGTCGGGATAATAGAGTTGTTGCCTATTTCAGTGAGAAGCTGAATGAGACCAAGAGACAATACTCCACGTATGATAAGGATTTTTATGCCATAATTCAAGCCTTGAAGAAGTGGAGACAAGAAAAATTGAATCAGAGGCATGCAAATGCAGAATTTTACTTTTGTCATAAAGCATATTGTTGGGAATGCTAACAAAGTTGTTGATGCATTGAGCATGAGATTTTTTATTCTGCAGGAGTTTCAGGTGAAGACCTTGGGGTTTGAACACCTTAAGGATATATATTGTGATGATACATATTTCAAGGAAGCATACAAAGCATGTGCAAATCATGTGTTGAGAGACAGAAGCCAGTGGATAGAGTACATTATTCAAGAGGGATTGTTTTTCAAGGGAAATCAGTTGTGCATACCAAAATGCTCAATGAGGGATAACCTTTTGAAGGAAAAGCATAGTGGAGGATTGGCTGGACATTTCAGCCATGATAAAACATTTGAACAGTTGAGCAGTTCATACTATTGGCCAGGTATGAGAAACGAAGTGATAAAGTTTGTGAACAGATGTAGAATCTACCAACATGCTAAAGGGAAAAGATAGCTCATTGGATTGTATCAACCATTTCAAATACCAGAGAGGACTTGGGATGCAATAAGAATGGATTTTTTGTTGGCACTGCCAAGAACGCAAAGAGGAGTTGATTCCATATGTGTGGTGGTGGATATATTTTTAAGGATGACACACTTTATCCCATGCCAGAACACCAATGATGCAACACATGTTGAAAATTTGTTTTTTAAGGAAGTTGTAAGACTTCACAACCTACCCAGAATCATTGTCTTGGGAAGAGACACAAAATTTGTTGGTCACTTTTGCAGAACACTATGGAAGAAGTTGGGGATAGATTTGTCCTTCATGTCATCTTATCACCCTCAGACATATGGACAGAAAGAGATGGTAAGAAAAAGTTTGGTAAACTTATTGAGGAGTCTGGTCACTGAACACCATAATCAGTGGGATCAGATTATGCCAAAATAATAATTTTCATATAACGACTCACCAAATAGGAGCACTGGAAATAGCCCATTCCAAATATTGTATGGAATGCAACCTAGGAAAGTATCTGAGTTGAGAGACTTGGAACATAGTGAGATCAGGAGCACTGGAGCAGAAGATTTTCTTGCAGAAATGAGAAGCTCCATAGCTATATCAAAGGACAGTTGCAAAGTTCTAACCAAGAGTACAAGCGTAGAGATGATCAACATCGCAGAGAACTTCAATTTGACGTAGGAGATCAGGTTATGGCACGCCTCGGGAAAGAAATGTTCCCTAGGGGGACATATAACAAGTTAAATATGAAGAATATAGAGCCATGTAAGATCTTGAGGAAGTTTTATGCAAACGCCTATGAGATTGATATGCCAGATGATGTGGGCATATTGCCCATATTCAACGTTTCATACTTGTATCCTTACAAGAAAGATGACACGGAGGGATCTGAAGATCAAGAGACGATTCAGTGGGAGAAACAAATGCCTATAGCATAAAGACCACAGATGGAGAAGATTATTGATCAGAGGATTGGCAAAAAGACCAAGAGGAAGACCTATTTCGAATATCTATTCAAGTGGAAAGGACACCCAATATAAGATGCTAGTTGGAAAAATGAAGTTGATATCCATAATCATGGAAAGTCAGTGCATGAGCTCATGGACAGGAGTCCATGAATTTTTTTCATGAGGAGTATGATGCAGGAGAATCATTAGCGAGCACGTGGAGGAGGACCACTCACCGCCTGGGAATTGTTTTGGAATATCAACGCTAGCAGTTATGGAAAATATTTTGAAGCATGCCTGAACTCAGCGTCAGGAGATATTTTGAAGCACGCCTGAACTCAGAGCAGAAAATATTCTGAAGCATGCTTGAACGATTGCGAGTGAAGTGGGATTTCCACTCCTTCTCTGGAATGCGACTGGACTATGATAGTCATTAGGTCATGTTTTGGATTAGACAAGTAGTCAGGGGGAACCCTAAGAACCCTTTGAAATAACTAGAGGTTTGGTACGCCCAAATGAGGGTGGTTGCAAGTTAGTAGGAGATTTATGAGTTCGTAGTTGTTGTTTGACTGTAGCTGTAACAATTTTTATTTTGAATGAATATAACAGAGGAAAATTGATCCAATGTGTGTGGATTTTGTTATTGCTTGCAAATTTCCTATTGTTTTTGTTTTCTGCAAATGAATGTATGGAGCTGTGAATGTTAGGATAAGTTTCAACTGTTTCTCTTCTATTGAAATCGGTGCAAGGTGTGCACACAGAATGCAAGGAGTGTGTTGATGTGATCTATTTTAGTTATGAATCTCATAAGAGATAGCACAGAACTTCCCCTTTGAAAGAAGTGAAAATTGACTACTGCAAGGAGTGCATGGGAAGCCGAAACCCTTTAACGACCAAGATCAGAAGAGATAACACTTTTCATAAGAGTTAATGAGACCAAAGAGTCAGACTCGGAGGAGGAGAAAAGGTCGAAAACCTTTGAAGGCTTAGAAAATCATCTAAGTCGGAAGAAATATGAAGCTCAAGAGGAGGAGCGATAGTGGTCATTGGATCACAATGAAAATGATCAACAATCATCTGATTCAAGACAATATGTACGATATTTAACACTTCGCACACACAAGAGAGAGAACCCATCAAGGTTTGAAACTTGAAACTTATGAAACCCAGATTTCTGGATTTTCGAAGTGAAATCTCAGTCGTTCGATCATCTGAGGCAGACTTGAGCCGTCATATCACCCAAAGTGAACATTAGGTGTTGGATCAATTGAACGAATCAGAGTCATCATATATCGTGAGTTTGGAAGGAAGAAAGTTTGAAACTTCAAATCCCTGAAGCACGAAGACTCTGAGAGCCGAGTGAAGCTGGATCATCAGATCAAGAGGGGTATGTGTCGGTGGGTCATGATATCTAGAGGAAGGTAAAGGTGAGGCGTTGAAACACCCAAAGCTCGAAGAGATGAAGAGTTGACGGCCATCGATCTATCATTGGACACTTGGCAACAGATCTCGAGCTCTGGGAAGTTTATCGTGGGATTTTTAGTTGGATAACTGAGATTGCCGAAGTTTGAAACCCAAAGGAGATCTCGATTGTCAATTGAGAGGAGGGTCAGAGGGTCGTTGATTCGAGTTGAAAGGTTAAGAAACCAAAGTGAAGGAGGGGCCGTTGATTGAAGGGGACAAGTGTTAGTAGATATTCGACTCCGGAATATTGCTCTGCAAAGGAAGTCAAGGTTTGAGATCCGAGAATTCTGAAGTTTGGAATTCTAAATCGACCACAACCATCGATCAGGGAGAGGTAGATCTAGACCATTGATCCCAAGAAATAGATCTTGATCATCCGTCTGAAAGCACCATCGAGATCATGAGATCAACTATCATCTTGCATATCTGGGACGGAAAGGGCTCGACCTTTACGATATTGAGGGTGGGCCGAAATCGAGACCACAAGTTTAGAGAAAAGACACATGGAGGCTTAGGGTGAGTATCAGGGCGAAAAGAGGTTTTACCCAAACCACCCTTGAGTGCGCCCAAAATTGCGCATAGGCATGAGGTCATCGCCGAAGGTCAAGTTTGAGGAGGGGCCGAGAGAAAAGGCACTAACACCAACTCTAAAATTTGCAAAAACACGAAAGGGAAGGTCATGGGTATCATGAAACCTGCGTAGGGGGAGGAGAGGACCTATGTTTAATACATAACGAGACTAGTAAGTTTTCAGAGAGTCGTTCAACTCCAGAATCGAAGATCCTGACCGGGAGGTCCTACAACCCTTAGGAGAGAAGGGGGGGTCTGCATCAATTCTCTAATTCTACCTTCCCACCCACATTTACCTTTGAACGCAACGTTACTTCACTCAACCCTACTTGGATGAACCTTTTTAGGTTTAATTTCTTAGGAAAACCCACATGGAGGCCCTTACTCATCAAGAATAAACTCCCAATAGACAAACAATATCATACGTAATACACAACAAAACCTACCAAACACAAATGCAATGAATTTACCATATATGGTTTCACTAAATATTCAAAATTTGATAAAATTTACCAATGATTACATTTTTTGTGATGCAAATTGGCCCCCAATTCCAACCATACTACTCTTGTACATTACAAAGTTTGAAGGGAATCCATGTAAATATGCAAGAAAATAATATCATGACCTTTCACGTGTGGTGTTCATACAACAACATCACAGAGGATTCTATCTGATTACAATTGTTCCAATGAACCTTAACTGGACCATATTCCAATTGGTATATTTAAACAATCAATGGGTCAAATGATACCTTTTGCATATTTAGTGAACACATTCCTAAACATTTTTTGATTTCTAGTTCATGATGACACATGCCTATAAATCCTCACTAATTTCTAGAAGAAAACCTCTATACATATTGCAAATCACATACAAGAGTGGCATTGATGATGGATCTTGTGAAAGATTGAAATTAAAGATAAAATCCTCATGAATTGGTTTTTAAAATCTGTCTTTCCCTTAATCTCTAAAGACATGGCTACCACCATGCCCGATAGTGAGGATGAATCTATTCTCAAAGATCAACACTTTGTCCTCATATATTCTCAGTCGTGGTACCTATAGAAAGTCCTCTTATATTCCCCTCAGGCTCAACCCTTTGATCCATAGATATCCATGACATCTTATTCCATCGATGGATTAATTCATTCAACGCTTCATTTCAATCCATCTAGTATACCCCCACAACCATATTGTACCTATAATTATGGATACCACTATGTGGGTACCCCATCATATCAATCTATTGTTGTAACACCATATGCATTCAACAATATTCCCTCAAACCCCCCTCCCCAAGTTCTATGGGGGAACAACCCAATATAGCTAATGAACATCATGCCCCATATAGGCATGAATGTTACCCTTCATATACATGGACCTACATGCAACAACCAAAACTATAGTGGGGGGAATTCACATCATACCCCTACTATGGGAATCCACCCAAGAATAACCCATAATATCTAATCCCTAGTCCTCCAAAATATAACGTTATGACCTCATAGGCTCAACATCATGCGAGAATCAAATTTGTTCAACCTTTCACTATCTCAACAAGTTCATGCATTTGAAAATTTTAACATAGATAACCCTATCACTCCACATAATAATGGCAATAAGAAAGGGAAGAATAATTATAAAGGGAATGGGAGACCTAGGGAAACCCCCAAAACAAAAACACCAAGGATGAGGGAAATGCTAATGATGAAAACTAGAATCAAAATGATGGTAATAACAATAACAACCAATAAAAATAGAGGAAAAAAAGCAAAGTTTGTAAGAAACTTCAATGTGAATTATGTGGAGAGCATGAGCACTATACTCACTATTTCCCCCAAATTGAAGATTTCAAGCGAAGAAAGAGTCTATGTCTAATCAAGCTACCCATTCCCTCTAGGGAACAATACATCCCCAATAGAATTTCCATCAATCCCCACTACTAGAAATACTACATATCCCCTTTCACCAACAAGGATTTGTGGCTAACTAGCAAGAAGGTAGTAATTGATCCCAACCAATAGTACAATACCAAACCCTAGGTGAATGAGGGTTATAATTTTTGTAGCATATTGATGAATTCCACACATGTTCATATACAAAATCAAAATCATCAATACTATATTATTTTTGAATTCCAATTGACAACATTCTGCGCCACCTAATCACTGGCTAGTGCACCCTTACTTATTCCACATCCTAGTGGTGACCATAAGCCTAGAGTAGCACAGGTTCCTATGAGGAATACTCTTCATAAACTTCATTCTAGAGATGCTCATAGGTATAACATCGTGGAAAACTTGGCCCAATCCCTTGCATCCATGTTTGCACTTGAGGTCCTACAAAATTATCCTTCTCAAAGAAAATCTTTCTTGTTAGGATTGGGGGCATTTGACACTTTTGAGTAATTCCTCATCAAATTTGATTTTCATAACTTATAACCTATTCTCCCTGATCCAAGTGGATATCAGTGGCCACCCACCTTTTCCAAATGGCTCAAAATAGTTTTCCGGCAATTTTGGCAATTTACTATTTTTAGTAGGTTTTAACTTCCGGGGCCATTTTGAGGGCCCAAATGAATGTTTTTCGAGATCCAGGTTCTCAATGATTATTCAAAGGCATGATTGATCCCCCAAAATGAATCTCCTCGATGATACCTTTCCAACAAGCTATCACATTCCTAAAACGGAGATCGTATGCAAAAGTTACGACCCCGGGAGGTTGATGTACTCACTTACCGAAACTGGGCCCACATGACTTTTGGTGCTTCATCTCCTAGGGTTAGGTTTTTGGATGTCTAGGGTTTTTGGAATTCTTTCTTATTGTAAAAACGCCTTCAGGGCCTCATTGTAATCATCTTCTTGCGAATGTGAGTAGCCCTCACATCTCTTCTCAGAGATAAGTTGCCACCATTCTAGCGAGTCTTTCACTCTGTATTTTTATAGTCTTTGAACATTTCTTTCATTAATAGAAATCGTGTATTACTATATCTTTGTGTTTATGGTTGCATATCTGATATATTTCTGTTATATTATTGGATATACACGATATCTCTGTGCATTCCTTTTTTATATCTCCACTCTCATTTCGTGCTAAAAATAATCTAGATCAGTGGTATCAGAGCAGGCTGCTCTTGATCGTTTTTTCAGTGCATGTCCCCGACAAGGTCTGAGTATAGCAAGTTGGGTCTCAAGCTTGTATCTCTTGAAGACAATCTCTCTCGCACACCCAAGAAACCCTCAATGGTGGAAGAAAAGAAAAACGACGGAGCAGATGATCCTATCAGTCTGTTTCTTGAGCAATCTCTCACGCGACAGAGGGACGAAATGATGGAGAATTTTTCCCACATCCTCCAATGCCTGTCGATAGCAACATGCGCATCTTCATCAAGCAACCACTTTGGAGGCACCTTGCTTTTCAAGGTACAAGTTAATTTTGATATTCCTGTATTTGAAGGACAGATAGATGCAGAAGCCCTAGACAAATGGTTAAATCTACTAAAAGGTTATTTCTCTATTCACAAATTTTTTGAAAACGAAAAGATCACCTTCGCACTCCTTAAAGCTCTTCCTCATATCAAATATTGGTGGGAAACTTATTGGGAGCAAAGTTCCACGGAGGAGTCTGGAATATACGGGGTCGATCCTAGTTGAGATTTTTTTGTGGATGCGGTAAAGGAACAGTATTACCTTCTTGGAAACTATGAGGACCAGTACATGATATGGACCACACTACGGCAAGAGAGGGGCCAAGAAGTTCTGGAGTTCACCAATACCTTCCATACCTTGCGCACCAAGCTGGGTATCAAATACTCCAAGCGACATTTGGTTCTAAAATACCGTGGGGCTCTACACAGATACATCCAGACTGAAATGGATTTTCTGGACATCTCATCACTCGATGTTGCTTATCAATATGTTGTTAAAATCAAGCATAAATTTAAGCACCAGAACAAATGGGAGTTCGGGTCTGCAAATCCGCAACAACTGAAGTATGACAAAGACGCCCCTAACAAAAAGTCTCCCAAAAACCAGTCCAAGACATAAGAAAAGAAGGGTCACGGGAAGATAAAGAAGGACACCGGAAAATGTTGTGATTTCCMTAAAGGTCCCTGACACAACACCAATGAATGTCGCTCAAAACAGTCATTGGTGGCCGAGATCAAAGAAAAGGAGCCGAACCTTGATTCATAATCTGATTTTGAAAACACTGGTAAAGGACATATCATTGACGCAGACCCCACTGCTATTGTCGCGACCGCAACAATTCAACCAGAAGAACCAACAGATCCTGAAGAGGGGGAGTGCCTTTTTCATTCACAGATGTGGGTGAAGGGGACCCCACTGCATTTTATTGTTGATAGAGAAAGCCAAAAAAATATCATCTCATCAAAGGTTGTCAAACAGTTGGGATTATCGACAACACCACACATGCAACCATATAACATCGGGTGGCTTCAGCAAGGACGAGATCTCTGTTTCAACCAAAAGTGTCGATTTTCATACGACATCCAACCCTTCAAGGATGACGTATTATGTGATGTTTCTCCACTGGATGTCTGTAATGTTCTCTTGGGCCAACCATATATGTGGAGACGCCATGTTGTTTATGGGTCTCGACCTCGTAGTGTCATTGTTACTTTGGGGGGTCATCTCTACAGAATACCAGAGGTAGTTCTGACTACTGTTCCACCTAAAAATTGTTGCAAGGTAGTATCTCATATTGCAAAATTCATCTTGTTCACAATCTGTTCAAAAGGAGAACAAAAGGACATTACAACCACTACAACCTTGCCCCAAGCACCTTATATCCAATAGAAGTAGGTCGACAAGGTTGCAAAAAAGTGAAAATATTCCTTTTGTACATCATCCTCTCATGTATCTCAACTTGTTGAACAACCTCAACCTCAACAGGTTCATGATAGATTTCCACAAACTGAGTAGTGCAACGTCTCCCGCAAGATAAGCATCTCACCAAGATGCAGATTCAATAAACGTTTTTCCCTCTCCCCAGGGAACTCAACGCAATGGATACCATTGCTTCCTAAGGAGGGAGGATTGATCAAGGTGGATATCGGTGGCCACCCACCTTTTCCAAATGGCTCAAAACAATTTTCTAGCAATTTTGGCAATTTACTATTTTTAGTAGGTTTTAACTTCTGGGGCCATTTTGAGGGCCCAAATGAAGGTTTTTCAAGATCTAGGTTCTCAATGATATCCAAAGACATAATTGAGCCCCCAAAATGAATCTCCTCGATGATACCTTTCCAATGAGCTATCAGACGCCTAAAACGAAGATCGTATGCAAAAGTTACAACCTCGGGAAGTTGATGTACTCACTTACCCAAACGGGGCCCACATGATTTTTGGTCCTTCATCTCCTAGGGTTAGGTTTTTGGATGTCTAGGGTTTTTTGGATTCATGCTTATTGTAAAAATTCCTTCAGAGCCTCATTGTAATCATCATCACATCTCTTCTCAGAGATAAGCTGCCACCATTCTAGCGAGTCTTTCACTCTGTATTTTTACAGTCTCTGTACATTTCTTTCATTAATAGAAATCGTGTATTACTATATATCTATGTTTATGGTTTCATATCTGATATATTTATTTTATATTATTGGATATACGTGATATCTCTGTGCATTCCTTTGTTATATCTCCGCTCTCATTTCGTGCCAAAAATAATCCGGATCACTCTCATCCTTTGTCGCTCTCAAAATCCTGGTAACAATAAAAAACATTACCATTCATTGATGCATTATATATGAGGGAGCACCTACTTGCATAATGTTTAAGAACATTTGGAAAAATATAGGATCCCTTATATGACCCTTTATGATATGACCCTTTGGGCCTACGATGGTCATCCATTTTAACTCGAGGACCTTCTTCAAAATTTCCATGTAGAGCTAGAGAGAAAAATGGTCTTGATCGAAATTAAGTTCATAAATATCCCCATAGACTACAATTTCCTCCTAATATTTGTTACATGTATGCAATGAAGGTTTTCATTGCATCATTGTTTTAAACAATGATATTCCCTCACAATGGGAAGGTCACCACAATTGACCAATTGATGCACTATGAACAACACCCAATCACAAATAGCTTGGATAAAATCCTTCCCCTCACTGGGGTACATCAAAAACTCCCATCCTTAATTGAAAAGGGTTCAGGGATCTTTAAAGACTCCTTTCTCCTTAGTACTTATCAAGGTAAACAACCCTCTGTTTATTGTCTAGATTCTACTCAAGTGTGAAAAATCACGTATGTTATGGTGGAACCATATTCCCCCTTATCTATCCCCAATTTTTCATCTACAAATGACCAACCACATCCTATGCATACAATTTCCCACCCATCACCCATATCCTTTTCTTCTACCCACCACAAGTTACAACATATCAAGTATTTTCCACAAAAACTCTCCCTAACATTATGTTAAGGATACCTATATGGTACCTCAAACCTACATCTATGGTACCAATATCAAGACCCTCACCTCACTTGGATTTACAACCAGTACATAATTCTTTCAACCCAACACTAACACAACCTGGTGACATAGCTAGGGGAAAGAGTAGAACCACTGGGGGGGAGAATAAGAAATAAAGGTAAATACTAAGACCACACCTTGGGTACATCCTCCATATGCACTCTATGATGCCCCAAGTAATCCTACAAACTTGTGCCCCGCACTTATTGAATTAAGGAACCTTATCCAACAACCAAGGGTATCACCACTACCACCCACCCTTCCTATCAACAATACTTGTACAACAGCTACAAAGGATTCACTCACAACACAAAAAAAGACAATGTGTACAAATCAGTCTAGCTCCATATGTTCAACATATGGACACTACATTCACCATTGTCCTAATATAACACACTTTCAAGACACACTATCTATTTTCTATCACAGATTCTTCCAACACCCTCAACCTAACCGACATCACAACCTACATCATTCATCGAGCATTTTTCTTCCACTATTTACTACATGTCCACCTTATCGAACTTGTGGAATAGATTTTGATTTGAATTTTTCAGAAAATTGCATCACTTCACTTACATTTTCCCACTTATTATGTTGCATGGATAATATTAGCTAGATTCAACATTATCTCCTCTCAAATAGAGACCTTATCATTGATCCTATCCCCTAATAATAACCTAACTCCTCCCAATAGGAGTAGGAACCATCATATTTCCCTATTTCCTCTCCATGACACTGACAACAACAAAACTCACCATCTACCCCACTGAATTACTTGATAAGTCCTTGACAAAAAATTCTTCCCCTTCTGGGAGAGAATGACACACATAATTGTGTACACATTTGATATATTTTCATAGTTGTTGGTCCCATAATTATAGTCCAATATTCCTTTCCTATCGATATTTATACCCATCTCCCATTCTTTAGTAGGTTTGTATTTTCCTAATGGAAAGAGTCTTATCTTGTCTTTGCACTATCGACATCCATAGGTACTTTGACACCTAGCAATATTTCATGTACATGTGATATTTATTGTGCCAATATGTCGACCTCTCTAGTTTCTACCTCTTGAAATTGATTCACTTCCACTTTTGATGTCTTCCATTTAGATGAAGACATTCTCAAGGTAGTGAAAACACCCAACTACCCCTAGGACATGATGCATCATTCTTTCTTCCTCCCATAG
Source organism: Picea engelmannii (assembly GCA_009831015.1). Classification (NCBI taxonomy): domain Eukaryota; kingdom Viridiplantae; phylum Streptophyta; class Pinopsida; order Pinales; family Pinaceae; genus Picea; species Picea engelmannii. The sequence continues at coordinate 238,941 of ML779026.1, forward strand.
GAGGAATTCCAATATACCACATATTTAGACATATGTGTAGTTGAAACTAAAGACTTCATTCCCCTTGGGCATATTTATCACCAAATTATTTCAAAGAAGGCATCATGGCCAATATATTATCTATTGTCAAAGTACATATTTCAATAAAATCAGGTGTCACCGAAGAAATCCTCCCTGGATAATTGTGTTCCTTGGAAGAGGTTGTTGGTCCTTTTGTTTTGGAAATGCCTTGATTTTGGTAAATTGTTCTGGGCTATCTAGAAGCCTAATAGAAGCGGAAGTAGTCAAAAACATCATGAGCCAGCTAGACATCTAAAAGAAGTGGAAAAGGTCAAATAAATCATTTTCTAGATTGAAGACGGTGAAAAAAAAATACCATAGGTGGAAGAAGGACTTCGGGAATAAAAAAAGAGAGATTCAACCTAGACACAAAAAGTATAAATACGAAGGAAACGTAATGAGAAAAGGGTTTATGTGTTAATATGTTAAATTATTAATGGGTTGTTGTTATAATTGGGTTGGGGTCTGGTTATTATAGTGATCCGAAATCGGATTCAGAAGCCTATCAGGGCTTGAAAAATGCTCAAAAATGAAAGTGCTCAGAATTTGATGAAACCAACACCATTATGTCC
>ML779026.1:239877-260340 GCA_009831015.1 Picea engelmannii
ATGGACAACTAACTCCCCCACTATTTAACCAAGGCCATGTTGAGGCCATTTACACATCTTTTGGAGAGCATTCAGAGCAGAGATGCTGATGCAAGGCCAAGATAAAGCCAGTTTGAGGCAGAGGAGCTGTTGAGGTAGAGATGATGTCGGACGATTTCTGAGAGTTCGGTATATCCGTTTCAGGTGCCGTAAGTTGTGAAAGATTCTAGAGATCATGGTGAACAATACCAGATCATTCTAGGAGCCAATCGGCAATTGTAAATATGTACTAATAAACTTTCAAAAAGAAATCAAGAAGCCTCCCTCACAGAGAAAAGGCCCGGAGACGTAGGCAAGGTTGCCGAACTCCGTTATCAAACTTGTGCATTATGGTTTGCTGTTTTCATTGCATTTCAGATTTGAAATTATGTTAATGGCTGTATAATTCATTTGCTTTTCTCGCTCTTTCATTAAGTTTTCCCAATGGTTAATAAATGCATGCAAATAAAACTCAACCATAGTCATTTCGAAAAATCATGACGGATCATATAGTCATGTCTAGGTTTTGGATGGCCCTTGTTGGTGTTGGTGTTGCATCTGTTGTATTACTAAGAGGGGGAGGTGAATAAGCCCTTTCCCTGCCCTTTCCACCCTAAAATATAAGTGGAAAATGATTAAAACATTGCCACACTGTCACTGTGATATATACCACTATAAACCTGTACCAATCTATGCCAACCACATGTAAACGACCTATTCCAATAGCCTCTAATAAAAGAAGTCAAATTATTCTAGATAACTCATGAGGGTTCTCCAACTTCACATGGCCATAACTCTCTAACTGTGAGGATTTATGTAGTGTTCCACATATCACTGGAAATGGCATGACATGTACTATCCATCTATAATAGTGTTACCTGCAAATGTATTGATATTCATACCTTTAAACCTAAAACAAAATCGGGTCCTTTTTTCTGCCGGAATTCACTAATGGACTTCTCCAATGGTTGACATCAATCTATAAGGGTTGACATAAATTACAACCAACAACCCAAACCAACTATCCATCAACCTAAGCCAACTATCCAAAAATCTCCCCCTTTGGAACTGATGGCAAAACCAGCATTAATGGAAACACTTAGTCATGGAAACACTGTTATCTCTACTCATCATTGTTTCTATATCTCCCCCTTTGACATCAATGGAAAAGGGTATCTCCCTTTGGGGATGCTCTCCATGTCTTCATGCCTCTGACTACTCTCTTTATCCCTTCATCTGAATAATATCTTCCCTTTTGACAAAGGGTATCACTCTGATGCAACAATGAAGGAATATCTCTCATTCTTCCTCTGTGACCATCTCTCCTCCTAGAATCATGCCTCTATACTCTCTCTATCTGAAACATTCTATGAATTATCTTTATGCCTGTGTTTATTCTTTGTTCCTTTTTAGAGTCATTATCCATTGGTGTTTCCTTGTGTAATCAACTGACATAAATGAAAATAATTCAAAAGTTTAAATATTAATTAAATCATCCAACATTATCTGAACCACTCTCTGAATCCATGCTCTAAGCTAGTCTCTAAACCAATCTCTCCTAAACTCATTCTATACAATTTTCCACAATGTTGACCCATCTGTCACTGTACTATCATAAAATATTCACTACTATAGTCGATCAATTTTTCATATTGTACCTCTACTAACTGACTACTCTGAAATTGTCTACTCGAACTCTGTAAGCTGCTCGGAAGATGTTTTTTTATTCTATAGCAGATACTACACTGACTCCCCTGTCTAATATTCATATTACCTAGGAGTCTGCAAGCCGGATGGCTTAGAAAAATAATTGCTCTGATGCAGATTCATATTCTTCTTCATTGGTATATACATATTCCCTTTCATTCTATTTCTGAATTTTTTCATCATCCTAAGTTTTTACATGTTCTTCATCCTCTACTTGAATTTCGACATTTTCCTCTTTTCTTGTAAAGTCATCATGCTCTTGTGTTTCTTCAAATCCTAAAAGTACGATTCCTTGGATATGTTCTTCATTTACCTGCTCCTCTTGTTTTCCACTTCTTCTCCAAAGTAGGGATGATTTTAGGGGCTAAATTTTGCTCATGGGCTAATTTTCCAAGGTTTTTCCCAAAACAATATTCGCTATTCTAAAAATGATTCACCCAAATTCTATAGGATGAAATTATTTTTCCCTAAAAATCGCCAAAAGTTTATACGAACTATATAAAATCCTTATAAATTTGAATATTTTTTCAAAAATATCTCCAAACATTTTATAGTTCGGAAATGAAGGATTCGTAAGATTCTCCAAGGTTTCTACATTTTAAAATAAATTTCCATCCTTAAAAACATCCCTACTCCAAAGCTTCTTATGTTCTGCATCGACATTTTCTTTCATGGGAGGCCTTATCATGCTTCTGCAATTTCGAGTTGTGTGTCCATAGTTGCGTAATTTGTAATGTTCAATATTTTGTGGGGCCACATAAGAATTTCTCTCATGATTATTTATTCATAAGCCTTGCAATATGCAACCTTATGTCCAAAGTTAGTGTAATAAAAACAATGACCATAAAAGAAATTTACATACCTGGGAGTGAATGATTTTCCTTGTGGTGTAGTCCTTCTATAATTTTTCCTTGGCTTATCAAGATCTTCTCTTTGGTTTTTTCTTTCACAATTATTGAGGCTTCTTTGTTTCTTGAATGTAGAGGGTCTTCTGTATTCATTTCTTTCTGATTATTGTTGACCATGATTCCTTCCTTTGAGAATTTCTTCATAACTTGTTTTTTTTTGTTGCTTTTTTCATGGAGATTTAACCTTTCTCAGTCTACATTTGGTTGTATCCTAATTCCATGGTGTTATATTGTTGCATGTCCTTCTTCTGAAGATATTTTATTAGAGTGTCTGCCTCTGCTTCCAACCTTTCAATCATATTATCATTCTCTTCTAGATGACTTCTAAGTATTTCTTCAATCCTTTTGTCCTCTTCTACATGTACTTTCAACTTCATAATTATCTGGTTGACTTCCTCTGAGTCGAGATTCTGAGTTTCATTTAGTTCTTTCTTGAGTAACTTGTTTTTATTTATTTATTTCCTTAGTTCTTATAAGGCACTAATTAGTTCTTCTCTGAGATCGAATTCACCTTCTTCTTCTGAACTATCAGACTTTCCTATTTGATTTTCCTTAGCCATAAATATTACCATTTATGAATCACTATCATTTTCATCATATTCACTAGATGAGGAACTGTCTTTTCTTGAGAATATATTTTTCTTGAAGACTTTATTTTTGTTTTTCCAGTTTCCCTTTCAATGTCTCTTTTCTTTCTCCAATTTCCATTTTGATATCTCTTTTCTTTCTTGAGATCTTCCTCTTAATCACTATCTATACTTCTGGCATAAGGACACTTATTTTCAAAATGACCAATTTTACAACGATTAAAACATTTCAACAAAAGCTTACCTTTATGTTTACCTTTTCCCTTTTGCAACTTTCTTACAAAGTTTTCCATTTCTTCATATTCTTCTGAATCATCGTTGTAGCTACATTCTATCTTTGGATTTTTCTTGTAAGATGAATTTGATTGTTGCTTGGCACTTTTCTTAGTATTCTTAGATGCTTTGAATGCAGCTTTCTTTGTAACCATATTGTATTGTTTTTTCCTCATCTCATAAACAGTGAGTATCCCATGTAACTCGTCCATAGTCATTGTATATAGATCCACTTTTTCTTCTAGGGCTGAGATATTTGAGTCAAATCTCATTGGTAGAGATCTTAATGTCGTTTTAACAATGACAAATTCCTTTATCTCATCTCCCAAGCCTTTGATGTTGTTTACTACCCCATCGATGCATATAAAGTAGGATGTTATGTTTTGATATTCATTCATCTTTAATTCTTCGAACTTTTCTCTAAACATTTGAAGTTTGGCTTCCTTAAATTTTTCATCTCCTTCATAGATAGTCTTTAGTGTGTCCCACATATCCTTGGAGGATTCACATTGCATTATTTTACAAAATATTGATTCATATACACCATTCAGAATAACGTTCTTCAATATTGAATTATTTTATGTGAGTTTCTTTCCATCCTTGTATGTTGGAGGAGTAGTTGGTGCTTTGTATCCATTCACCATTGATTGCCAAACATAGAATCCCTGTGCTTGTATGTATGTATATATTTTCTTGTTGAAGAGTGCATATTTCTCACCATTAAATTGTGGTATCCCAACTGTAGCATGATCCATGATCTCCTTCCAGTGGTTAACTATATACTTGAAGGGACATGCTTTGATACCAATTATTGGATTACTAAGAGGGGTGGGGGGGGGGGGGGTGAATCAGTAATGATAAATTATACAACTTATTAATCCTTTTTAACCACAATATATATTACTTTAAATTGTTCAACAATTTTTTCTCAGTTCAACATTAAAATGCTATTTCATCATATAACATTAAAATCCATCAATGTATAATAACCAATAATAGACACATACACACAATGCACCATACACCAGTATTTTATGTGGAAACCCAATGCGGGAGAAAACGACAATTTCTTTTTCTTATATGTTTTTAATAGTTACATTCAAGGAAGCATTGACTTCAAATTCTCCATATCGAACTGAAAGGAGGGTCCAACCCCGTAGTTTCTCAGGCTGCAACCTAAGGGAGGCTCCAACTCCCCAATTCTCTGGATACAACCAGAAGGAGGCTACAACCCCTATGTTCTCCGACTACAATCGGAAGGTGGCTACAACCACCTATCTCTTAGGCTCCAACCTGAAGGAAGCTCCAACTCCCTGATTTTACAACACCAACCAGAAGGATGCTACAACCCCCTTTCCTTGCCCCGTCCTGCCACCCTGGAATATAAGTGTCAAACGATGAAATGAATACCACACTATCATTGTGAGATATACCATTGTAAACCTTTACCAGTATGTTCGAACCACCTTTAACCAACCTATACTAATATCCTGTAATAAACCTGTACCAGAAGTCGTCCTGTATGAACAAAAACCATCAGGTACACGACCTGTTTATGTTGCAACTCGTGTATGTATGCGACCTGTATATATTGCAACATGTGTATGTACACATCCTTTATATACTACAGCCTGTGTACACCTTCAAAAAGATATGTTTTTCAACTTTCTGAATGCAGACTCTTTGTTTCTTCTATTACATCAACCTGCAACTTATCACTATGTAGAATATGTAGTCGTGCCTTATGCATACATCATCATAAATATCCCTTAACCAAGTGCGTCTATGTCTCTCTAGTCATGTTCCATACATGTGTATACAATCATGATCAAATGTAATAACCCTCACATGGAATAGACATCAAACTCTCTTTGATATGCATCCTAAAACTAAACCAACAACTTCACCGACGAAACACAACCAACATCCCTCAACCATGTACCACAAAAACACTTAGCCATGTACCAAGAATTACAAGATATGCCTCAACACTCAAACCAACAACTTGTACCAATGATAATTACAAAACATACCATCATTGTATTTTTGTATATCTATCTCATACAGTAAATGCCATACAAACAACAACTTCTCTCAGGAAAATCCTCAATATCACATAACCATATTTCATGTAGACAACAATATCCAACTACACATAAGAATATGACATTCCTTTTGAACCTGTAGATAGATCTGTTATACCTAATCACTATAGACCTTCCTGGGAATTTGCTTTTAGATTCTAAGAACCTAACACTCTCAGCAAATGAATCTTTCATGGTTATTCCCAATTGTACGCACCTTGTTCTCTTCTAGCCCACATATGTACGATACCTATTCCACTACAGCGGATGTATACCTCAAAAACTAGGGGTTTTTTTCAGTATATCATCAACTCCAAAACCTTCACCGTCGAACCTTCTTGCTACCTTAGAGTTGCGTAACTTTAGATATATCAATGAGTACCTTCTATAAGCCTTACACAATAATAGATATTCAATGTTCTCAATAGGTGCTAATAGGATACCCTTGCTCTCTTATTTATACTCTCCAAGTGTCTTCCTCAAGGGGTTACCTTCTAGCTAACTTTACCCAACTTCCTTATTTTAAGGCTAACCCACTTCTAACAATTTGTCCACTTACAACCACTTTATCCATAAATAGTAAACTTTCCACTTCTAGTTGCAACTAAATTATTTTTAATTATTTTTTTATTGCAACAACTTAACCCATGATTAACTCCTAGTTTCACCCACTTTGACTAGTCAACCTCTTCTAGGATTTTCTAGAACAATTTGACTTCTTTGATCTTCTAGGGGCTTCTAGATAATGCATGAGGGTTATCCAAATTCACATGGCCATAAATATCTAATCATGAGGATTTATGTGATGTTCCACATATCACCAAAAATGGAATGAGATATACTATCCATCTAGAATAGTCTTACCTGCAAATATACTAATTGTCATACCTTTAAACCTCAAACAAACTTGGTTCCTTTGTGCTACAAACATTCACTACCATAATTCACCAAGGATTGACATAAATCTCTAAGGGTTGACATCAATCTACAATATCACTCTCAAAGGGTTGACATCAATGACAACCAAGAACCTAAAACCACTTTCCATCAACCTAAGTCAATTGTCCAACAACATCTACAACAAGTTTTGAGTGTGTAATGGGTATAAGGGATTAGTTCTCACTGAGCGAGACAAATTATTGGAGATATATGTTGTATGATGGATTTTGACACTGGTGATACTCATATAATGAAACGATTTGGGCCCTAAGATTACTTTTATGCTTGTCTATTATGTTGTGAATGGATTTGCATTTTTGTTGCATATGTGCTTCTTTTCCTTTAGTTAATCTCTGATTGCTGCCACAAATTAACTTCAAAGGTTAATATATAGATATTAGTAGTATGAAAATAGGTCTGATGTTGCATTCTCTTTAACTCCCTTCATCACAAAAGTATCGAATGTGCTTCAATTGAGGCATCCTTCCCTTGCGGAAGGTTGAATATGCCAACATTCCTAGACCACAATGGTGCCTTTTGTTGGTAACTTCTGAGAACCCTGGTCTTTATTTTGTGCCTAGAAATGGTTGTTTTGTCAGGGAAGAGTTTTAACAAGATTTTTTAGAGGATGCCTCATCATATATATAAGCATAAGGTTGAAAATTAGTGGGAAATGAAGTGTGATGTGTTGATAAGGAAGGAGGTTGAGTTGCGGCAAAAGATTTTTAGGGTTGTGAAGGATATTGCCTTCGATTGAGATCCTTCTAGTGACCAATATAAGAGTTTTTGGATTAAGTTTCCTGAAGATTTATTTCAATGGTTAGATTGGTTTCAATAATCCCCATAATATAAATATTAGGTCAAAAGGAGATATAACTAGATTGTTGAGGGTCTGGTGGCTCTTCATCAGTTGGATCATCAGATCTGGTGAGCTATGGACTCATGAGTGAAAACTACTTTGGATCTTATATCATCGAGTTCACTACAGAGATTCATTGAGCCTTTTCAAAAGAATAATCTATATTCATAGAAGGAGATATATGAATATTGTTGTAGGAAATCGCTCTGCGGATCAAGTTTTTATTAGTAGAATCATGATTGTTTATTGTTACTTCAATTAATATGGTAGCTTAAACCCTTGTGCACAAGGGAAGGTGATTTACGGGAGGGTCCATAAGTTAATAATGAGAATTTTTATTTGAGATATGGGATATTGTCAAAAGAAAATTGCAAGAGATGAACAAGATCTGAGGAGGGATGCCATTATGGAAAGATGGTGATGAAAAAAAATGAGAACAATAGTGAAGTAGACCAATTGGTTGTGGAAGAAAATTGGAAGAGATGGTGGTAATAGAGAACAACTAGAAGAGTTACGGAAGTTCCAGAGATGAGGAAGATTGGCCAGCCAATGGTTGATAGAGAGAGATATCAAGAGAGGTGGAGGATCTCGAGGAATAAGAAAAGAGGAAGGATATCAGAAGAAATGGATGAAAGCATAAGGATAGATGCCACTATTGATGAAGAATGTTCGATATAGACCTCAAAAGGAGTTCTGGGAGAATCATAACTGATAACACCAGAAGATATTAGATTGTGTAAGGAGGTAAATGAAACATTGCAAGTGAATGAGCCCCCCCATATAAAATAAATTTGTTCCAGAGGTAAAGGAACCATCCCTAAATCAACTATTTCCCTAGCACCATATACAAATCTGGTAAGTTCTACAATTCATGTTATTCCTAGTTTTTTAAGTTCTGCATGTTCATTAGGTATTAGTAGTAGTGGAATTGTGGAAAGTTATACTGTTATATCACAACTATGACCGCATGGGTCTATTTTAGTAGGAATTATAAGTTCATATATGGGAACACAAATTGTAGGATCCATTACCTGATAGCCTGTATTTTGGGGAAAGGGAGATGAGGATGTTGATCAACATTGGTTTCTATGTGAAGCCATCTGGAGGTCACAAGGGACTTTAGAAGTAAACAAATTGGTTGAGTTTCAAACCAGTTTGAGGGGTAAAGTTCTCAAATGGTACATGAATACTATTAAGCCATGGATTCAAGGACAAGGTTTCACTTTGGTTCAAGTAAGATATAGGTTTATTGCAGAATTTCAATTGTCATAGTGAGGGAAACAAGCCCTTTCTGAGTTGCGGGAGATAAAGTAGATATATGGGGAGTTTGCATGGGAATAAATTCATATATTTAAAGATACAATAGGGATGTTGGTTAACTCTATTCATGAATATCATCAGAGGTAGTGGTTTTTTCAGGGGTTTATACCTTTGACTCGCATTCCTTTGACTCAACAAATAATAAATTATCTAGGAGAAGCATTGGAGAAAGCCATGAATATCGAGCCAATGACAATCTACCTAGGAAGCTTGAGGATTATGAGACCACTTGAAGATGAAAATATTACCCAACAATAGGGATAGATATTTTCACTAACTACAAATATCTAGAAGTTGACTCTTTCTAAGGTAGGTCCATCGAAAGTATGGTGTATGGATTGTTATAAAAAAGGTCATATGATGACCGAATGTCCAAGAATGAGAGGAGTAGGTCCCTCTAGTAATCGAATGGAACCTTCACCATTAGGGACATATGGAGGAGTTATGTAGGTCACTGATATAGTGCCATTTGATGGTCCTTATCAATATCATGCATTTTTGAATAATTATGAAATCTATACTAATTATTATTACAAGATCTGTAGAGGTCATGAACTTTCTCCACGACATTCCCCTATTATACATAAATATACAGCTTCCAAGAATATAATGTATTGTGAGTTATGTGGTTTTCTTACTCATACTACCAATCAATTTCGTGCTTTGGATGCTCTTGCAGATAGGTTGGATCGATCTTCATTTAGAGTGAATAAAGGACCTTAATAGTTTGGATGTGATCATAGAGGTCGATCATGAGGATACATAGGTGGATGAACTAGAATAAGAGGATCATTTTACTTCTACAACTGCGATGAGCAAGGGTATCTTGCGAGATATTATCCATTTCCAAGAAGGCCTTGGTGTGCACATTGCAGGAATAATATTTGTGCTACTAAATGCTACCCTAATTTGATTTCTAAATGGGAAGATCGTTCCAGGAAAAGAGGATCCAATCTGGTCAACTATGAAACTAGAGCAGTAGCCAAAAGAAGTGGGCCTAATATTAATATTTTCACTAGAAGAGGAATGAATATTGGTATTGATATAGAGAGTACTCATCAAATGAATATTCAGAAGGTTATGCAAGAAAATACCAAGTATGATCCTATACAGTATAATGAATTGTTTAAGAGTGTAGTATATATATTCAGATAGATTCCTTCTCCTTCAACACTTGAAGTTGTAGAAACTAGTTTCAAGTTGAATCCTCATTAGACAAGGATATCCGAGGATTCATCTACTCAGATGGAGTCTTTGGGTAAGTAACAAGAAGCTGTTGATATTTGGATGCAACTATTTTTTGACATATTAGATGATGAGAAACCTACTGATAAGTTGTAGAATACAATCAAAGTAACCTTTGGAGCTGAAGGAAACCCAGAGGAGATCATTGTTGCTAACCTTCCTGGAAAACAAATAGGTAGGTTATAAAGAAGAAAGAGGAGGATTGAACAAGAATTTAGATTGAATGCTCATATTGATGACTATGAGATCAGGGACATTAAGCTCGACTTGGGCTCAGATGTCAACATATTTCCAACTAATACTTTGGAGGCAATGGGAAAACCCAATTTCATCTACTCTCCTATTCAATTGTGAATGGAAAATAAGTACTTCACTTATCTAGTAGTGTGGCTACAAAGCGTTGAAGTATACTTGGCTGGTGTAAAAAACAATAGATAAATTTGAGGTCATTGAAATAATGGGGGAGAAGGATCCATATCTAGCTCTATTAGGAATTGATAAGGCTTGTGAAAACTATGTTTTCATTTATCTTAAAAAAGAAACCATGAATTTTGAATCTGATGGTATGAAGGTCACTCAACCTTTAGACCCATATCAATGCCCACAGTATACTGAAACTGTAGATGATAATATGGAGACAAATTTACTGGATCACCTGTATACTCAGAATATAGGGAAACAAGTTGATTATATTAACCCTAGTGTAGATGGATCTATTATTTGGAGGAGTGTTCAGTCTATAGATGAAGATTCTAAAGTAGCACTCAATAACTGGTAGCAAGGTCGGTATGACAATTTTTCAAGATGTTGCATAACTATCATATTTGTAAGGTATATTATCCAACATATGATGACACCTCATATATATGTAATTATATAGGTAATTATCCAACATATGATGGAACCTCATATATACTCAGTTTTCTCATTGATGTGGAGGATAAGGTTGCGGTCGACCAGATAATTTCAACACTTGACCTAGCTTTTGAGATCTTCCCCAGCTAGATAGTGGGTTACCCATAAATGAATTATTTCTTATTGGGATGAGGTTAAACTTACCATAATACATTTCTTCCTTCCTCTACCGCAATTACTCTAATCAAATCGAGATCAAAAGATGAAGACTCAAATGTTAACATTGGAGACGTATGATGGTTTATCTGATCCACTTGAGAACATTGAGTATTGTCTCAAGGTATGGGAAGTTGTTCAACTGCCTTCTCAATTATGGGTTCACTAGTTCTTTCATTCTATTGGAACAATTTCAAAATATTGGTACATGCATGAGGAGATAAGAAGGAAAAATGCATGTTGGAAGGTACTACAAGAGAAATATTTTCATGATTTCTATTTTTTTCGTAAGTATTCAAAAATCACAGTTGTTGTGCAACCAATAAAGAAAAATTTATTTAATGATGAACACAATCCTAGGTACTCACCTGCAATATGTCTTGAACATGAAGATATATTTCAATATATTTTTTACCCATACCCTACAAGAATACCCATGACCTATAACATAGTTGACAAGGATCCTGAAGATTCTCAAGACTCAGAGGAATTTAGACATTTGACCCTTAAGGAGTTTGCAAGAACTAGAGAAGTTAAGGAGACTCTAGCAGGTAATGTCAGTAGTTCATATTCTCAGCCTCTGAATTTGTGGAAGATGAACATTGGGAGTTAGGATCATACTAAGTTGTCTTCTATAGGGGATTGTTGGGATGAACAAACCATGAGAGAAGACCATGAGAGAGATCCAATATCTATTGTGAGAGTATGAGGATTTGTTCTCTAAGAGCTTCTCAAAAATTAAAGGAATTAAAGGATACTTGGGAGAGATGAAGATATAGTAGAATATTTATGCTAATCTAGTCAAACCAGGACCATATCGTTTGAACCTTAGAGTCAAAAATATGTTTAAGAAGGATATTGACATGATGCTTGTAGTTGGTTTAAATTATCTTATGGATGAGGACGGATGGATTATTCCTATTTTCATATAGAGGAAGAAAGGCACTAAAGATATAAGGTTTGCATGGATTACATGAGTTTGAATTCATCCTATGTGCACGATCTGTTCTCTAATCCATTCAGTGATGAAGTACTTTGTTAGATGGCCTGAAAGGAAACCTATTCCTTCACTCATGTATTTTCAGGATATCATCAAGTAAGTATCATTGAAGAAAATAAAATAAAGACTACTTTTACTACTGAGTGGGGTTCATTTTCTTATAATGTTATGCCCTTCAGATTGAATAATGCTCCGACTGTATTTTCCAAGATTGTTATTGTTGCTTTCCACGACTTTGTCCATAATTTTCTTGAATTTTACGTGGATGACTAGACTATGTACAACTTATTGAAGGAACTATTAGGTACCCTTCGATTGATTTTTGACCATTGTCGATAGTTACAAATCTCATTGACTATGAAGAAATGCATCTTTTGTTTACCTTTTGGAAACTTTCTGGGACATATTGTGAGTAGGGAAGGTGTTCTAGTGGATCCTGCAAAAGTTGTCATTATTTTCAATATGCCTCCCCAAACGACTAAAAAGAAGTTGTGATCCACTCTAGGTCATAATGGATACTATAACATACTTATCAGTAATTACACAAGTATAAAAACATCCCTGGAGAAGCTGCTAAAAAAATATGAAGTGTTTCACTAGACACTCAAGTGTAATAAATATTTTAACATTTTGAAATAAAAGCTAAGTGGTGCCCCTATTTTGACGTATCCAAACTGGAAGGTTGAATTCCATGTGCACATTGATTCTTCTAGCATTTATTTAGGTTATTTCCTTGTGCAACCTAGTGAATGAAATCTAGATCATCCTATTTACTTTTCTAGTAAAAAAATGTCACGGGTTGAGTGCAACTACACAACCACTAAAAGGAAAGGGTTAGCAATAGTATATGCTTTGAAATATTTTAGACACTATTTGTTAGGAGGTCATTTCAATATTTTCACCGAACATTCTGCTTTGAAATATTTGGTCAATAATCTTGTTTTAGAAGGAAGGTTTTGCAGGTGGATTTTATAGTTCCAAGAATTCTCTTTTGAAGTTGTTTTCAAGCCTAGAAAGTTGAACGCTAACCCTGACCACTTATCTTTTTTAGATTCAGGAGAAACTCGTGGAGCTATAAATGACCAGCTCCCATATGTAGACCTATTTAATATAGAATCTATCCCATATTATCTCTTAGATAGTGTTGTATTTTTAAGCACTGGTGTTTGTCCTAATAGTTATTTCACAACACAAAAGAGACATTTGGTGGTTTGTGTAGCATACTATCAATTGATTGTAGGACAACTATATAATTTTGGATTGGATAACATCCTTAGAATATGTGGGCTTTACCATGAAAGACTGGACATCTTATGGGAGTGTCAGAGTGGAGTTGTGGGAGGTCAAGTTGGAGCGAAGGTGATTGCACCAAATATAGTTTAGGAAGGATTATGGTGGCAAAATATGTTCAAATATGCTAAGGATTATGCTAGAGCATGTGATGTGTGTCAGTGAGTTGGTAAACCATCGTGAAGGGATGAGTTACCATTACAACTTGTTTGAGAAGTACATGCCTTTGACAAGTGGTTTTTGGACTTCATAGGACCGATAAATCTATCAACCAAACATTCAAAGTTGAGATACATCATCACTGCAACAAATTATTTGATTCAGTGGATTGAATAAAAACCTGTCGAGGATGTTTCTATAGACAAAACAACAAGATTAATTATTCAGAACATTATTACTTGGTTTGGTTTTCCAAGGAGATTAAATAATGATCAACGTACCCATTTCATTAGTGAGACAATTGCCACCGTTACTCTAGAATTTATGATTCAACACCATAAAGCAGTTTGTATCATCCTCAAGCTAATTCTACAGTAGAAGCATTCAAAAAACAATTAGAGAGAGGGTTGACTAAAGTTTGTTGCACTAATTGGGATGACTAGGATAAGAGAGTTCCAGTTGTTCTCTGGGCCTATTGAACCACTACGAATAAATTACATAAGTATACTCCTTTTCAATTGATGCATAGGAGAGAATTCGTAGAACCAACTAATTTCATAACTCCAAGTTTATACATTGCCCACGTTACTCAGATGAAAGATGATGAATCTATTGTAGAAAGGGTTGCAAAACTGATGAAGGTTGGGGAAGAGATATTTTTAGCAAACTTCCATCAGACTATTGAGAAATCCAGAAAAAAATACTAGCATGATAGGAACATTAAAACCAATACTTTTGATCAAGGTGACAATGTTTTTCTTAATGATAGTAAGTGCCAAAAGATTCTAGGGAAGTTACAAGTGCATTGGCTTGGACCCTTTATTGTTGCATAAATATGGGAGTAAGCAGATGTTAGAATAATGCAACTCGATGGTATTCTTTGTCCAAGATAGGTGAATGGCGCATGTCTGAATCCCTAAATTTATGTTCGATGAGATAAGATTTGAAACACTCTTGTTACAAGGAGTGAATACAATAAGTAGGTTTCTATTTCATTTTGTCATTTTCCTTCTCACCAATAAAGTATTGATGTGTCGCATTGTCACTCACTCGTAGAGTCTAGTTTTTTTTGTCAGTTTGTTCATCTTGGATCTCATGATTGTGGTCAGGGAGTTGATGTCAAATATTCTATGCATTTAGTAATTTCTTATGCTACATTCATTGTCACGTCGCTATAACATTGTTTGTTCGATGTAGTTAATACCTTTCTATTGTCGTTCTATTCTTGTCAGTCGAATTCATTTATATCAAAAAGGTTGTCAGTATGTTTCCGGTTAACCGTCAACGTGATGTTTATTTCCCCGAGTTTCCTTTCATGTGAAATTCATGTTGGTACTTGTGCCCTTTATTACCCAAATCATCGATTATATTTTTTTTCATTTGTTGGTCACGTCCATTCTTAATTTTGAGTTATCTATGTAGATTTATATTTAATGAAAATTTAGTGCTTATTATGTGCCATATCATCATGATTGTCTATAATTTTATCATCATCCATTGTGCAAGTCATTGTGCTCTGTCTGTTTTCTTGCATATTCAACTCTAGAGCCCACTATCAGTTCTCTGAGTATGCATTCATTCCCTCGTCCTCCAATTGTGTTTGTATACAAGAAAACGTTTCCCACCATGGGTCGTATTGCAGTTACCTATCATGCACTACCAAATATTTTTGTTCTAGTGGATATCCATGATACACGAGTTGAAATTTTGGGTGACCTACATGGAAAAGTCAAGTAATCATGGCTCATTGACATAGATTTTTCAGATGGGGACCCATTTCCTTAGATGAAGGATGAAGTATATTTGGACTATTTTCCCCTTCCTTCTGAATATGTGGATACACAATGGAAGAATTCTTATGCTCCACTGTGGCATTCCACCATAATGAACTTACAGGATTTCTCTGTGTTCGACACTATTGGTGAAGTTAGGTGGTGGACTAAATTCCTTCATCATTTAGGTGAACAATGTTTCACTATGGTTGGACCAAGAGTGTCTGATTCATGTAGACAATATCCACCAATTGACAGGTATTTCAATGGAGGTTGAATATGCTACAAAGGGATTCAAAGGTTCAGGGAATCATGTCTAGAATAAATGAGAGCTAAATCTATATGATAAGTTATTCACTAGGTGCAGAGTTCACAAAGCCCTTATCAATCCCATTACACATGAATAGGTTCACTATGCATGCTACTTGATCACGAACAAGGTGATGAAGAAATACACTAAGGTGGAATGCATGGTAGATGCCTTATTGGTATCTGATTCCTATGCACAAGGCATGGAGATGAACTAATGTAAATATTTGATGAACGAGATGTTACAATATTGTGTGGATGTGAATGAGAAGGTTGGATATTTCATTTAGGACTACCTTTTAGTCACATTCACGATGTGAAATTGGTGGCCACCACAGGGTTGGTAGTTAGCCATGATTCTAGACAACCATGTGGCTATGAGGTTCGAGCCCTAGTAAGCACAAACTGATAACACCAACACTTCATTCAACAATAATGCTTTCTGACAATGGTATAGTGATCTGATTAATGTCACCGAGTGCATGAGAATTCCTCAAGAATTGCTCAACAGGCACACCAACAAGATTTGGCTCAAAATGAACAGAGACCATACATTTGTGAGGACAAGATGTGCAGATCCTAAGAGGTTCCATTCTCTCCCATTTCCTTATCATCCCCACAAGGAATCTGTATAAAACGAGGTATTTTCATTTCCTAGAGTGAAGAGGGTGTCAAAATCCTTAGGGATAACTTATCACTTGTATGCGATTTCACAATGGGAGGCTCCAATGTCTATGTAATGTCCCCCACCTCTTAGAGAGGTGATGAGGAGACTCAGTGGTCTGGGCACCCCCACTAGGTCATAGTCTCACACTGAAGGGGGGAAAGTCAAGAAGTTAAAAGTTATATTTTTAAGTTGACTTAAGAAAGGAAAAGGATAAAGGAGTAAAAGATAACTCAACAGAAGAATAGAAGATTAACCCTGGGAGTTAACCTAACTCAATAGAGAATTAGAAGGAAAAGTACAAGTAAGAGGCTGGGGTGCACCTATTACTCATTCTGATTTTGGAATAGCATTTTCTATTTCTCTTGAGCATTTAGTTTGGGGGTTTTGTTGTAAAAACCCTTGTGAGCAACTCAGTGGTGAAATATCCACTCACGTTGTTCTACAACTTGGTCTTGGGGATGAAAGACTCCTCCACACCATTCTAGTCTCAACCCATCTCCATCTAGAACTTCAAAAGGTAGCAAGTCATACTGTTCTTGTGTTTCCAGCAAGGGCGCACCATCATCTGGAGGGAGGTTCGATCCAGCTTATCCTGAGGGCCTAGGGCCATTCCAACAGTTGGGTTTTGTTTGCAGCGGTAGGACCATCAGTTTGAGGAATTTTCTTGAGGGTTATCATCATTCTACATTTGTCTGTAGATTGGGACGTCTTGGAGCCATAGGGGATGTCCTGTAATTCAGTAAAACTCAGATCTAGGGAGATCTGCTTGAGATCTAAGTCCGAACTTCTCCCATGGGATTCTCATAGCCTGATCTATATTATTGTAGAGTTTCAGAGCATTTGGAGGCCTCCTTCATCAAGGCTGAACCAGCTAGGGTTTCATTCATCCAGTGGGGCACCCCATTCAGTGGGAAATTTAGATCTACGGGGTTTGAGAGTGGATTTGGGAATTTGGACATCTGGGTTGTCCTTACTGTTTCCCGATCTATCATTTGGCATATTTCTCAAGATGATTGGACACTTTTGGTAGCAGGGAAAAATTATTGAGGGCTTCAACATTCTAACAGGATGTGGAACTTTCCATCTTGGAGGTTGAGCATTAGTACAACTCAGATCTGCTTGATTCAGTCTTCATTGTATATCCAGCCTTTGGAGGCTTATTTTTTATTGTCGGGAGCATTTTGTAGCATCTTATATCTATTGCTTGTACGACCATCTAAAGTTTATGCCAGATCGGCCATCTATTGTGTTGATCTTACATTGCTCATAATAAAAAGGTCAGATCTTTACTTGTGCTTCTACATCTTGAATATATTGTGATCTCCATGTGTTGATGAATCTTTTATGCACTTAATAACTCAATCAATTTGTAGTAGTTAGTGATTCCAAGAAATAATTTGGCTTGGGATCATTACAGTGGTATCAGAGCCTTGATCCTCCAAACCTGTGGAGAGATCGGGGCATGCAGAAGTACAGGGGAATTGTTATGGGTCGGAGGAAGAAAAACAACAGTGAAACAGAGGCAGAAATGGAAGGGTCAGGAGACGACCATAAGCCTCAGGGCTTGGCTCTCTTATTAACTGAATTAGGTAAGTTCCAACAAAACATGAACCGCACAAAAAGAACATTGGTCCGACAGCTGGATGAGTATCAGGAAACCAACAGAAGGGGACAAGCCGAAATCTATGAAACCTTGAAGAATGTTGATGAGAATCTACAGAAAATGAACGAGAACCAAACTAGGATAACTGACCTTCTGATGCAAGTAACCCATCGAGGTAAAGAGCCTGATATGTATGGAAATAAGGAGGCTGGAGGGTCCGGTGGAACCCATGAGGAAGTCAGATATAACCCGGAAAAAGCACCAATATCCGAAGGAAGGCTTGGAGGTGGCACGTTCCATGCGCATATGGGTAGCAGGACCAATAATAGGCCATACATGCTAGTTTCACAGATGAACTACTAGGCCAACACTCAGGTAGCAGAGCTAACCCCAGACCATACATGCCCACATTTACAGATGAGCAAGGGAAACATGAACAGGTTGAAGATTTTGTGGCACAATTAGCCAGGAGTACCAGGGAATACTACAACTTGGATATGAAAGTTCAAAGACAGATGTCCCTAGACCAGTATTTTCAACTCAAGTTCAGAAACCAGCCTAGGAAAAACCACAAGGGCATCTTTGAGTTTGAGCGAAGGGCAGGGAAGATAGAGATTCCATACTTTGATGGTACGACTAAGATGAAATCACAAGCATGGGTGCACAAGCTGGATACTTGCCTGTAGCTTAACCCCATGAGAGAGATGGAGGCCATCAAGTTTTCCACTATGTACTTGGATGGAAAGGACCACGACTGGTGGTACCATGGGCTCACCACACTCAACCACAACCAGATTGTATCCTATACATAATTCACTCAGAGCCTCATTGATATATTTGATCTAGGATATCCTGAGTTACATTTCCGGGAGCTCACCCAACTCAAGCAAATAGGTATGGCTGAGGGATACATTGATGAGTTCTAGAGGTTGGTAGTGATGGTGCAAGATATTTCCCCAACCAGGCTCATGATGCTCTTTTTAGAAGGATTGATGGAACCCTTGAAGGGTTGAGTTAAGGCCTTCAAGCCTACCAGCCTACAAAAAGGCATTTGAAAGATGAGGGATCTGGGTCCAGCTGCTAAACCAAAATTCATACCTAGACCACCTCTTAATAGTGGTGGAAGAGATCAAAGGACTCAAATAAACTAGGGAGGATGTGACCCTAAGGGGTATGACAAGGGCCATGGCAGAATGGATGACAACACCAAGAGGGAACTGAGAAGGAAGAAACTCTGCTTCACATGCAAGGAGCCATGGAATCCCTCACACAAGTGCATGGGATGAGAATAGGTACATTACATTGAGTTCACTTCAGATGATGAAGAAGAGGATGAGTATGGTCAGATACAAAACATGGAGGCCGAAACGTTAGAGGCAGCAGAAGAGGAGGTTCCATAACTAGACTGTGCGGCTGGAGAGAAGGCTACATTGGAATCTATCAGCGGGGTACCCAAGTTCAACACCTTCAGGATGAGAGGGGTCCTACAAGGACAAAGAGTGTCGGTTCTAATTGATGGAGGAGCTTCCCACAATTTCATTGATGCAACATTACTGAAGAGGAGGCACATACCTATAGTAGAGTTTGAAGGATTCAAAGTGGAGGTAGCAGGTGGTAGTACTATACCCTATAAAAGATACATACCAGGTATGAAACTCACCTTGGGAAGGCATGAGTTAGTTCAAGATGTGTATGTGATGGATCTTCCCGATACCAACATCATCTTAGTGGTGCAGTGGCACAACACTTTAGGACCCATCACCACAAATTACAAGACAATGGAAATGTCCATTGTGGAGGAAGGAGGACGAAAGGTTGTGCTCAGAGGCATGATAGGTAACTCATCCAGAGTGGTCACAGGCAAGAGGATGGAAGCCATCTTCAGAAGGGAAGAAATTGTATACGCAGCGGAATGTAAGGTCTCAACATGGGTGGATGAGAAGGGAAAGGTTCATTACACACCAGAGATCAAAAGAATCCTTGACAAGAACCAGAAAGTGTTTGGGCCGATTCCTCCATGTGTGCCACCAGACAGGGGGTTTGAGCACATCATTGAGCTAGAGGCAGGGGCTAAGCCTGTTATCACCACACCCTATAGGCATCCCAAGAAGTATAAAGCCGAGATAGAGAATGCCATCAAGGAGCTTCTAGACATGGGACACATCAAACCAAGTTCAATCCCATTTGCTTCGTCAGTAGTCTTGGTGAAGAAGAAGGATGGAATGATGAGAATGTGCATTGACTTCCGGGCTTTGAGTAAAAATACAATCAAAAACAGGTACCCCATTCCCAGGATTGATGAGTTGCTGGATGAGCTGCATGGAGCTATATATTTCACAAAAAATGATCTTCGCTCGGGCTACCATCAAATCAAGATGAGGGAGGAGGACATCTCAAAAATAGCCTTTAGGTGTCACTATGGCCATTATGAGTTTTTGGTGATGCCCTTTGGGTTAACCAATGCCCCAACCACATTTCAGTCTTTCATGAACCATGTGTTCAACAAACAGCTGAGGAAACACTTGTTGGTATTTTTTGATGACTTCCTCATTTACAACAAGACCTGGGAGGAACACCTTAGACATGTGGACCAAATCCTTTCAATCATGGAAGAACAGTCACTATACGCCAAGGAATCCAAGTGTGAGTTTG